>QEPC01001500.1:308443-354914 GCA_003113815.1 Sphenodon punctatus
GGCTGTGGAACTCCCTTCCGGAGGAAGCTCGCCTGGCCCCAAGCCTTTTGACATTTCGGCGGAACTGTAAGACCTGGCTGTTTGCCCAGGCCTTTGGGAGGGAGGGGGGGTGATTTTAATCCCCCGCCCATTTATCTATTTATGATTGTTTTTCTAGCCCTGTTTTTGATGTATTTTATACTGATTTTTTAACTGAATTTTAATTGTTTTTATTATTGTTGTTAGCCGCCCCGAGCTGCATTGCAGGAGGGGGCGGGATATAAATCTGAATAATAAATAAATAAATAAATAAATAAATAAAATATCTCACCCAAAGAGAAGGAGCTATATGTGAATCTAGAGTAGCATTCCTTCGCCTCTTACTCCCTCCAACTATTTTCCAAAATTCTCATTTATCCTTAGAACCTGCTGCCTGCGTCAATTTTTCCCACATTATTTCCTGATGGTTCTGTTTCTTACAGGCCAATAGCCTCTTATAGTTGCCCTTGGCCAATCTCCTATTGGAGTTACAATTTGTGCTTTCGCCAGTGAATGAAAAATCACCCTGTGCCAAGAGTGATCACTAAAATACAGCTATTTCTGCAATCTTATTTAAGGGGTCCATAAGCCTTGGATAGTCTCTGCATAGGAAACAACTTCCATCAAATAAGATTTGCAGAATCAAATCAGGTATACTATATAAACCTCTCTAGCACCCACAGTAGCTTGGCAGAGTGTCTCACTCACTTCCACAAGGAGACTCAAGAGCATGAAAGCTTCAGAGTCCTGCTTCTTTCATATATTGAGATGGAGGAGTTATGCTCTAGGGGGATGAGCCCAAATTAATAATCTGAGCATGTTACCCAATAATCCATCTCAATAGCAGGCCTGATGTCACATTTAGGGCACAACGCATTAAACCACTTACTTCAGAGTAGTCCCACTGAAACCCAGAGGGTAAGGGGAGGTAGGTCTTCTGGTAGAGTTTTGGAAAGGAAGTGGAAAGGTTGGAGGTTTAGACTCCTATAGGCAAAGAAACTGCATGGAAACTTCAGAGAATCCACCACACAGAGGCAAATCCTATATTGTTTCCCAAACTAAACTTATAAATGCAAGAAATCACACCTTCATCTCATCACACAGTTCAGATTTGAACCTTGACTGATCAGTTTCCCATATCCTTGTCTACCAGCAGAGCTATAGGAGAAACAGTTAGCTGGAGTCTTTCAATCAGCCAGCAGAGGGAAGGATGCTATACAGTATCCAGAAAGCTAGATAGCTGCTTGTAAGGGGGGATTCAGACGTTCTGATTTTTGCGAATTTTTTAAAAAAACGAATGTTTCATGCATGTCTGAACACATAAATTCGATTAAATGCGGTCAATATCGTACTAAAGAAATCCGACTTTCAAAGCTACTCAAACCTACCTTTTTGCTGTCCGTTTTCAATAAATCCGCACTTAACAGCAGTGTGAAAGCAACATCGTACTGGTTTTAACTAGTGTGTAATCTTTTCTGATGTGAATGCAACCGTGCTTCCAAGTGCGCTGTTTTACTCCTGCCCCTACCGGAAGCAGTGAGACCAGCTGGAGCCCTGTAGTTGCCTCGCTGGGTGCAGGCTGCAGCCAGCTTCTCCCCAAAAAAGTTCTTCCCCTCCATGTTTCCCCTCCATGCTTCTCCCCAAAAAAGTTCTTCCCTCCAAGGGACTTTCAATCATCTGCCTCTGCCTCTACCGTAGTGCTGCAGCAGTAGCAGCAGCGGGATACCGGAAAGAAACCAGGGAGAGAAGCAGCGCGCCTCACTATGCGAGGGGCTTCTTTCCAGCAGCCTCAGGCTCTCCGTTTTTATTCCCTGATTCTACAAAGTAGCAACCTTTGCTACAAAGGTTGTAGCAAAGGTTGTTGCAAAGTTTGCAAAGTTGCAGCAAAGGTTGTTGCAAAGTTGTAGCAAAGGTTGTAGCAAAGTTGTACTTTGCTACAAAGTAGCAACCTTCTGGCTCCCCACAGGCCACTTCCTGTAATTGAACCGCACTGAGCAGCCGGGTAAGCACGCACTACAAGAAGGTCTGAATGCATTATTTCGCTGTACTTAAAATCGGTATGGCATGCATGTGAATGCAACAGGACTTGTTAACAGCGAACTATTAAGAACCAGTTTTAAAAAATCCAGATAATTGCTGCACGTGTGAATTCGCCCTAAGGCTACTACAGGTGCAGTTGTGGTGTGGCTGGATACTGAAACTTTGTGCTTGCTGTGGCAGAGCTCTTGGGTTCTAGTCTGTATTGTGTTTCCTTCCTGTTACCCTTTTAAACAAAATAACCTCTCAACTCCTATTGATTCTAATGGATATAGGATGCAACCTGAGGTATGAAAGTAGGAGCTGCTCCTTCATTATTAAAAACAAAAGGCAGAGGAGTTTTCCCCTCACCCTCTGGCTGGGAGATTCTATGATGTTTCCATGATGTTTCTTTGCCTATAGGAGACTTGTGCCTATCTACTTTGATCATGAGGATGGGGACTGTATATTGGTCATATAAAGAGTTTACAGTTAGTGCCTTAAAAGGGTCCTCCTGGTGTAGCTCAGCTTCTCTGCTTTGGGACAGCTGTGCTAAGGGTCCTAGGCTCCATACTGCCCTCTGCTTGCCCAAGTTCCTTTCTAATAGCTGTATTATGAAATTAGTGGGCATTCTCACAACTTTAAATCCAAAATGGGTAGGCAGATACTCGTTTCCAGTGCGTGTATAGGGCGGGTACTCAAAGGGCTAGTCAAAAATTTGGATATTACTCACAGGTAATAAATTCATTAATTCAATTATTTTATTATGGCTGGCTTTTGCCTTTGCCACCAAACAAACATACATATAAATAAAACATCAAATACCATAATTTACATCACAATCATTCTATATCATTTATATACTCCAGTTACTTCACTTCAACTATCAACCAGTGGCATCAGTCAATCTTTTGTTTGATCCTCTATTTATTGAATTGACCCAATTTGCTAGCTTAGAATTAAGGGAAAATTACTGTCTATGGTTATCTGTATTTTATACCAATTGTTCTCTCTTCATAACCAGTAAAACAAAAGATGCCAGAGCCTTTATTGCCTCTTCCTGGGAGAGTGTGAGCAGATATAAGTAAGCCCTTTCATCGCCCAATGAGACTCCATCTTTCATCAAGGGGACCAACCAAGCTACACGTAAATCCTCAAAGAGAGGGCACCTCAACATCAAATGCTCAATGTCCCCGATTTCCCCCATAAAGCACTCGCACACCCTCTGAGCAGAGGGTATACGTTGCAATCTACCCTTAGTAACTGCTGTTGGGACTAATAAATTCATTATTCATTTCATGGGTGGATGAAAACCAATGTTAGGAAAATGTAACAGTATAGTTCTTGGACGACATACCGTATAAAGCACTGTGTAACATTAGAATTATAGTGAAAAATGTGCTGGCATTTATTTGGGATTGCATTTAAATGACAACATACCCAATTTAGGCAGTATATTATAATCAGTTGTAGTCCAAAACAAAAAGTGCAAATTCTCCAGCCAATGGCTCAACTCCCATTGACTTTGAGGGGGGGGAGTTGGGGGGGGGGGGGAAAGACTCCACCCCAAGTCTTACTTCAATGACTTAATAGACCAACTTCTGTTGGTGAGTACGGGCAAGCGTTTGAGTTTCACAGAGCAATTCCTCAGACAGAAATAAAACCAGCAGTGCCAAGACTGAGCTCAACAGAGGCTAGTTTTGATTAACTTCTACCTTTTCATTAGCTTCTTTGAATATAGCTAACATTCTCATGCATGCCTGAAGCATAACATTCACACTATAAATATCTTATGTAATATTAAACATTTAGACATGCATCATACATGAGACTTCAGTTTAGGTGAGCCTTTGTAAACCAACTCTTGCCCATTAAGGAAAGCAGCATAAAATGATAGAATTATAGACCTGGAAGGAACTCCATCCCCTCTTATTAAAGCAAGACCTACAGTTATCTACACCATGCCTGGGAGATGTCGGTCTAACTTATTTTTAAAGGCCTCCAGTGATGGGACCTCCACAACCTCTTTTGGCTAATTATTCTACTGCCTAACAGTTCTGGTAGTTAAACAATTTTTTCCTGATGTTTGGCCCAAATCTTTTCTCCCATCTTTTCTCAAATCTTAAACCCATTATCGCTAGTTCTATCCTGAGTGCCCAGAGGGGACGACTGGGCAACATTTTGCTTATAGCAGTCTTTTTGAACTCCCTCCCCTTTAGTCTCCTTTTTTTCTCAAAGTTAAACGTTACCAGTTCTTTCTGTTTCTCCTCTGAGGTCTATCCCACCATCCCCTTTATTACTCTTCTTGTTCTCCCCTGAGCCTCTCCAGCTTGTCAGTATCCATTTTAAACTGAGATACCCCAAACTGGATGTAATACTCCATTATACACAGGTGTTTTCAACTTGTTGTATTGTTAAACAATACAATATACAATTTCTGAACCAGATCTTGTTTCATCCATTTGAGGAAAAATCCCAGTCAAAAAGGTTTGGTGGACCCTATCCAAGACCAAGAGACACTTCATTTGTGATATTATTGTTCGGAGTTTTGTCTGGATCCATTTCTAATGAGATTTGTAAAGGTATTAATTTTGTCCTTGGCGGTGTGGAAAGGTACTTTGATTAGGGTTTCCTGGTCCCCTTTTCTGGCGGAGAGTCTCAAATGATTCCTTCGTGAGGATAGTATTGATACTCTTAAGAAGGATCTTTCTTGTGGAGGGGAAGGTGGAGACCTTTAATGTAATTACTGGAGTGATAACCCATTTTTTGGTGGAGACCTTTAATGTAATTACTGGAGTGATAACCCCTTTTTTGGTTAGATCTCCCTCACCTCAAAGAATGTTGGAGGAACAGGCCCCAACTGGTTTGATAGGAAGTGTAAATCTACAAGGACCCAGCTTAGGAGGCTCACTCGCAAAGTGAGGAGATGTCCCTCTGAATTGGCCATTTACTCTCGGGCTAGAAAGGATTATAAATCCCTACTTAAGGATAAGAAACATAGCCATTACAAAGCTTCCTGGGATTCCCTAGAGTTTGCATTTAAGAAAAATGATATAGTGTCCTTCTGGAAGCAAATTAGGCAGGCATGGGCCTCAACATTTGTGAACTCGTCAGGGGCCATTTTGGCAGCAGAGTGGAAAAGACACTTTCAGTCGCTTTATGCTGCCCTGGACCCAAGTTATGAGCTTGAGATCCTACCTGTGAATAACTTGCCTCCTTGGCCCCCCGTCCATCTGGAGGAACTGGAACCACTGATTGGGCAGTTACATGCAAATAAGGCCTCTGGGGTAGACTTCATTCCCCCACCCCCCGAGCTTCTAAAGGCGGATGCGCCCTGTGGTGGGTGGAATTGTTGGCTCCACTATTTACTTTTGTTAACGAGACTGGACACCTCCCTGACACCTGGACAAAGAGCATAATTGTCCCAATATTTAAGAAGGGATGTGTGAAAGATACATCTACTAAGTCCATTAAATGTCATTGGGAAGCTATATACTAAATATTTACTCTCCTCACTTACAGCAGTGGATTGTTTCTGAGGACATACTATCATATGAGCAGACAGGGTTTTCCAAGGGTTCATAGACCTTGAACCATATTTTCACTTTAAATCAACTCATAACTAAATATATTCGAGCCAAACTGGGCACTTCGTTATATTTGTATTTTGTGGATCTTAAGTCCGCACTTGATACTGTTTGCAGAGAACAGCTTTGGCAGAAATTGGGTCAGTCCACCACTGATCATCGGCTTTTGTTCCTAATGGTTCAGTTGCATTGGGGGTTATTTTTGCAGGTGAGAGTCAATAGGTGGGAGGGGGGACTGTTAATGTGCGCTGTTCCAGTGGACAGAGGTGTCAGACAGCGGTGCCTGTTGGCACCTATGTTTTTTAATCTATATATCGACACGATGGTGGAAGTGCTTAGGGGCCCAACGTATCATCCACCTCACTTGACTAATCTTATACTGTCTTCCTATACGCGGACAATGTAGTTTTGATATCTCAGTCGCAGATTGGACTGAGGTGTTTAATGAGGGACTTTTGTTCTTTCTGCCAGGATGAACTTTTCTTAGTTAATTACACTAAAGCTACGGTGATGGTGGAAGGCCTGGGGCGCAAAAACTACTGTTGGTTTATGAACGACCATGTTATCATGCAGGTTGATCGCTACATTTATTTGGGGGTAATATTTGCTAGAACAGCCTCTTGGAGGACTCATTATAAATTCGCTATGACTTAGGCCAAGGCTACTTCTAAGGGGATTCTCAGTTTCTTTTTTACGCGAGGGGGTGAAGCTGGTGGGTCCTGCCATTTGTCTGTTTAGGGCAAAGGTAATCCAACAACTGCTCTATGGGATCCAGGTCTGGGGAGTCCAATTTTTAAAAGAACTGGAGACTCCCCAGAATGTGTTTTTGAGGTCGATCCTGCAGGTTCCCCGTGGTGCCCAGGTGGCCCTGCTTAGAGCTGAGACAGCCTTACACCCCGATAACTCTTTAGCCACTGCAGCTATATTGAAGTTCTGGGCCCAACTCCTTTTCCAGTCCCATGAACCACTCTCCCAGGTTGCCTTCTATACAGTGTGGGAGGGTCCCTGGGAGAGGGGTATCTCTAATTGTTTAGCTCAGTTGGGCTTTTCAAGGGAATTCTTTTCCCAGCTGGATTGCAGCAGGGCTGAAGGTCTAATTAAGCCCAGAATTTTGGATCAAGAATTCCAGGGCTAGGGGTGCGGCTTTAGCTGGGCAGCGGGTCTCTATAACATGCTTCCCCTGACCCCCAAAGGGGCGACTTATATTACAGCCTTGGATGCCAAGCTGAGAGTTCCTCTCTCTTTAGCCAGATTTTATTTATTTATTTTACAATTTTATACCCTGCCCCTTCTGCAAAGCAGCTTGGGGCAGCTTACAATTTAAAACAAAAAATAGAAAAACATGTAAAATACAAATATAAAATCACTTTAGGGGGAAGCCATAAAAATATAAACATAAAACAACCCCCCCTCTAAACCTCACCACCCACATCTAATCCCACCCTCCCTCACCCGTCCCCTCCACCAAATACCTGACGGAAACACCAGGTTTTACAAGCCTGACAAAAAGTGAAAAGGTCCGGGCAAGCCTCCTCCGGAAGGGAATTCCACAGCCAAGGTGCGGCCACCGCGAACACCCTCTCCGAAGTGGCCCCCCAATTTAGTCGGGGGACTGCCAAGAAGGAGCCCCCAGCAGACAACAGGGATTGATCGAGGACCTGGGAAGTGAGGCACTCCCGCAGATAGGTCAGGCCGAGGCCATGTAAGGCTTTAAAGGTGAGAACCAACATCTTGAATTGCGCCCAGAAGAAAATAGGCAGCCAGTGCAGAGAACGAAGCACTGGCGTAATGTGCTCCTGGCAACCTGACCCCATAAGGAGCTGGACTGCCGCATTCTGCACAAGCTGCAGCCTCCAGATAGCCCCACGTAGAGTGTGTTGCTGTAGTCCAGTACTGAGGCAAAAGCATGAATGATGGTGGCCAGGTCGGAGTCCGAGACAGAAGGCCGAAGTCGCCGAACCAGATATAACTGGCAGAAAGCCCCTTCGCCACCAACTCCACCTGGATAGCCAAGCAAAGTCAGGAATCCAGGAGCAGCCCTAGACTCTGCACCTGGGAGACCAGCGGGGGACAAACCCAGTCGATAGCGGACGTCACACCCGTCGCTCTCCCCACCAACATTACCTCCATCTTGTCAGGATTCAGCTTCAGTCGGCTCTGCCTCATCCAGTCCCCCACAGCTGTCAAACATTGGGAAAGCACAGAGACGCCAGGCCTGGGTCCGATGAAAATGAGAGGTACAGCTGAGTGTCATTAGCATATTGATGACAACTAACTCCGAACTGCCTCACGACTTCGTCTAATGGCTACATGTACATGTTGAACAAGAGTGGGGACAGAATAGAACCTTGCGGGACACCACATGAGAGGTCATGGGGGGAAGATGACTTATCCCCCAGCACCACCCGTTGGGTCCTACTGGCTAGGTAGGAATGAAGCCATTGTAGAACCATCCCACCCAATCCTGCCCTGTCCCGCGAGCGAATCACCAACAGTCCATGATCAACCATGTCAAAAGCAGCCGAGAGATCCAATAGGACCAGTAAGACTGAACGTCCCTGGTTCATCTCCCGGCAAAGGTCGTCGACCAAGGCCACAAGCACAGTCTCAGTGCCATACCCTGGGCAGAAGTCAGACTGGGAGGGATCCAGGAAACTGAGGCCATCTATATGCTCCTGAAGTTGGTGAGCCACCACCTGTTCAATAACCTTCCCTAAAAAAAGGAAGGTTAGAGATTGGCCAATAGCTGGTGAGCGAATCAACATCAAGCAACGGTTTCTTAAGCAGAGGCCGGACCACCGCCTCCTTCAAACATTCCAGCACTCTACCCTCTCGAAGGAAAGCGTTGATCTCCACCACCAGCAACAGCCCTAATGTCTCCCGGCAGGCCTTAACCAGCCAGGACAGGCACGGATCTAATTCACAACAGGTGGCCCTAACTGCCTGCAGAACATCCACAGCCCCCGTTGGCAGCACCTCCAAAAACAGATAACTTCCGCACCCTCTGACTCTCCTCCTTCTGCAGAAACTACAGCACCGAAGCTGTGGTGAATCCGAGCGATCTTATCCGCAAAGTAGTAGACAAGCATGTCACATTGACCCTGGAAGATTCCACACCCAGGCAGAGGGAAGCCGGACTGACCAGCCCCCTCACCACCCAGAACAGCTCTGCTGGATGAAACTTTGTGGCTGCTAAGAGGGCAGCAAATAATTCCTTCTTTGCTGCCCTCACAGCCATGGCATAGGCCTGTTAACTTGCTCTATGCTGCAATATGTTGGCTTTAGTCTGAGAACGGAGGCATTGTCGCTTTAACCGCCGCACTTCCTGCTTCAAGCACAACAGCCCCTCAGTGAACCAAGGTAACCTGTGGTATTGGAGCCAGGGGAGCAGACGCCTTGGAACCACCCAGTTGACGGCCTCCACCAGCAAGGTGTTCCAAGCCAGAACAAGGTTCTTGAAGAATGGCCATTGAGATCAAAGGGCTATTCCCCCAGAGCAGTCTGGAACCGATTTGGTTCCATCAGTCTCTGGGGGTGAGCCGATTGAATAGGTTCTGCACCTCTCTGGGGGGGGGGGAGACATATGCCGGGAGCCTGGCCTGGAGAAGGTAATGATCAGCCCATGCAAATGGCATTGTTGATACCTTCCCCACCAATGGATCCCCCACCTCAAGGCCAGTGCAAAACACCAGGTCAAGAGTATGCCCCCCACCATGTGTTGGGCCGATGACCATTTGGGACAGACCCATGGTTGTCATGGCGGCCATGAACTCACACTCCGCCCCAGCAAGACCAGCATCAATGGGAATACTGAATTCCCCCAGGACCAAGGTCCTCATAGAGTGCAACATCACCTCCAACACCAGTTCAGCTAGAGCGGAGAGGGACACTGCTGGACAGGAAGGTGTACAGTAGACCAGCAGGCGCCCTAATCTGTCCCCCACCAAATCGATCACCAGATGAAGGGCCTCGATCCCTGGTATTAATTGCACTGGATACCTCCTCACAGTCTACGATACCCTAAAACAATGGCTACACCGCCCCCCCAGCCCCATCCCTCAAGCCTTGGCTGATGTTGCACGGAGTATCTGGCCAGAGCAAGGTATATTATTTAATTTATTTCCCTCAGCGGTGATGTGGGGTAGATATGTGGGTCTCCCACACTAGCTGAGGATCTGTAGTTTTTGTAAGCCTCCAGGAATTGAATCCATCGGTCATGTTGTTCTTGATTGTTCATTATATAATGATCTGTGAACCACTCTGGTGGAACCTGTTGTCAATAGGATTCCTCCATATGGACAGGTGGATTTGCTAAAATGCCTTCAGGCCGATAGGGTGCCTTTATTACGGAGAGAATAGCCAAATTCTGCGCGGCAGCATTACGAGCGCAGAGCACTCTGCTAGGGCAAGCCCAACCTTGAAGTTCCCCTTTTATTGGGTCGAATAAAGTTTATCTTTGTACCCTCTATTGCCTATATCTGGATATATTTGGCCGATGGATAGAGGATGTATAACCAAATCATGCCTTTACTGGTCCTTTTCTTTGTTTAATGGTGCACTCTTTCTTTCCTGTTTTTATATATTATGACTACCGCTATATAACAAATGAATTTAATTTTGTCATTGGCATTTTTCTAATCTAATCCCACAGTAGTTCATAGCCTTAAAATACATACATATTTCTGGCCAGAAGTACTCTTTTATATAACATTATCTTTGGAACCAGAGTCCAGTCAGGCAAAATATTTTATTTCCTCCTTTTGTCTCTTCATCTTCAAACCCTTATCCAATAAACTGTAGCTGCACTGGGAACATCTATCAATTAACATTTCTGACTGGCATGGGAATATTTACTCTGTTACTTTATTTGACAGCCTAACTTTGATGTAACACTGTTTTAGGAAATTGTTTGAGGATGTGCTACATTCTTTGTGAAGTAACATATACCGAAAACACACATGAAAAGAAAAAGAATTAATTTGCTTACCTGGTAGTTTCATGGGGAGGCATATAAGTGATTTATTTTGGTGGGGAGGGCCATTGCTGGAATTTGCTAGGAGGCACATCCAATCAGCTTGACACCCAGAAGTAATCCACATCTTGCCCCCATTTATGACATAGTCATCACCTTTTCTCACAGCTGTTGTCTTGATACCTGTTCAAAAGCAAATGCAAAGTTAGAGGTTAAGAACATAAGAAGTGCCATACTGGGTCAGACCAATGGTCCATCTAGCCCAGAATCCTGCCTCCGACAGTGGCCAATCACAGTGGCTTGGGAGAAGCACCCAACAGGTCACAATGGGGGATCCATTTCCTGTTGTTTTCACCCAGCTCCTGTCATGTTCCCTGATCCTGCCTGGCTAATAGCTGCTAATGGACCTATCTTCCACAAACTTGTCCAAACCTCTCTTAAACTCAGCTATAGTACTGGCCCTTACCACAGCCTCTGGCAGTAGATTCCACAACCCAATTATACACCGAGTCAAAAAATATTTTCTTTTATTTGTTTTAAACTTGCCATCCATGAGTTTCTTGGAGTGTCCCCTAGTTCTAATACTAGCTGAGAGGGTAAATAACTGTTCCTTGTTTATTAGTTCCACACCACTCACGATTTTATAGACCTCTATCATATCTCCTCTTAGTCATCTCTTCTTCAAGCTGAAGAGCTCCAACCTACCAAGCCTCTCCTCATACGGGAGCCCTTCCATGCCCTTGATCATTTTTGTTGCCCTTCTCTGTACCTTTTCAAGTTCAGCTATGTCTTTTTTGAGATGGGGCGACCAGAACTACAAACACTATTCCAGGTGTGGTCACACCATTGATTTGTATAGAGGCATTATGACATCGTCAGTTTTATTCTCTATCCCCTTCTGAATAATTCCTAACATTCTGGTTCTCTTTATTCCACTGCTTTTGGTAGAATTTTAAGTCTCAATCATATCAAAGAGATACCAATCACTCTATGTTCAAAACCTCATGCCCACCAAGGTTCATGGAGCCTTCCAAAGCTGCTATGTTCTCAACATTTGCTCTTTTAAGACAAAGCAGAGAAACTGTAAATACAGAACTGCTTTCCTTGATGTACCTGGAACAAAAGTTACACTTTCTATGATCTACTTTTCACCAGCAGTTCAGACAATATTTCACATAGCCCAAGGTATGCTGCAATACACCGTTGTAATAGACACATACATTAATATACAAATTAGCAATGGAAGCGATGCCAGACACCAGTATGTGATAGACAAATATTTTAAATTCTTAAACATTATTAGAGCACAGAAGCACTCTAATAGTTAAGGTGTCTTACACCCTCCAATTATAAAGCCCCAACATTCTATTTACTATAACATTGGCATGCTTAGAGTTAGGACAGTGAAATTTGTAGTGGAGGATTACTGTGGTAAGTGGTTCATGCTACGTACATTTCCGCCAAATCGGCTGAATAACAGCTGAGATATCGCAGTTTAAAAACTGCTCTTTGAAGCCTGTTTTTTTTTTCAGAAGTCCAACCTTCTCGATCTGAGCAGGGTAGAGGGGTTTAATCTCAGTGAGGTGGAGCTATGAGCCTTTTAGAAAATTAGAGGAAGTTGCCAGGGGGTGCCTTGTTGTGTTTTTTTTTTTTAAAATCCAATAAGTAGTTTTTAAGTTATGACCGGGGAAAAAAACCCATGTTAGGCTATGGAGAGGGGCAGGGCTGCTTAGAAGAGCGCTGCTCGCCTGCTCTTCTCCTGACTTTTATTTCCCTGAGCGTGGTTCGGAGCAATTGTGCCTGGGGGTTTCGGGGCGCAGGGGAGGACAACCAACCTCACGCCTCTGGCCCCCTCCCCCTTGACGCCGCTCACTATCCCTGACTTTTTGCATTCAGAGCCCCTTTGCCAGAAGCCTGGGCAGGGAGCCACAGATGGGGAAGAATTATCCCCGACCACCCACCTGGCCCACTCTGGCTCGCCCGCCTTGGAGGGAAGAGAAGGGGATTGTTGCAAAC
Organism: Sphenodon punctatus; assembly: GCA_003113815.1. Taxonomy (NCBI): domain Eukaryota; kingdom Metazoa; phylum Chordata; class Lepidosauria; order Sphenodontia; family Sphenodontidae; genus Sphenodon; species Sphenodon punctatus. The sequence goes on from QEPC01001500.1 coordinate 321,053, forward strand.
CTGCCTGCTCTAAGAGATCTTCTTCCTTGCTCCCCGGTTGCCCCACCCTAGCTGCCTACCTGTAGCTCTGCTGCTTGCTTCCTCCTGTTGTCCCCACCACTGCTACACTCTCTTTCAGAGGAACTGGGCTGGTTGCCTGCACGCATGCGCTCCTGGGGCTGCTGCCATGTTTTTTTACTTTGCATGCTGGGTACTGTAGTCCCCTCATGCCAGTGAAAGAACATGGCGGCGGCTCTAGGAGCGGGGGCAGCCGCACGATTCCTTTGAAAGAGAGTGTAGCGGTGGCGGGGACAGCAGGAGGAAGAGAGCAGCTGAGCTGCAGAGGTAGGCAGCCAGTTCCACCAGGCGGGGCAGGAGGGATAGGAGGAGGAACTATATTGTAGACCAATATAGTTTACAACTCACTCCTTGCCTGCCCGCCCACTAGTAGTGTGTGTCTGTGTGTGCAGTCTGTCTCTGTGCGCGCCTGTTTGTGTAAGAGTGTGCACAGTTGTGGGGGCCTTTAAACTTTCCTTCTGAGGTGAATAAATTATCAAGATAAGGAATTTACCATTCTTGCAATCCCCTTTGGTGCCAATGTGAGACTGTGCAACATCCAATATAGTCTAACTAGAAGTGATCCCCAGGTGAGGAAGACTGCAGGAGTTTACCATTTTGGCATTAACCAGGAGATTTTTTACTCAAGCAGTAATCAACAGGCATCAGAAATATTCTTTGCTGATGCATAGGTGCATCCCCCTAGCTCCAGAGAAGAGGAGGTGCTGGCTGATGTATGAGAGCATGTTACTGAGGTTATTTTAACCTGGAAGCCCTGGGCTTTGGAGATTTCCAAGTGGATTAGCACAGAGTATTGGCAGACTGGGACCTTCATACATCCTTGAGTCATAGGAGAGGCACAGTATTGACGTAAACAAGATGTGAAAGGATTCCCCCAGGGGATGAGATGTCTCAGGCAACTAGTAATAGGATAATGGCACCTTTCACTTTCTAACTTGGTGCCTTGAATCCAGCCCAGGTTAGAAAGTCATCACAGTGTCCAATGGCTGCACTGAAAAACTAACTGATCTTTTTTCTAGCCCTTCGATGTTCATATCAAGTTGCTACAGCAGCAGTCTCCACCCTTGTTGGCAGCATGAGGCTAGGGAGGGGAAGAGGCTTGGAGTGATGTTTTGCCTCCTGGTAGTGGCTTCTTCAGATATGTTTTGGGGCATGTCAAGGCAGAAATAGATGGAACCAACACTGTTGTACCTGCTCTGTGGATAAACTTAGGCATTCTCTCTAGAGCTGCCATTCCATCCTGGTCATAGTTGGCAAATCCTGGTGCATTGTCTCTAATGGAGGGAAGATGCTGCTGTACTGCAATAATCCCCGGAAGAGCCCAGGTGACTTTCCATGCATTGTTTCACATGACCTGGACTGAACCCAGAATCCCAGGGGTAGCTTGAGAAAGAGGGAGCAGATGCTAACGAGCCATTCTTTTGAATCACTGTTCCATTCAAGGCCGCTAGAAACAAATCAGGGCATTGCTAGACTTAATCTGCACAATAATGCTTTCTGCAAAGAATTTGATAATTTGGCTATTCTCTTGCGGTCAGTGAAGCTGTTGGCCTGTAAGATGCAGAACTGCTTGAAACATGTTTTAAAAATCACATAAATGCTAACATGGGCTGGACAGTCGCCTGAAGAAAGTCTAGCCCAAGCCACTTAGGATCTAGAAAACACTGCCTTGGGATGGTACGTTAACGGAATCAAAGGTTAACAAATCAATGAGTTTAAACAAAAGCAAAATACAACTGAATTCCTTTAATACAGACAGGTGGAGGAGTCAGCCCTGGCTGTAAACTAAAGTAACAGCTTCTGTCTCTCCTGACATACGCTAAATTCCAAACACGACTGCAGCTGGTTACAAGAAATGACCAGAACAGGCTCCACTGGGCTTGTATTAAAGAAATTTAGCTAAATGCACATTATTTTACCGCTGCTCTTCCCTCCCCCATCCCCCCGGCCCGCTTTTTTTTAATTGCATCAGGAGCTCTTCACAATACTCCTACTGGTGAATTTTCTCTCTGCTGTATTTAAGGTGATAGACATGCATGAGTTATTTCTTCATCAATGCTGTTAATGTTGGAAACCAAAATAAAAATGAATTGGATGAAACCAACTCTGCTGAATATTTTTTTTCTCTATTAATGACATGGAGCATGGGACACAAAGGAGATGGACAGTCTATGACAGTTGAATGATGTGCGTAGTACTTTAATGATGGTTCTTGGGACTGGAATGACGGCTTCAGGTACAATGGAATGACAGCCCCCTGGGAGTTGAATGACGGTCCCAGAGAATAGAGATATAATTTATTTATTTTATTTATTTAAAATTTCTATCCCGCCCCTCCTGCCTCATACAATATGAAATATAATCATGCTTCTTGGTCCTGGAATGACAGCTTCAGGGATAGGAATAAAGGGGGGTAAGGGTAGGGACTTAGGAGGAGATGAATAATGGGATTAGGTTAGAGGGTGTGAAGGAATGTGTAATGTGTGTGGATGGGTGTTGAGGTGTGAGGATTTGAGGAAGGGATGAGAAAACACTGAGGCCTACGGTAATTTGCTATAGAAGTTCTGAAAGCGCCACCTGACAAGTCAGAGACTAAGCCAGAATAAGAGCAAAAAACCTGGCTGTGATAATATAAATCTTAGCAGTACCCTCCCCCAGTCCTCGGGATTGGATCTGAGAGGCTGGTGCCTAAGCAATCACAGAGTGCCATGTGAGTGTCAGTGGAAAACACTTGATGCTCATTGGCCAGCATACACACCAAGCAATTCTCCCTCCTCTCCCAGGACTTGTTTACCACATTTTTCCCACCCAAAAAGGCTACCGCAAGGGTCCCTCTCTAGACAATTCTGAAATCATTCAAAAATTTCAGAATTAGTTCAGAAATTTCGATTCTGGTCTTCGAAAATCGAAAACTTCGGTTTCGGAATTACATTTCTGAAACCAAAATGCACATCCTTAGCATGCCCTGCAAATTCTAAGGTCAGTCTGCTGACATGACAAGCTGATATAGCTGAGGTTAATTGACCTGCTTGTTAACCAGAGAAGATATCTATGAAGGGAAGATTATTTTAGTAATTGTTTTAGAGCAGGTGGTACAGGGCTCTGTTGTGCTACAATATCTGCCAGGAAGGAGGAGTCATCTCTTGTCCCCCATGACCATGTAGTGCTCACATCCACTTGTCAAGCTAAGAAAGACATGCTTGAGAGGTGTGGGGAGAGTTCTTTTGGGCTCTGAAGGAAGGAGAAGCTGATAGGAGTGTAGCAAGGGGCATGAGTGTCCTGAGGGATTGCAAGGGTCTGTGCAAAACTGCAGGTTGATGTCCCCAAATAGCTTGCTGGGGTTCCTCCTAGAATTAGGACCACTGAAAATCAGTGCACCTAGATAGCCTAGTTTATTTGTTTATTTTATTTAAACTTATATCCTGTCCATCCCACAAAAAGTAGGCTTAGGGTGGGTTACAGTAATAAAAAACAGATGCATGCATAAGACATGAAAAGGAAAAAAAAAATACAATTCAAAAATATACGCACCCCATACCCATCACTCACTACATGCCTACCCAAACAAAAATGCTTTCCAGTGCTTGCTGTTTGAAGGAAGTAACAACCTTCTAAACTGAAGGGAGCAGCTCTTCCATCTTGCCTCTCCTATGCCTTGCTCCCATAGTGCTTCTGCTGCTCAGCATTCTAATGTCAGCAGGACAAATTTTCTCCATTGAATTGTATTTAACAAAAAACTTGGATATTCCATAATCAAAAAAACCTCCAGTTTACAAGAAGAGTTAAGGTTCTTGCAAATTCAATCATGCACTAAAAAGCATGGAAATTCCAAGTTAACGCTCCTGCCTTAACTTCCGTGCCATGTTAGCAGTAAAGACATTGTACAGTCTCACATATTGTGCTCACTTACAACTTAGGCTCCATGCACCCACACTTTGCCTTTCAGCCCCAATCCTCTTCCTCTGCAGGTTGGGGGCAACAGTGAAGCTGGGGACAGGAGGATGTGAGCTACACCTCCCCCCTGTCCTTTCCCTCTGTCCTTTCATTTCAGCTGCGGAGAATGGGACAGCTGACTAATGGCTCACAACCATCCCTCTTACCCACTTGTATCCACTGCCCTCCCAGAGCACAGTGAAGCTGGGTGGAGTCATATACACATGTTTAATTAAAATTAAGTTGGATATGCATTGAAATTAATTAAATGGAATGGCCATTGAAAGGAATGGAGGCAACAGCAGTGCCAATTTCTAAATAAATACTATTGTCATTCCAACATCCAATTAAGTGATTGTGAAATTATACAACACAGCTGCATCTTTGGGAGTACACAGGAAAGGCAAGAGTGTGTGAAATGATGAGGAAGGCACCAGATGCAGTAAGTGGAATGGTTGGAATGACAGGGAAAAATACAAAGAGCGTGCAGGATTAAGTAAGCGGGTGGAATGACAGGAGGAATTAGAAATAGTTACAATAATAAGGTTCTGAGTGAAATAACTGATTCAGAAGACTGATGGGATATCTGAGGAAGCAGTTCTGCTGTTTAACCCATTTTCCATAGCTGACTCCCTATCCTTTGACTCCCAATAGCCTCCCTCCTTGTTATTCCATTTCCTCTCCTCTGTTTTTATTTTTATTTTTTATTTTTTTCATTCCACACACACTTCTGTTCCATAGACACATACAAATGTATTTCCCAGGACTTTTGATTTCTCTGTGAGGGGATTGGGGGCTACAGGGTTAGAGGGGCAACTTGGACCCAGGACTCCTGGGCTGTCTGTTATAAAGTTGAGAGCAGGGAGAGGAGAACAGGCTCAGAATGAGGACTATTAAGTTGCCTGTGAAGGGAGTGTAGGGTGGAGAGGCTGGAAGTCAGGAGTCCTGAGTTCTCTGTTAAAGGGCTGGGACCAAGTAGATTAGATGGGGAAAAGGGGCAGGAGCCAGAACTCCCAGTTCTCTCTTTCTTAAAGAGGTGAGGGGCCATCTCACGCCCTCCTGTCCTCAGCTTCAGTGTTGCCCCCAACCTGCAAAGCCAAAGAGGATTGGGGCTGAAGCCTAAGTTGTAAGTGAGCACAATATGTGAGACTTTACTGCTAACATGGCACGAAAGTTAAAGGGGGAGCCTTAACTTGCAATTTCCATGCTTTTTAGTGAATGATTGAATCTGCAAGAGCCTTAACTTTTCTTGTAAACTGGAGATTTTTTTATTATGGAATGCATTTATTCTTGTTTCAACAGCCACACTATGGAGATTAATCATAAGACAATCATGTAAACTTTACAAGGAGGAGGAAAAGCCTGTGTTTTTTAGGACAGTTATTCATTAAGAAATCCTGATTTAGTGTGTGTTAAAGCCTTGTATTTAATACATTAGGAAATAAAACAATATTTCATTCATGGGTACTGACATCACCCTTTAAATGGCGTTAGAGAGCACTGCAACTGCTCCTCATGATTTGTAATACAGTGGTGCTCTCAATGTTCTGCCTCTCCTCCTATGCACATGAAAATTCGGGGTAGCTTGCCAAGCACCCAATCCGGTACCAGACTACCTGAAATACCAAATGTTACCGAGTTACTGACTTTCCATTTTACTGACCTATTCCAACTTACCAGGTTAACATTTTAGTGTCTTGCTGACATGCAATAATCAATAGCGGATAGAAACTGACAGAAAAATGGTAAATCCGTAATTGGTAAAATGGCACAAAATGGTAATTCAGTAACGGAAATCTGGTAATTCAGTTCACTCATCGCAACCTAATCAGTTACAATATAGGACCAGATTCAGTTACCACTGTTCCGACAGGCATACCCAGTGTTGTGGGTACCCATTTCAGCACTAGTCTGAACTAAGGCTTTGATCTAGAGAGGTGCTTAATATTTAAACATCTCAATAGCTCACTGGTTTTAATGCAGATATTCCAGAGTTGTCAAATCTTATAATTCTAGGTTTTTTTTAAAAAGTCTAAAATCATGCAACTCAGAATTAGGTGGTAAGAATTTCAGCTTTCATTACAAAGATGGAAAGAGATCAACATTTACTGGGCTTTTAGAAAACCTCAGGATTTAAGGAACTCATGATTTGTGGAAACTGACTCAAGTTTTTAACATTTAGGACTGGCAGCCCTGCTATTCACTTCCTTAGATTTGGGCACATGTTTAATGCCTTAAAGCAGGGATAGGGGACTATCTCCATCCCAGTGATCAGTCTGAAAATTAGTACAAGGTCTGAGGGCTGCATAGAAGTTGGAGGCAAGGGTGTATAATGGGTATGCTGAGGAACAGGAAGAACCATATCATGGATATGAGCTATGGATCTGTCCCATATCATTGTGTGCATGTCCTCATCTCTGCTCCTTTTACCCTGAACTCAGTATTTCAGTGCTTGCTTGTAGTAACTGAATCTAGTGCCAGATCCCGGCACTGCAAAGGGGGTCAAATAACGTTGTGGGCCACATTTTGCCCCCAGGTCTGAGGTCCTCCCCCCGCCACCTCCCGCCTTACAGGATAGAGGCTTAAGAGAACTTTTGTTTAGCAGCTTCCCAAGGTATTGAACTGCTTTAACAACAGGCCAAAAATGTTTTGAGATAACTGGTAGTACAAGTGTTACATACCGTACAACACTCATCGCATGGCGGTTGTTATTCCTATTAAATGTTGCCTTTTCTGGGAAGCAATTGGCAACTTTCTTATGCATGACAGCAAGCTTACATGAGCCAAGGAGTATGTGTTAGTTAGCAGGACTATCATGGTTACTACAACAGATTGACTGAAATCCAGGCATTCTCCCATCGCAATATTGTCATCCACAGTCTAGTCCACACTCAGTGCCCTACACCTGTGGAAGAGGGATTCTCTAACCATGCCAGCGCCAGTTCTCAGGCAGCGTCTACACCTGCAAAAGAAGAATCCTTTACCATGCGAGCGCCACTCCACAGGCAGCACCTGCCTTTCTACCATGGAGACTTCGGCCTTGGCCAATCAGAACCAGCTCCAGGAGCTCTGGGGTGGAACATAAGTACTAAGCACTTCCTGTTCTTTCCCTTTATAAGCAGAGCCCAGCAAGGAATCCACGGCTTACCAAGTCACTCCTCCAGTTATGCCTTCTTCATTCCTCTGTATTCCCTACCTCTGCACCACCCTCCACCCGTCTTCTTGTCCTCTCAGCTTGTTGCCTTGACCTTGTACTACTGACATCTATGCTATCTGCTCACCCAGTTCTGACCTGTGCTCCAATTAGACTACACCTCTGTCAGTTCCCACTGCTGACCTCTGTGCCATCTGCTCACCAGTACTGACCTACGCTCCAACCAGACTACACCTCTGCTTGATCCCATTGCTGATGTCTGCGCTATCTGTTCACCTGGTTTGACCTACCCTCTAACTAGAGTATGCCTCTGTCTGATCCCATTGCTGACGACTGCACAACCTGCTTGCCTGGTGCTGACTCATACTTCGTCTTTGACTCCGTCTGCCACCCTACCATTACAGCTATGAGATATTCTTTATCCTTCTCCTGAAAAATGTTCCAACATCAAGAAGAAACCAACAGCATCACCATCTTGAGAGACGTGTCCCAAGCAGCTCCTGAGATATGATCCTATTATGCCCTAGCTAGTTTGCCAAGTTTCTTGCCTTCCCTTCCCAATTTTATTTATTGCCTTTTTTTCCTAATAAGAGTGCATGAATTCTATCTTACAAAGACATCTTAAACCCACAGGCTTAAAACAATATGAGCAAAATAGTGGCCACAAACAACAGAGTAATCTGGAGTGCAGGAGATATTGCTCAGATCCTTAATTACTTCAAGGCTTATGGAGACCACTTCTGGTCTACATAAGCCCTTATGTTACAGAAACATAACCCAGGATACAGAGACCATAGGTATTTGCTTTGAATAAGGGCAATAAGAATGATGTTAGCAATGCTTGTGCACTGGTGCAAGCAACTTTGGATAAGAGGTATGCTACAAAAATAGGAGATATTTGTAGTGCATAAATTCTCAAGCATAGAAGATACTTATCTACCCTGATTTATTCAAACAGTGTGAGTGAGTTGAAAAGACACAATTCTCAGTAGGACCTGGTAAAGGAGTTACCATTTGTGTATTCCTTCATGCAATGGAGGAAAATCACCCTTAAGATACATTACTAGATTTTAACAGAGCTCCCAGACCTTTCCAGTTGTTGCCATGAGAAATTAAACGTTAAATCTAAGTTTATATGCTTTATGCCTATATCAGTAAGCAATGAAGAATATTTTCTGCAATTCTATCCAATTCATACAATGGCACCTCCGCAATTCATTTAATTTCTTGTTTATCTTTCTTTTATACTCTTATACCATTTTGACCAACTCACGTTCATGTTCACATCCCCACAGAATTTTCCACAAAAAGTTCCATGGAAAAAAATTCTCCAATATGTCAGGCAATGAATGAAATTAGAAATCTTAGCATTGTCAAATTAGTTCAGTGTTATCTCCTGTGATCACAACAGAGGCAAATGTACCATGACATATACATTTTGCATATCCCTTTGTTTTTTGCCATGTCTATATTAGACCCCCTCCTCCCACACCAGTTAGTAATTGCCCCAGGGTGTTAGCAACAGTGGAAGGACTAGCGTAGACAGTGCTCTAGTATTTTGGCCAGAATTTCATCCAGGACTTGTTTCCAGATGTGCATTTATGTTCAGAAATCAGCAACAATAATAATAATTTATATAGTATCAGAACCCAATCCTTAACAATCAACAATTATAGGTCACTAACCTAGTGGGCACAATCTAAGACAGACAAGGGAGGGGAGACAAAAGGGAGGGGAACAGAGGGAGAGACAAGAATATATGCAAGAAGTTGCAAAGAAATCCTATGCACGCTAAGTTTACTTACTTGCAACATCTGATCCTGCTCCAGGTTCACTAACTCCCAAACAAGCCACTACATCTCCAGCTATAGTTGGCACAAGGAACTCTCGTTTCAGCTCATCAGAGCCAAATCTACAATGAAACAATGGAAAAATGGGATTTTACGGTATTCTGAAGAGTTTTCAGTATCATTGCCTTTCTTTCTAATGCCCGTGTTCTGTTCTGGGTACTGCTGTTGCCCCTCTGTCAGACACGTACTTTGGGATTTTTGCAGGTCAACTTACCAATGGAAAAGAATCAGTGATGTTGAACTAGTGTGACAGAACTCTGGAAAGCTCAAAAGTTTAAGCTTTGTGCATAACTACAAAGTATCATCTTTCCAGTTTCTTGTTTTGTTTACATATATGCACTACTACTACTACTAATATTTTTTATAGCACTACTAGGCATACTCAGGACTTTACAGTCACAGATTTTCAGACAGGTCCCTGCCCAGTGGACCTACAATCTAAGATGAACAAGAATGAGGGGAACACACAGGTGAAGACAAACACGCACATACTCCCATTATACAGAAGGGGAACCGAGACTCATACCGCATTCATACCTTACAGGAGCACAGCAGCAGAATTCCCCTGAGGAGAAAATATGGCGGGGGAAGGAGGTGGAGGCCGTCATAACTTCCGGTGTGAACGGGGTTTTGCTGCAACAATACTCGTGAATGACAGGACTCAAAATCCAGTCATTCACAACTATTGTTGCACAAAATTCCATTCTCACCAAAGTTATAATGGCCTTTGCCTCCTTCCCCCACCGCGTCTTCTCCTTGCAGGAGTGTTGCTGCCACACTGCCGTAAGGCGTGAATGCAGCATGAGAGGTTGTCACTTGTCCAAGGCCACGCAGTGAGTTCACTGGCTAGGGTGAGATTTGAGCCTTGGTCTCCCAGGTCCAAGTCCAGTACCTTATCCACTACACCACACTCTTCCAGGACTGATACAAATCAGTCCTGGAAGGAATGTGGTCAGACAATCTGTTACTTTGAAAATCTCAGCCATTCTTGGAGAGCAACTCAGCCACAGAAACTGCCTCCAATGAGAGACCAAGACAAGGAATACACTCTCCTGCGGCTCACCTAGATCTCTCCCCCAGAACCTTGCATAATCAAATCTCACAACATGAAAGTGTCTAAGGCCTGTTCTTTCCTGATGCAACTCATTCCACCAAAACAATATCCAAGGAGTGCCCAAAATGATATCAAAGGAGTGTCTTTGCTTGGATGAACTGCATATGGTGAAATTCAACTTACAGGGATGGAACAAATGTTCTGCAATGTCTAATTATAAGAATAATAAATTTTATTATGTTCAGCCCCATGGCCGGTACATATAAACACAAAATCAACATCTCATACAAATATTCAATGCGGTACAAATCAAACATAATATGATAATCTTTTATACACATCAGCAACCAGTTCCCTCCAGCTTCATACATTTTGACCGTACAGCGGCGCATCTTTTGGCAAAAACTGCCACCTGTCTGGTCCTGTGAGGGTTCTGATTTCCCAACAGAAACTGTACTTTTCTAGTTGTTGGCCAGAATTCCCCTAATCCAATATTCAACCATAACCCACCCCGAAGCTGATCATATAAGGGGCATCTTAGGAGGTAGTGCTCGAGATCCTCGACCTCTCTACCACATGAGCAGCATCTTTCCTCCACTGGTACCCCCAGGATGCGCCCTTCAAACATCGCCGTTTTTAACGTGTGTAACCTGAGGGTACTGAAGCTGTATTCTAAATTAGACTCCAGATGGGAGCATAGATGCAAAGCTCCGCTCCGGGAAGGCATGATAAACTTGTAATATGGTGCCACCTTAGTGCTTGCAGCCACAGCTCTTAGCTGTTGTCGATCAATATCTAATATACGTGATTGTAATGCCTTTATGACTTGGCTGCTGGTGGCATTTTGAAAATAGGACTCAGAGAAACCTAACCTCACCACTCGATCGAGAACCCCCTCACACCAAGGGTCACTCCCCACTTCCTCCCTAAACTTTTCTGTCCAAGTACGATCCAACAATGAGCCCTCTGGAGCATCCCGCAGTTTGGCCCAGAATGTCATCAACCTTTGATCAATCAAGCAGTCAGAGAAGGGTAGCCTATTTCAGTTAATATAATAGCAATGCTAGTGGATTGCGGGCATCTGAGTAGTTTTCTCCAGAACTGATTTATAATGGGTTGGAGAGCCCTTACTATATCAACCTCCATTCCCCAGACATGAGATCCATATAGGAGGCGTGCCAGGACCTTCGCATCGAAGATCTGGCGAGCTATCTTAACTGACACCTGGCCATGGGAATAAAAGAACCGGGTGATAGACGTTGCCTCCAATCCTGCCACTTCCCTAATAGCCCGGATCTGAGTCTGCCAGGAGCCAGTCTCCACTATCCTGACACCCAGATATTTATAGCATCTGACCTGTTCCAGGTGTCGCCTCTGAATTTGCCATTGGTACTCCTTGTGTCGAACCCCTGCCACCATGACTTTAGTTTTCTTATAATTTGATCTTACGGTGTTTCACACTACATCTGCCCTCAAAATCCCTCAGTGCTCTTAAGAGTCCCACCCTAGAGAGGGATAGAAGAGCAGTGTCGTCTGCGTACATCAGGAGGAACAGCTTCTGCCCACCAATGTTGGGGGGGTGATACCTGCCCGCGTCTTTATGCTCTATTATCAAGGAGTTCACATATATGTTGAAGAGTAGGGGGGTGAGCAGGCAGTTCTGTCTAACACCTCGGTAAGTACAAACCGGATCTGATAGGCCCCCTTCCGGGGGTACACGAACCCGGAGGACGGTATTGGAATACAGGGCTCTAATCAACGCTATCATCCTTATGTCGGCCCCAAAACAGACCAGCTCCTTCCAGAGTTCTTCCCTACACACTGTGTCAAACGCTGCGGATAAATCAATGAAGGCAATAAATAACTTGCGCTTCCGTCTTCTATATTTCTTTATTAGATGGTGCATGATAAAGATTTGCTCCCCTGTCGAGCGATCATCCCTGAACCCAGCCTGTTCTTCAGCTAAAGGGTTCTGATTCTCGCACCAATTCTGCAGGCACTGCCTTAACAAGGCTGCATAGATTTTGGACACAATACATAGAAGAGTGATTAGTCTGTAATTATTTGGGTCAGACCTACTTCCCTTTTTAAAGATTGGAACTACTATCCCCACCTTCCATAGATCTGGGATCATTATGGTATTATTAATTAGGGAAAATAGATTAGCTATTGCTCCTACACCCCAATCTGGGAGTATTTTAAAGAATTCCCCCGGGATGTAATCTGGTCCAGCTGCCTTGCCCCATTTTAGGGAGTTCGCAATCATCTTAACATCTTGTGGGAGCACAGAATCCCAAATGGGCATATCCTGCCCTAGTGATGGTAAAGATGTCTCCATTTCCTCCTTATAATTAAGTGCAAACAGGGCCTCAAAATGTGTCATCCATACCAGGGGAGGCATCCTGGCTTCCCTAGCCAAACCACTCCGGAGTTTGGACTTATTTACTAGGGCCCAAAATTTCTTTATATCTCTCCTATCTACTGCTTCTTGAAGCGATTGCCATTGTTTGACAAAGTACAGTTCTCGCTTCTTTTTCAGCAGGTTTTTGTAGAGCTTCCTTTGTTCTCTGTATTGACTATAATATCGGGCCTCCCTACCATACTGTAACCTTTGGGCTAGTTGTCTAAGAGTTTTCCTTGCCTCCCGACACTCCTGGTCCCACCAGACCTCTCCTACTTGATACCGGGTCCTATTTTCTTATACTCCTTTGTAACCATAGGGTTCAGTTCTTGATTTATCTGTTCCCAAACCTCCAGTGCCTCTCCAACTGATACTGTGTTCTCTAATTGCACGAACAACAGTTGCGCCCCCATTGAGATAAAAAACTTAGAGGTACATTCCGCCGTTTGCTGACACCAACCCCGTGCCTTTCTTATCCTTGACTCTTCCCCTCGCTCTCCTCCCAACATATGTAAAGAGGCCTGTCTCATCCCCTTTAGTGTTACCATTCAGAAATTGTAATGCCCATTCCAAACTTAGTTTGTAGAGTTCCTGTCCTGCCAGATTTATCCCATGATCCTGCGACATTCTATCAGTATTATAATCGCATAAGGAGAAAAATCCCTCCCCAATACCTAAGCTCTCACATATTTTGGCAGCAGACCTTCCCAGACGCGCATTCAGATCCCCTGCAATCAGGATCTCATCATCAGGGAATTTCTGTAAATGGTTCCATCAGTTCATCCCTCATTGCTTGCCAGAACAACTTTCTCTGCCCTCTGGGGGGAATATAAGCATTTATCAGTAACAACTTCCCAGGAAATCCCTGGACCAAAATACGTAGCACCAGTACATTATCTTTTAGTTGACTCCAGCTCATTTCCCAAGCCTCAACGTTATCTGCCAACATAGTAATAAGACCCCCTTTGGGTCGGCCCTTGCCCCCTAATTGCACAGCAGGTGTGTGCCAGGTAGCGTATCCCTGTATACTAGGGGGATTCTGTACACACCAAGTTTCCTGGATACAGATAATCTCAAATTGCCCTAGGTATGCATAAAACTCTTTATTCCTTAGTTTTGACAATCACCCAGCCACATTCCAGGAGACCAATGTTAGTTTACTGGCCTCTTGGGCCGTCATTAGTCAATCCATGATTTTCTCCCCTTGTATCTCCCCTTGATTGGTTAATCCTGTTACTGATGCAGAGGAAATCTCACCCAGATCCTCACCAGATATTTTACTTCCCAAAGCCGGCATACTTATTTGTATATTATCCTCCTCCGGAGGGTTCAAACTAGGTATAACGTCGCTGGATGTCATATTGTATTTTTCAGGTGTAGATGTAGAAATGACTGTCTGGGACACTTCTAGTAGATCTCTGGATTGCGCCCACACTGAGCTAAGTGAGACCCGAAATGATGGAGAATTCCTCTCTACGATTCCCTGACTCCTCTGAGTACACTCCTGCCCTCCTGCTTCTGTCTCCCTGTCACATATCTGTGTAATTTGTTTGTGTAATAGAGAGAAAGAATTCAAAATATCCACTTGCTGGGTGGGCAGGGGATCAGGGCCCATCTGGTTCCTGCAGCTCCGTAAAGGCCCTGGTGTCAATACCATATTCCTAGGGTGTTGGGGAGGCTCTATTTCCATTTCCTCCTCCCCTCTAACTTCCTGTATCCCTCCCTCAGCCAGGGGAGCTTTACTACTTCCGTTGGGGGACTGGGCAGCTATATTCTTCCTTCTCGCCCCAGTCCCAGTTCCCCCAATCCCTCCTGCCTGCTCATATCTAGAGTACACATTGGCCAGACAAACCCCCTTTTGAAGCAGGAGCTCCTTTGCTTGTACTATTGCATTCACCCATTGACAGTGGTTAAAACACACCACAACTGTCCTCTGAGACTTTGAGGAGCTCAATAGCTCTACCTGGGTGATGTCTTAGCTGGTAATTGGGATCCTAATAAGGGTTCTTAAATGATCTGCAACTTCCCATATAGAGCTCCATAATGGGAAATATCCATCCAGCAAGGGTCTGATGTTAAAACAGATAGAGTTCCCTTCCCTCTGGAAATGGATCAGGTTACATTTCCCCTGGGCATCTGGGACGTCAACAGCCAAGGATGGTTCCTTTTGTTCCACCACCCTTGGGCACATAATACCCTTCCATTTAATGCTGGGGATTATAGGTTTAGCAAGAGCAGGAATACTAGGGGTTATAGGCTTAGCAGAACTAACCATGTTCCCTCCCCCATTCCCAGATCCATTACCCCTTTCGCCGTTATACTATGCCCATAGGGGCCCTTCTCTGGGCGTTGTGCCATCGCTCTGTTTATATCATGGTTCACCGGGGCTAATCTTACTGTCTCTAGTTGTTTCATTCCTGGGAAACCCCTCTGTGCCAGATCTATAAATCTATCCATCTTCTGTTCTAGAGCATTTAAACGCATAAAAGTACACTGGGTGGTGTGTGCTGTCAGAGTACAATGTCTAGCCAGGAGTTCTGCTATGGGTAGTGATCCTTGCTCCCGAAAGCCCTCACTACGGGGTCTACCTAAATCTCCTTCTAATTCTCCCATACTTCCCACAGCGAGCCTATCATCAACTAGAGTTTGTTCGGTCACCCACGGATCTTGACTCTCCTGATAGGCATTACACAGCGGACCTCTCTGCCCCTGCCCCGGGATCAGCAGCGCCTGGGGCGAATCCCCCAGGGATCCGCTGGCCAGAGCATTAACCCGGTTAGAGGTTAGAAAATAGCTATTCATCTTCCGCTGTTTCAGAGGAGGAGATAGTGACCTTGTCAGGGTTACACCCCTCTTATTCTTTGGGGGCATATCAGACAGTTACTTGTTACCACTGCCACTGTTCCTTCGCCCCACGCCCGTCTGTGCTTGGAGTTACTCACGTACTCTGTTGTTCCACCCCAGGGCCAGTCAAAATAAAGTAAAGGGGGGCCTTGGTGCACGGCCCCTGATCAATTACCTTCTGCTACACTCCAGCTCCTAGAAGTGCCGAAGGGAGCGCAAAAGGGCGCGCCCTTGTGCGCGAGGCCCTTCGGCGTGCGACCAAGGTGCTGCCTTGGTCTGGCTGTGCGTTTTCTTTCCCGCAGGCAGAGGTCCCCACCCTTAGTGCTGATCACCGCAACAAGTTCCAGGTAAGTCTAGCGGCTCAGCGATTCCGGCTCCCCGCTTCTCGGGCTGCCTTGGTCTGGCTGTGCGTTTTCTTTCCCGCAGGCAGAGGTCCCCGCCCATAGCGCTGATCACCGCAACAAACTACAGGTAAGTCTAGCGGCTCAGCGATTCCGGCTCCCCGCTTCTCGGGCTGCCTTGGTCTGGCTGTGCATTTTCTTTCCCGCAGGCAGAGGTCCCCGCCCCTCGCGCTGATCACTGCAACAAACTCCAGGTAAGTCTAGCAGCTCAGCGATTCCGGTTCCCCCGCTTCTCGGGCTGCCTTAGTCTGGCTGTGCGTTTTCTTTCCCGCGATTCCGGCTCCCCGCAAATTACAGTCCATGAACTGGATAGCAGCCACAATCCCTGTACACCAACTATGCAACAATCACTGCAAAATGAACTTGCAATGATCCCTCCCAATTGCAGTCCTCAGTGCCAGCCTTTGTGGAGTTCACATGGAGAAATTTTGTGCAGTGCAGGAAAGGTGCGCAGGCACTCCTGCACAGCTCCTTTACAGGTCTTAAGGAGTCATCCACTTGGTAGACTAACATGTGGTAAAGGATGTGTTTTTTGCATGTATTAGCCAACCTGTGTCAGATGACACACATTAAAGTACTAGCATAGAGGCGCTACTACATATTTAAGCACATATCAGATTCCAAGACGTGATTTACAGCAACCAGCTAATACCCATTTAAAACGTATAGTCGCCTAGAACATGAGTATTTGAACATGGGTTAACTAAGGTATACTAGCTAAAACATGCTTTTAGGATATGTTCAATTGTCATGTTGATTACTCATTTGTGTTGTGAAGTGCCTTATGTTGGAGCTTTGTATCATAGGTGAATTTCACCCTCTCTGAACATCAGTAAATACGGATGTTGCATTTGTAGGCATTACATAAGAATGAGTTGAAAGCATGCCATAGGTTTTGGAGAGAAATGCATAATTACTGATTCCGATCTTATTTTTCTCCATAAGTAAGAAAGGAACCTACAAAAATGTTAAGGAATTCCTAAACAAAAAGCAAACTTTTGAAAGGAAAAATATAATACTCCACCAATGCTCTGGCTTAGGACATTTGTGAAGCTACAATTCAGTAGTGTTGCTATATTGTAATTCTGAAGGGGAAATTCTGCAAACTTGCAACAACAAATTTTTTTTACAATTAATTCGTTCTAACAAACAACCATACATGTTTTTCAATTTTTCAGTAAAGCGTAAATCAGAAAGAGAAATAAAGAGACACATATCAGTTACTGAAAGCTTGACTCAAAGGGTAATTTCAGATGTTGAGACCACAGTCAACCACAGTGAATCCCCTGTGGTGGCCGTTTGTCCCGTAACGTCTAAAAGATTTCTTCCAGATGTTCATCATGGTGAATACCTGGCGGGAATCAAAATAACCACGATTTCGGAGGTGAGACTGGTCTCGCTTCCGGAATCGTGGTTAGATTGACCACGATCCGGGATGGGGTTGGCAATGGCCACGCTGAACATTTGGCCGCCAGCCCCGTCCAGGAATCCAGCCCCAACCACGGGACAGGATTGGGCGCAGCGGCCGTATTGACCGCTGCGCCCACCCATCTCCCAGAGGGCGGGCGGCCGGGAGAGCGCAGGGTGGCAGGGCTGTGCGGCCACACCTCACGCCACACAGCCCCCCCCCGATGTGAATCAGGCTGGCATGTCTAAAGGACAGCCGGACTGATTCCTGACCAGGATCTGAAACGGTCAGGATCCCAGTGCATGATTCAGTGTGGCGGGCCTTTGGGCCCGTCATGTCTGAAATTACCCAAAATTGTTACTTAGTCCTAATTCAGGACAAATTCCCATTGTTTGTTTACATGATGGACTGAAAACTGAGTAAAGAGGTTGGGATACATGCGGCTCTGATTCTACTCTGCAGTTGTAGAGTTCTTCTTCAAGGGGCTTTGCCAAACATTGACCAGTTAATTCCAGCACCATTCATGTAGCACAGAGAAGTGTTATTGTTCCTACTTTTTGATTGAGTAACTGAGGTACAGTTATTTTTAAGTGATTTATCCAAGGTCACAAAATGGGTTAGTGTCAAAGTCAGGATTAGAGGTGAAGGGTTCCTGGCTCCCAGTTCTGTACTTACCAACTTCCAACTAAGCTTGCTATCAGGTGTATGAAGCAGAGTTAGACAAAATATTTTTGATAATAAACCATGCTCACCAGAACATGAAGCAGGATTAGAAAGCGGAATCAGAAATTCCCTACTTTTCAATGCCAAACAATATTTTCAGTCTTTGCTGATATACATGCAGCATGATTCTCTATGTGCTACAGAAATATAAACTTTAAAAATAAATTGTGTATTCATGGCAGACTATAGACATTAGTTTTATCAGTGAAACTATACTTTAATGCCCCAGATTTATATCTATTTGATACTAAGTGGTGTGAAAGAGAAAAAGAAAGTCACAGCACGAGTCAAACACTATTACATTCCTTGATCCGCTTCTCAGTTCTGTTTGTGAACAGTCTCATTTACAAGCATTAAGCTCCCTTAATTCATCTTAAATAGCAATCAATTTGCTTTCTGACAGATGGGATTCTTGCTACGTTGAATGAAAACATTTCTAATGCACGCAACCCTATTCTGATTTAATGGGGACGATTTTCTATCCTCTTAAAAGTGGGGAAAAGATGTTAAAAGTCATTCTTCTACTTTCTCATAGGGGAAAAAGCTGTGCTGAACAGCATGCAAGAGAATTAATTAATTAGTAAGGAAGAAAAGTTTCTAATTACGACTGACACTTTATGACATATCATTAGCTGCAAATTGCAGTTTTGAGTAGGAACAGCTGCAGGTGGTACTTTACACTCGGCATTTGATTAAATCCCATCAAGCTTCTTACTTTCAAGCCCTTACATTTTAACTTGCTGGTCATATGATCCACGTTAACAAAGACACCAGGTCTTCTGGGATAGTGCTGCATTTCTTGTAAAGATGATGCCACAATTCTTGCAAGATGAACAACTTATTATTGTGACTGAAAAATCAGTAAATTCAAAAGAACTAAATCCTGAGACTGGAGGCAGTTACTTACAATTGTTCTTTGTTTAAGGAAATATAAAGTGAAAAAACAGGCCTTGATGCGAGAATCTTAGGTACATCCACATTATTCTACAAAGTGTAAAATAAACTGATTTGACATTTTCCTTATTCATGCATAAGGAGTACATGGATCTGTTCCAAACAATGTCCTAGCACTCAGCATCAGAGATGGTAAGAGAATGTGGCCACCTTCATTGACAGAGCACTCAGCAAATGGGGCTCTGATACTGTCCTATGGTACTAAATCGATTAAAAAATAAATAAATCTTTAGAGCACTTGGACTCAGAGTTCATGAGAAAGGAGAGAAAAAGAAAGGAGGCTCTGGTGATCCAATAAGTACAGAATGGTTTTCTTAGCAGACGCAATGAGGGCAGCAAAGTCCAGCCCGGCAGAGCTTTTCTGGGTGGTGAGAGGGCTGGTCAGTCCGGCCTCCCTCCGCCTGGATTTAGAGTCATCAATTGACCACTGTGATTTGTTTGTGAACTTTTTTGCAGATAAAATCGCTCAAATCCACCAGAGTTTTGACACATTTTTAGCAGTAGGTGAACCAGAGGCAGTAGAAGCCCCTTCTTGCCCTGTTTTGTGGGATGAATTTCATGATGTGTCACCCTTGGATGCGGAGGATGCTCTTGGGACTGTCCGAGCCACTTATTGTGAATTAGACCCATGCCTGTCCTGGTTGGTTAAGGCTATCCGGGAGACACTAGGGCCGTTGTTGGCTGGTATAATCAACACCTCCCTTGGGGAGGGAAGGGTGCCGGACTGTCTCAAGGAGGCTGTGGTGTGGCCACTGCTCAATAAACCATAATTGACCGTTGGCGTCCTGGCCAGCTATCGGCCGGTCTCTAACCTTCCCTTTTTAGGGAAGGTTGTTGAACGGGTGGTGGCTCCACAGCTTCAGGGGCATCTGTACCGGGTCAATTTTCTTGATCCATCACAGTCTGGCTTTCGTTCGGGTTATGGCACGGAGACTGTGCTTGTGGCCTTGGTTGATGATCTCTCCTGTCAGTTGAACCAGGGTCATTCAACCCTGTTGATGCTGTTAGATCTCTCAGCTGCATTTGATACTGTTGATCATGAGCGGTTGGTGACTCAGCTGCGGGACAGGGCAGGGATTAGTGGGACTGTTCTTGAATGGTTCTACTCTTTCCTGGCTGGGAGAACCCAACGTGTGGTACTGGGTGATTTTTCATCTTCTCCCTGGGGCATCGTGTGTGGGGTCCCGCATGGTTCCATCTTATCCCCTTTCTTGTTCAATATGTATATGCAGCCTTTGGGGGAGGTTGTCAGGGAGTTTGGTGTAATGTGTCATCAATATGCTGATGACACCCAGCTATCTCTCTCATTTTTATTTGACCCAGGTCCGGCAGTCTTGGTGCTTACCTGGTGTTTGTCAGCTATGGAGGATTGGATGAGGGCGAGCCGCCTGAAGTTAAATCCTGACAAGACGGAGGTGATGGTTGTGGGGAAAGCCGGGGGAGTGATGGCCCCCATCATTGATGAGGTCCGTCCTCCCCTGGTATTTCAGGTCCGTAGTCTGGGGGTGCTCTTGGATCCACAGCTCTGCCTGGATGTCCAGGTGGCAGCTGTGACGAAGGGGGCATTCCACCAGTTACATCTGGTATGTCGGTTAGTCCGTATGTCTCCGACTCGGATTCGGCCACAGTCATCCATGCTTTTATTACCTCGAGAGTGGACTACTGTAACGCACTCTACATGGGGCTACCCTTGGTGCTGGTTCAGAGACTGTAGCTGGTGCAGAATGCAGCGACCCGTCTCCTGAATGAGCCCCAGATTAGTCTTACTTGTGGGGGAGGCAATGGGAAATTGAAGGGAACGGGCTGACGCAAGCACATTACACCGGTGCTTTGCTCTCTGCATTGGTTGCCGATAGTCTTTCGGGCCCAATTCAAGGTGTTAGTGTTGACCTTTAAAGCCCCAAATGGCCTGGGCCCCATCGACCCGCAGGACCGCCTCACCCTCCGGATTCTGGATCGGCCCTTGCAGTCGGCTGGGGGCACCCTCCTCGAGGTCCCACGGGTTTCCCAGGTGTCTACCATGGAGGAGGGTGTTTTCTGTGGTTGCACCGTGGCTGTGGAACTCCCTCCCATTGGAGGTCCACTTGACCACCGACTTCCCCTCTTTCCATAGACAGTATAAGACCTGGCTGTTCCGCCGGGCCTTTACCGAGGGAGGGCTTGGGTATGGGTTATTTTAATCTGGGGATTTTATGTTATTTTAATTGTATTTTAGTTATGTATTTTAAAACGTTGTTAGCTGCTCCGAGATGCTTATAGCAGGAGGGGGTGGCATATAAATTGTAATAATAAATAAAATAAATAAATAAATCTTTACCAACAATACGGAAACTTCTAATGGCAATTCCAGTAAAGAAGAGCCAGAGAATGGGAACTCACATGGTGAACTCACACATAACACTGATTAAACCCAACGTCTGTAGGGCCATGGAACATGTACAGTGAGTCCCGGATTAGTGTTACGTGCGAGGGAGTCCCAGCTCCACTTTAAATGTGGATTGGGAGTTTCAATTTTATCTCCCATTGCCTCCCCCACAAGTAAGACTAATGGGGGCTCATTATATACATTCCGGGGCACTGCTGCGGACACTGGATTTAATAACTATCACATGCGAGTCCACCCATATGAAGTGTGGTGTCTTGATCAAAAGGTCTGCAGAACAAATATGAAAGAACTAGAGACTATCTAAAGTTGAACAGAAGTATCACAGAAGATGCAAAACAAAAGACATAATTCTGGAAAAGGTTCCACTACTCTACAAAAAGCGTATCACAGCATTCCACATTAATGGCTCATCAAAATGCTGAAAATGCAAAGACACAAGGTTCAGTCTAAAGATCCTCCAAGATCACAGAAGGGGATGCTCCCTGAAGTGCAAAATATCTTTAAAAAACAGAAGAAACTGCACAGCATGTGGTGAACACTTGAAAGCACCTGGCTGGGAGATTATATGTAGGCAGACACAAGGAGTTTGATCAATGTGCAAACTGCCTCTGCAGCAACAATTTATGGTTTACCTGGAACACCCAGATCTACCTGCAAGAGATTCTCATTGTTGAAATTCAAATTAACAAAGGAACCTTTCAACCAAATTCATAGCTCGCAGAAGGGAACATACATGAGAAATAGAGAACTCTACTAGGATTTCACAGAAACATTCCCTTAAGACTCAGTTGTGTTCAAAATAAAATGACAGAAGGGGATGCTCCCTGAAGTTCAAAATATCTTCCAAAAAGGAAGAGACTACACAGCATGTGGTGAACACTTGAAAACACTTGGCTGGGAGATTATATGTAGGCAGACACAATGAGATTGATCAGCATGTGAATCAGGGCCTCTGCAGTAAGCACACTTTTTACAAAACTAGAATTATGACCATGAAGGGCAAAAACAGATGTGTCAGTGACCCGCTTAGGCCTTTTTTGGCCCACTGTGGACCAGGAACCACCAACATATCTGTTGTGGCACTGCCAGATGTTGGGCCACTTCTGCCCCAGGGCAGTTGGGTGGCTTGTCAGGGCTGTGACCTCCAGAAAATCACCAAGGTCACAGCCCAGGCTAAAGGTCGCTCATGTGGGCCAATATGTCTGTGCAGCCCTGCCAAGGGGCTGCCATGGCCAGCGGCCATGGCTGCCTGTCATAGCGGGAGCAGTGGGAGCAGGGTGCAGGCAGGGTCAGCTGCACGTTTTCTTGTGCTCCCAGACCTACCCAGGCTGTGCAAGCAGCAGGACAGCTCTTCAGTCGCAGGCACGGGTCTAGTGTCCCAACGCGGCCCCAGCAGTGCCACCCACGATTTTCCGCCCTGGGGCAGGACGGGGAGCCATCTCACCGGCTGAACATGTTTTTATCCCCAAACTGAAATCAATTATGAAAACAGACAAAGGTTTTTGCAGGACCCAGTAATGGTCTCAGTTTGAACAGAACAGGTAAACTAGCCTAACACTGCTGTAGAAAAAAATAGCCCAGGTGATTGATGTTACCATCCCAACAAAGAGGACAAGGTAACAAAAGATTAAGAATTCTCCCATGAAGTGGAACAGTTATGGAAAATTGCAACAAAGATGATGCCAGTGATTAATGGAGTGATCCCTGAGAACATGGATGAGGAGTTCATGCCTGTGCTGTGAGTACAAGATCAATGACCTTCTGAAGACTACGCTCTTAGGCACAGTGAGAATTCTAAGGAAATTCAAAGGCAAACAAGGAAACCTATCTTCCATGCAGCTAGCAGAACAAAGAATACATGATTTTCACTCAGCCTACATTAGATTACGATCCGGAAGATTAAAAAAAGCAATTTAATGTGTCTTTATTAAATGCTAATTTTCTTTTCTGCGCAAACTTAGAAATAAACCAGCATAGATGTAAGATACATTAATTATAAATATAAATATACGGTTTACTAGTTATATACATTTCTGTAGCTGAAATTGCAAGGTTTATTTATTTTAAAAGAAGGTACTCTGCTCGGCACCTATTGGTGAAACAAAAGAAGTGTAACAGCAAATACAGAGAACTTTCTTCCTATGAGTATTGAAAATTCTTCATATTTCAATCGAGGCACAGGGTGACAAAAATACAAATATGTCTCCTAACCATAAAAGTGGTGGGACAGGATGTCGATAGTAATCTTATAAGGTAGTAAAGCTAACTGGGTGTTATTGTTCCTTCAGTTTCTCGACAGCTGGTTCTCAATTGGCTGCAGACACACTTAACCTGGTGGCAAAAATAATTGGAAGAGCTGTTCTCATGGATTTCAACTGCAGTTCTGGGTGCAGTGCCAGTTGCCTGACATGTATATGGATTAAAAAGTACTTGCTGGAATACAGTGTCCCCTCCCCCCTCTTTAGAATATAGGAGGTTTTGGTGGGCTATTACTAATACTAATGAGCGCCTACTGAGAGGGGTTCTAGAAACTATTTATTTAATATTACAGTATATAGTATATATAGATGTGAATTTATTTGGAATGAACGTTATTTAAGAGTGCTATTGCAAACCTGGTTTTTGACTGAAGATGGACACGTGGGCTCATCACTGTGGTACTCTGATTAAATAGGCTCTCTCATTAGCAATCAGTTTCTACATTGAGATAGGAGGCTCGTACATAACTATCATCACCATCCTCCCTCTTTGAAACATAATCAAGACCAGGCTTTTGTTACTGCCTATAACCCCTCCTAGCAGAAGGGTTACAAGGAGATTAAGACATTCTGTTCTTGTGATTCTCTCTCTCTCTCGCTGATTGGGAGATGAAAAAGCACAATAGTCTATCTAATAATTAACCTAACAATAGTCTATCCATATTATTAATGGCAATTAGGAACCATTGGCCTGACATAATATAGGAATCATTATCCCAGATTTGTATGGTAAATAGTTATCCATCGAATGTCACAAAAAACCACATGCTATACTGAAGGAAAGGAGATTTCCAGGAAGTGGCATATTCCAGACAAGGAGCTACCACACCAGAAATGTGAATCGGACTGACTTGATAGTTGCCAGGTTAAAGGATAGATGGCCCATCCAGTCCACTCCGGACTTCCTGATATCGGATTTAGATTCTGAAGAAAAGCTCTCAAGTTTCTATGTCAGACTTGAAACTACAGCAACATCAGGTAATTTTTTAAGAATGATTTAAAAAAAAAAA
Organism: Sphenodon punctatus; assembly: GCA_003113815.1. Classification (NCBI taxonomy): domain Eukaryota; kingdom Metazoa; phylum Chordata; class Lepidosauria; order Sphenodontia; family Sphenodontidae; genus Sphenodon; species Sphenodon punctatus. The sequence continues at coordinate 345,486 of QEPC01001500.1, forward strand.
TAAAGTTTGAAATAATTCAGTTTCAAATTACAGCATTATGCTATTTTGATATTGCAACATCCAACTTATTTTACTTTGCCTTGGAGTTGTCCAATCTGTGATGGAGTGTTTTCAATGGCATTGGACAAATGGTTGGAGGGAAAAGTGAGATGATTAAAGCAAGTGCATAAGGGACATTTAGGGTTTGGGCACTTGAGGAAACAGATAACAGTATAACATCGTGGGATAGGTATTCTAACTGGAAATTTTACCAGAAGTAAAATGGTTAATAATATTGACATTTATATTGTCACTGGGATCCACAGTCAACATCCCATTAAATAAAAGTGCAATCTGTTCCATTCGTCTTCACATCTACAGTTTCTAACTGTGTGCAAACTCGGAAAAAACAGCATCAGAATACACTGAGTGCACATACAACAACCAGTAAAATCACTCTGACTGTGATTACGGCTTCCCAACATATTGAGAAAGGTGAACAATGGGCCATTACATTCCCCACTTCGTTTTATTCTATAGAATTGCTGCTTTGATTGTACACTGAGAAACATCCCTGTTCTGCCACAGCAAAGAACTTTATTTAACATTTTAAAAAGAAAAAGAAGTTGATATTATAAATTTGCAACTTTTTAAAGGTTGTGCTGCATCTCCCCAAGTCACAATAAATCCTGGAAAGAGAAAGAATCACTAATGTAAGCTGAGCCAAATAATAAATAAATAAATAAATAAAAGGAAGAAGAAGAAAAATACCTTTAGCATCTAAATACATACAAAGAATGAAGAAGAGATCTTCTGCAAGGGCTGCAAGACTTAGGGGTGTGCAATGTATGTTTTTTATAACAGAACACAAACATGCCCATTTTCATTTATGTTATTAAAAACATAAAATATATAACACAAAAAACATAAAACAAAACATTTTCATTTTATGTTTATCTGGGCAGCCTGGCCCATGACTCAGGCTGCAAACAATAGGTGCAAGGGGGAGGGTGGAGCGAGAGCCCAAAATGGCCACCGAAGACTGACGTCTTCGCTGGCCAATTGGCAGCACAGAAAGATCACAGACACATGCTATAGTCCTAAGAGATTGGTCTTTGCTTGCACAGCCAATCAGGGGAGCTTGGAGAAGGTCATGGGGAGTTTATAGAAGCTGAGAGCACACACAGTTCTGCACCTGTGACTAGCTGGTTGTTGCCCTGTGCACAGCCAGTGTTTCGCACACACGGCTCTTGTGCTTCTGTGTGTGAGCTGTTCATCGTGCCTTGTGCTGCTTTTCAGCTACATTCTTTGGTACAAAAAAATAGACCTCTCCCTCTTCCCATTCTCATACCTCCAGTCCCTTACAATTACACATTCCTAACCCTGTGCATTCCTGCAAGCTGATAACGCCCTGTCATAACCTGGGGTGCCCACAATGACAAAAAAAGCCTGTGCCACTGTCGCCTGCCATGGTTGCCCAAGGTGTGTCTCTCTTTTTCAGATGTGCTGCCCCCCTGGGGTGAGTGCTACTGAAAGCTGCTGATGCCCAGTCATACTTGGGGCTGTTGCAACTCCATTCTCTGATGACGGTCTCTCTCCCCCTCATGTCTCCTGCCCCCCTGGCATGCTCTCAGCAACTCTTGAAGCCATGACATGCTAGTTAGTTGGGAGAGTAAGTCTTCTCTCCTTTGCCAGTCCCTGCTGTTTCAGCAGACAGTGCCCGCTCTGTCTGTCTACCTGCTGTGTGCCACTCTCTCACTGATATTTCTGCTTCCCAGAGGCTCTCTTTTCAACTACAAGCCTTGCTATACTTGGGGCATCACCATCTCCTCCTCTGCTAGACCTTGCTGCTTCAGTGCCCTTTGCCTACCAGTTTATGTGTTCTGGGTCTGCCTGCTAATCTCACACTGACCTTCTGCCTCCTAAGGGCTCTCTCCAACTTGAGGCTTTGCCATACTGGGGAACCACCATCCATCTCCTCCTGTGCAAGTGCCTGGCTGCTTCAGTGCCCAGCACCCACTGCATGCCAGTGTTTGCTCTGTCCTCAACCCAGTTGATGCATACCAATCTCTTGCTTGTTGCAGAGTAATAACTGATTTGCAATCAGTAAGGACAAATGCAGCTGAAGGTTTAAAAACAGAACTTTACTTAAGCGTTCTCAGGCACAGATCCTTAGTTACATCTAACTAGTAAGAAGACAAAATGGAGACTTAGACAAAGAGAGAGAAGGGAAGAAGGAGTGGTTACACAAAGGAGTTCAACTGCAAAACCCCATCTCCCTTCCATGTACACATAAACTTAGCAGTGCTATCTCGTGGCTCTATAGTCAATCACTGTTCTTAATACAGCAGGCATTAACTTATGGATGTTGCATATACCAACATCGCTGATATTTCTGCCACCCCAGGGCACTTGGCAAGTTTGGGGAAGCAACAGTGTCAGAGAGGCACTTTTAAAAGCCCTCTTTGGAGGCGTGGAAACAAAAAAAATTGGTTTTATGTTATTAATTTTTTGTTTCTCATTTTTAACAAATGAAAATGGGCATTTTCATGTTATAAAAACATAAATGAATATTATTTTTAAAATGAAAACAAAAATTAATTTTGTTCTGGTGCACACCCCTAAACATGAAACTGACAGCATTACAGGTGAACTACAATTATATTTTTATTCACAATCCTGAAAGTAACACATTTCATGCGCTATTTCACCTGTAAGCTGGCTTCCAACTAGTGTGTTAAGCATGAGAACAAAAGTGTTATAATCGAGATACTCTAAAGCTAGAGAGTTATGATCACAGTTAAAGGGGAGATTTCCAACAGAGACTCTTTTGTATTCCGACTGCTAGAAAAGCAGGAACATTAAAAAATTTTTAACAAGTTAAAGGCAAACAGGTAGAAGGTCCAATGGGAAGTCCATGGAAGGAAGAAACAAAACTCATATTTCCCAGTCCCTGGGTTTATAAACCTTTCTGGTGGAAGTGGATGGAAGGGAAAGGGATAAAATTTAAAATGGGTGATAATCCAAAATGACTTCTGTGCAACTGAGGAGTCTTTGCTTTACAGAAATAATGGCTATTTTATTCAGTTGGCAAAACCAAAAGAAAGAACTTAATGGAAAACCTTTTTTTTTTTTTTAGCTCTCTAATCAATGAGACTTCACAAGTAATTGAAATGATGTCTAAAAGAGAAAATTTCAATTAGAAGCTCTGGTCTAAGTGTGATTATTTACATAATCTACACTTCTGTGTGCAGTGACATACCCAATAAGTTAAATTCTGTGTTAAACACCCAAAAATGCATATAGTGGAGGTAAACTCCAATGTGATTTTAGTCGTTACATGGTGGTATATATTTGTGTAAGTGTACGTGTAGTATGCAATTGCTGGTATATATTAAAACATTGACTGATTTCCAGTGGGAAATTTCTAGGCATGAAGACAACATTAGATTCAAAGAGGCAGTAAACCCGACAAAGAACATATTACTTCAGATTGCTCTGGACTACAATTTTCTTTTACAGTGTGATCCTTCAGCTGCTTAGTGCCAGCGATAGCCCTCAGTGCTGACATAAGACCCACTGAACTAAAAAGGGACTGGTGTCAGTACTTCAGTCACCAAAGAATCCTGACCTTGATTTTCTTGCATCGCCATGAGCCTTAGGGGAAGGGTGGGGTTTAAATTTGAACAAACAAATAAATCGACTTCATTAGATTACTTTCAGTGCATGGAATCCACAGATCGTGTCTAAACATACTGATTAAAATTGTATAAAGTCTGACTGGTTCTTTAAAGTTAAGTTAAGAGCATGACAGTATAGTTGTATCCGAGACACAATCTACGTTATGACTGAGGAGGAAAAAGGAATGGCATTTCTGTGATAGGATCTGCCATCACTATATCACACCAGACGAAAGCACATTACCAAAGAGTCACTATGTCCCTGGGTTTTCACATTGCAATATTCCATTTTACAATGAGATATTTAAAAACAACAGAGAGAGAAATGTACAAACAAACTTGAAAATGGCATTTTACCAGAGTCACAACCATTCCATGTTCAATTCCTGCAAACAATTCTGCCTACAAACAATGCTGGCACTAATGTATGGGGGAAATTAGTTTTAAGCAAAGTGATCCAATTTTGACGAAGCAAAAATTTCAAACTGCATCTTGATTGTAATACTCAAAATAAAAATTGGCACTAAGTTGGTTACTTAGCAAGGCTGTATCCTCACGAGAAATAAAGTGCAGCACAAATTGCTCCCACATTTTTATTACTTATGTAAAGTAAAAGTAATTCAAGATCCTGGGCAAGCAAGTCCTAAATCACATGCAACTGACAAGCTGCAAACTGAGGTTTAGCAATTGAGTTAAGCCAATCCCACGCATTGCTGATATGTGAAGTACAATTCACTTTTATTACCTTTTCTTATTCCTCCACTATCATAGGGACATGTTTGTGGGGACATTCTGGGTGGTTGCCATCACACACATGCTCCCATCTCAAGTCATTTCTTTCAGCCAGCATTGCCAGGGCACAAAGATCAAAGTTGCTAGATCACAATTCAAGTCTGACTGACTACTGTTGCTGCTGCTTTCAACGTTTAACTGTCTCCTCCATGTAACAAAGGCCTCCAACTCAAGGGGAGGTAACAGCTGCTGAGAATGACAGGATCATTGGCAGCTCGTAGGGGATAAAGCATGGCAAGATTTAATACGGGTGAGGAAGATTTCACAGCGTGCATGAAGGATGATAACAGTCGATAAAGCACAACAGTACTCTCACATAGGTAATTAAAGAGCTGGGAGAAAAGGCTCATGTGAATGCAGCCTAAGTCATCCAATGTCTGTTCCTGCACAAGAGAGCATCTCTCCTGCTCCAAGTCCTTCTCATCGCCTCCTCAATTGGAAAGCAATGGACATAGGCCCTGATTCAATATGCATACACCGACTGAAACTGCCTGGAATGGCATGCACACACACTATGTGCATGCACATTATTATTAATTATGATTATTATTTATATTGTTGTATATGTTGTTTAATGTTCTATTATTGTTGTATATGTTGTTTAATGTTTTTATATATTTTAATGTATTTTTATCGACTGATTTTGTTACCCTCCCCGAGTTGCCTGGCAGGAGGGACGGGGTATAATTTTTTTAAATAAATAAATAAATAAATAAATATATAGCACAAGCAGTGTTCCAGGCACTGTACAATCAATAGGTATAGACAGGTCCCTACCCCAGGGGGCTTACAATTTAATGGTGCCAGAGAGGGAGTCAGGCGCTTCCTGACCACATTGCCACCCAGCAGCCTGCCTTCTGTCAGGGGCGGGTCACTGGGAGCACAGTACAGTGGTGCTCCAGAGTCTGCACTGGCTATCAGTAGCTTTCCAGGCACAATTCATCATGCTGCTTTTGACCTTTAAAGCCCTAAATGGGCTGGGCCCCAAATATATGAAAGACTGCCTCATCTCTCATGTCCTGTCACGGCCTTGGAGGTCAGCTGGAAGCACCTTCTTGCAGGTACTACCTGCCTGTCAAGTTTCTACAGAGAGGCGTTCTTGGTGGCTGCCCCGCAATTATGGAACTCCTTTCCCCTGGAGGTTTGTCTAAGCCTGCTCATCTTCTGGAGGCAATGAAAGACCTTTTTGTTTGGCCAGATGTTTGGCAGGCAGGGGTAGATGTTGGAAGTGGTGGGTCTGGGGATTTTATTTGTTTTATTTCTTTTTTTAGGGTGTTTTAATAACTCTGCTCAAGAAACCATCTCTTGATGTTGACTCCCCGGCCAGCTACCATACTGTCTCTAACCTTCCCTTTTTAGGGAAGGTTACTGAATGGGTGGCTGCTTCGCAGCTCCAGGCACATCTTGATGCTATCTGATTCCTGAACCCTTGAGTTGGGTTTTTGTTCTGGGTATGGCACTGAGACTGCGCTTGTGACCTTGGTTGATGATCTCTGCTTGGAAATCAACAGGTGAAATTGTACCCTGTTTATTTTATTACATCTTTCAACAGCCTTTGGTACAGTTGATCGTGGGGTGTTGTTGACACAGCTACATGACCGGACAGCAGTGTGTGGGACTGCTCTTGAGTGGTTCCGCTCATTCCTGGATGGGGGAACTCAGAGAGCGGTGATGGGCAGTGGCTCGTCACCCCTTGGAAGCTTTCCTCGTGGGGTCCCGCAGGGTTCCATCCTATTTATTTAATTTATTGCATTTGTATCCTGCCCCTCCTGCCAACAGCAGCTAGGGGCAGCTAACAACAATCTCATCAAAATACAATCAGTATCATAATAAAAATTATTAAAAGAGTTAATAACTAATTAAAGCAAATTACAAACTATAAAATCCACCATAAATTGTGCTAAAAACTTATTACCCAATCTAAAAATATTGATACTGAAATAATACTGGGTGTCTCCACATAAGACAACCTGGGCAGGCTACCACACCTTGGGTAGTTGAGTTATGCAATGCAGTGGCTTGTGTGCCTGGCTGGCTGCTGGATGTTTTCTCCCACTCCAGGACGGGGCGAGTAGCTGGCTGCTACTCGATGCATCCTCAAAAACATTCCAGGGACACGTTGCGGAGCAGCCTCCCAAGGAGTGGCTGCCTGTGTGTCGAGGTCCTTCCTGTCCCACCGTGCAGTGGAGCTTTGAGCGGTGGACGCTGTTGCCCATCATGCGTTGCTGTGTCATGGCCAGGGATGGGACTTTGGTAAGGCCAAGGGAGGACGGTAGACAGGGCCAGGTGCCCGCTTGTGTTGGCAACACCTTGGCCTGCCCCAGCTGTGGCAGCAGTTCCAACAGCGGCAGGCCCAGCCGGCTTACCCGTAACCACCTGTGTAGCTCCCCATGCTTGCGCCACACCCTCTTGCATGCTACAGGGTCGCATGGGGATCGACCCATGCCACTCGTGTGGAGACACCCATTATCCTCCAAAGTCAAATTAAATTAAAGAGGGAGTGAAGAAGAGAAGAACATATTGATTTCATTGGAAAAATACCTTGCAAGAGCTGGTGTAGCCATGTCAGCTTGCACTCCAATAGCCATGGGAACCCCTCCACAGCGGATATTTCCCAGCTCCTCAGCCACTGCAATACTATACGAAAAGTCCAAGCCCAGGCCACCATATTCTGATAAAAAGAAAATAATTAACTTATTTCTGAAAATTGGTCAAACTGTGACTAGAGGTGCCCATCAGGTGCCCTGGGCACCTATCCAATAAACTCAAATTACACCTAACACACACAATGGATTACCAAGTTGACACTCCCAAGTAATTTGTAGCAAAATCATGCTACAAAGATGTCATAAAAGGGAATTCTGGTGAGAAGGCTGTGGCCCTTTCGTTCTGATTCAGATCTGGCCACCATTATCCATGCTTATCATCTCAAGGCTAGATTACTGCAATGTGCTCTATGTGGGGTTGCCCTTGACAACTGTTTGGAGGCTGTAGCTTGTGCAGAACATTGTGGTCCAGCTTCTTTCGGGGGTGGGTCGCTGTGAGCACACCACACCTGTGCTTTATAGTCAGCAATGGCTTCTTATAGCTTTCCAGACACAATTCAAGATGCTGCTTTTGATTTATTTATTTATTTAAAATTTATATTCCCTCCCCTCCTGCCCACAGGGCAGCCCGGGGCGGCGAACAACAGTATAACACAGTAAAACAATTAAAAACCGTTAAAAATATACAATAAAGGTGGGAAAAGACGACCCCCACCCCCTCACCAAAAGCCTGGTGGAATAGCCAGGTCTTACATAAACGCCGAAATGACAGGAGAGTGGGAGCTAGCTGAGCCTCCTCCGGGAGTGAATTCCACAGCACAGGGATGGCCACCGAAAAAGATCTAAAATCGGTGGCCAACCGCCTTGCCTGGGGAACCTCCAAAAAGACTCCCAGGGACGATCTCAAGGGTTGCACAGGCACATGGAGAGTGAGGCGGTTCCGCAGATAAGTAGGGCCCAGGCCGTGAACGGCTTTAAAGGTTAAAACCAGCACCTTGAACCTGGCTCGGTGCTTTATAGGCAGCCAGTGCAGAGCCCGGAACACTGGTTTCATGTGCTCCCTGTGACCCATCCCCGTAAGGAGATGGGCCGCGGCATTCTGCACCAGCTGCAGCCTCTGGACCAGCTTCTCGGGCAGCCCCACGTAGAGCGCCTTGCAGTATTCCAGCCTCGAGGTGATGAAGGCATGGATGACAGTGGCAAGGTCGGCGTCAGAGATACGGCCGAAGCCGCCGGACAAGATGTATCTGCCGAAACGCACTCCCCGCCACAGACACAACCTGAGATTCCAGGCTGAGCCGTGAATCGAGGCGCACATCCAGACTCCTGAGAGACCATGAGAGGGCAAACCCCGTCAACAAGAGGAGATTCAACCACCTCCAAGTCCCCCAAGCCCTCACCCACCACCATCACCTCTGTCTTGTCAGGATTCAATTGTAGATAGCTCAACCTCATCCAAGCGCCCATAGCTGACAGGCACTGGGAAAATAGGGAGACAACATTTCCTGGGTCGATGGAAAAGGAGAGGTAGAGCTGAGTGTCATCAGCATACTGATGACACTGCATGCTCTGAAACCCTCTCATGATATCACCTAATGGCTGCATATAGATGTTAAAACAAGAGAGGGGGACAGAACGGCATCCTGCGTGACTCCACATGTGAGGTTCCGGGGCGGGGGGGAAGACATACACTCCCCCAAGACCACCCGGTGAGTTCTCCCAGCCAGGAATGAACGAAACCAGCCCAAGACCGTTTCGCCAATTCCGGCACGGTCCCGCAGGCGAGTCATCAACACCTCATGATCGACTGTGTCGAATGCAGCCAAAAGGTCTAGCAGGACCAGTAAGGTCTGACAACCCTGGTCCAATGCCAGACGGAGATCGTCAACCAAGGCCACCAATGCCGTCTGCGTACCATACCCAGACCGAAACCCAGACTGGGAGGCATCAAGGAAACCAGTGCGGCCCAGATGTTCCTGGAGCTGCCGTGCCACTGCCCGTTCAATAACCATCCCTTAAAAGGGAAGGTTAGAGACCGTCCGATAACTGGCAGGAGCATCAGCGTCAAGAGATGGTTTCTTGAGCAGGGGCCTAGCCACAGCCTCTGAAACCGATCCCACAAAACAGGACAGGACGGGGCATTCATAGCCCCAAGATTGGGGCTCTGCAATAACTGTGATACCGAAATCGGGGCGGATGCAAGCAATCTTCTCTACAAAGTATTCGATAAACCGGTCACAGCGGTCATTGGATTGCTCCAGGTCCAGGTGGAGGCAGGCAGGACTGACCAAGCCTTTCACCACCCGGAAAAGCTCCACTGGACGTGATTTTGCAGATGCAATAAGGGCAGCAAAGAACTGCTTCTTTGCTGCCTGCACCGCCACAGCATAGGCCTTTAAACTGCTCTTATGCTGCGATCGATCATACTGGTC
>QEPC01001500.1:360703-389011 GCA_003113815.1 Sphenodon punctatus
CCCCACCAACATCACCTCCGTCTTATCGGGGTTGAGCTTCAGTCTGCTCTGCCACATCTATTCCGCCACGGCCTCCAAACACTGGGAAAGCAACGAGACAGCCGGGTCTGGGTCAATTGAAAAAGAGAGGTACAGCTGAGTATCATCAGCATATTGGTGACACCGCACCCCGAACCCTCTCACGACCTCCCCCAAGGGCTGCATGTATACATTAAATAATAATGGAGACAGAATGGAACCCTGCGGCACGCCGCATGATAATGCGTGGGGGCAAGATGTCTCATCCCCCAGCACCACCCGCTGACTTGTCCCCGAGAGGAATGAACGGAACCATTCAAGAACAGTCCCATCCAGACCCCTCAGGTCACGCAGCCATCTCAACAGCAGTCACGGTATCAAAGACGGCCAAGAGATCTAGCAGGATGAGAAATGTTGAACATCCTGCATCCATCTCCCGGCAGAGGTCGTCGACCAAGGCCACCAACGCCCTCTCAGTGCCATAGCCGGGGCGGAACCCAGATTGAAACGGGTCATCCTGTGGTTTGAATAACTTGTTTTACATCTCCTTTCTTAACTTCACACTAATTCTAGCGAACAGCCAAGTAATGTACCTAAGAGGAGGCTAATTTCCTGCAGTAGGTAAAGAAATTGCTGTACAAGTGTTTATATGCAAGACAAAATGTGTTGTGTATGAACACAGAAATGTAAGTCATTACTGCTATTACTATTATTTGATTTGACTGAACACGTTGACTAGATGTAACTATTTCCATTTACAGTCTATTCCAACAGAAGGCATCTCACAAGTAATAGTATATGGGTAAATATTTCACGGCTCAGTCACATGAGTTCCCCCCACCCCCCTTCCCACTATCACACATATGCTATCTTAAGTTTACTCTTAAAATGAATTTCTTTGAGGTATTCATTATAACATCACTGGTCACAGCTTATAAAAACACATGTCCTTGTATACCATTATCTGTTTCCTAGGCCAATGGAGAGTACCTTCCTGCATCTCTTTTTTGCAGGGAAGGGGTAGCTGCAACTTGTCTGGACAAGGTATGAGCTTTAGCTCTTGCATGTCATCTCTGCATGAGACAGCCAAACCATGCAGTGGTTAAAAAATGGGGAGGTCTACAACAGTACAACATCCAGCACCATTTGTATTAAAATAGCCTTAACAATGACTAAAGAACAGTTGGCAAAACACAAAGCTACTCAAAAGAGATTTACATTTTTAATTTATTTTTACAGGTCCCAATAAGAGTTCTGGTAAAAGCATCACAATTTTCAATCCCAGATATAAACTACGAAGTAGCTAACAACATAGACCATCATCACAAGAAATTCTTTCCATTCTCCTCCCCACCCACCCTCTCCATCAAGGAAAGAAAGAGCATGTGACATATGCCAGTTGTGTCACTTATGCAGTTCTGAGGTGTGCTCAAATTCCATGGAGGTGCATGTGGTATAAAACAAAGGGGGTCGGGGAAAGGGAAGAAAGCATGGGGGATTATATTCCCCCCTATCCCCCAAGTAGCTGTACAAATTCTAGTCAAAACCTAGCTTGTTACTAGCATGTTGTAACTAGTGACAAAAAGTAGTACTGAAAAGGCTTGTAAAGACTGTAAACCACCTTCGTCCCTTCTCCCTCGCTACTCCGCATGCCTGGAACTCCCTCCCTGCCCACATCCACCTTGCTCCCTCCCTTTGTACCTTCAAATCCCTCCTCAAAACCCACCTCTTCCGCTCTGTCCTTCTTAACTCTTGCTAATCATCCCCACCCAGGCCCAGGATTATCCCCCACCTGTTATCTGCAAACTCCCAATGTACTGTAACCAAGCCAAGAACGTGTACCTGAGTTCTCGCATCCTCATGAATGTTGAATCCCTTGTCTCTCCCTCTGTTCCCACTTCCCTGTCTCCCCTCCCCCTGTCTTCTTTAGATTGTGAGCTCTCGGGCAGGGACCATGTCTATCTTGTTCTCTGTAAAGTGCCAGGTACATCGCTGATGCTATATAAATGCTAATAAAATAATAATAATAATAATTAATAATAAATAACCAAGAAGCACAGGAAAGTCATAATTAAGGTTCTGGAAACAACTTAGTTCTGATCCTGTATCAATGGCATATTATTTTAATCTATTCTATTTAACCAGCTACTATACTGCCAAAACCAATGTAATCCTCATGGGAAGTTTCTCCTTAGTTATTGCCTAGCAGTGCATATACATTTCATTCTCTAATCTTGCCTCAATCAATATCTCTATCTTCAATTTGGGTTTGCAATGTATTTAAAGAGTTTTCTGAAGACTAAGTGCATTAATGTTAATTATCCCTAATTAACATGATTACACACAATGTGTAGCTCATGCATTCTTGTTAATGCCATTGTTCATGATGAAGCATTACTCTGTAGGAGTTGTGTTGTTCCCTTCTGAGGTTACTAAACTTTACATTTTAAAAATGCATAATAAAATCTTGAGATAGATTACTGTAGCTACGAATTTAGTAATATGAAAGTGATAGAATAATCATAGCCACATTCCTAACATTCCTGAACTGAGTGACTGGTTTGTCACCACATGGCGGGGCAGAGACCTCCCTGCCTTGGACTGGGTCGCACACCAGGTGACCTCCCACGGACCAATCTCAGCAGAGGGGGGATAGGACCTTAAAAGGGACAGAAGGCCTATTCTTTGCTCTCTTGCCTCTTCCTGCCTGCTCTGACATCTACAAGATCTGGGCTTCTGCCTAAGCTTTTTCTATACCTCCACTGGTGTGTGTGTGTGGGGGGGGATGGGGGTGTGTGGGCGTGCGTGCGCACACCTGCAAAGAACACCTCCCTTTGCCTGAAAGGCATAGCTACCAAAGAGGAAGAAAGGAACTCCCCATTGGCTCTTTTTAGCCAAGGCAGCTTTTGACCAAGATTATTATTATTATTATTATTAACAAGCATTTATCAAGCAATGTACCTGGTGCTTTACAAAGTAATTGAATAGACACAGTCCCTGCCCTCGGGCTTACAATCTGAGAAGCACCACTGGGTTGCTCCAAGGGTTCTGCCTCCTGGAAGGGGGAGAACATCAGATAAAGGGGACTAGAGTGCCTTGGGAAGCTGTGGGCTTATAAACCTCTGGGGTTCACATATCCTGGGTTGGGTGGATCCCCTCTCATTTCTGGAACCCAGATGGTGGCAGCGAAAACTAGGTTTTTCTGGGGTTTGTCAGCTGTGGGAACCCCAGGTTAGAGATTTGGACAAACACAGTGAGGTGGGTGGCTCAGCTGTATAGTGCCCCCTTGCTGCGTTTCACCACAGGGACCAGGCTATTTATTTTATTTTTATACCGCCCCCTCCTGCCCGAAGGCAATTTAAGGCTTTGTAGGTCAAAATCAGCACCTTGAACTGAGCCCAGAACACTACTGGGAGCCAGTACAGACTTTGGAGCAGTGGTGTAACATGCTCCTGGCAACCCACCCCCAACAGAAGATGGGCCATGCATTCTGCACTAGTTTCAGCTTCTGAACAATCATCACACACACCCCTGTCAATTCCCACTCACTATGGCGGAGAAGTTGAGTGCACTTTCCATTCTCCAATTAAAGGGTCAATTCCAGCAGGGCCAATTAATTCCAAACAATAATGCTATAATGTTTTATGTAAAATCTTAGGAGTTCCTAAGGGAACCCCTCAGGTGCTACTGCGCTTAGAATCCTTGCGTTCCCCTCTCAAATTTTTTGCCCTCCAGTGTTTGCTTATATATTGGCTGAAAACCGTAGTGTTCCCTTCCCAAGATAGGCCGCTCTTGAGCCTTGCAAGAACAAGCAGCCTACTTGCTCTGTGGTCTGTATTGGCGGAGTTAGATATCAATAAACTTGGATTCTCTTCCGATTCGATTAAGCACCTGGGGCTGAAAAGTGCTATTTTCCTTCTGAAAAGAAGACTTGCAGATCAACAAATTCAAGTAGAGAATGCCTCTTTGATGACCCAGAGGGTAGCCCCAGAGTATGTTCCATTTAATTCTCTTAGCACAGGGTCTTGCTATTTATTTGTTTGACCTGATTCTGGGAGAAGACAAGCCTTCACAACGCTTCGCTGTAATGTTTTCCCCTCTGCTCTATTGGAAGGTCGCTACACTGGTGTTCCCAGGGAAGCGAGATTATGTCCTTTTTGTGATTTGCAAAAATTAGACTCTGTTAAGTCATATTTTATTTTATTGTCCGATGCTCTCTGGCTTGAGGCAAAAATACTTGGACAAAGTCTGAGGGACTCAGGATGGTTGTTCTTATAATCATGTAATGCAAAGGCTTTTGAGTACGCTTCATTCAGAGCTGACTAAGGCTGTGGCAACTTTTAGCAGTGCTGCTATGTATTTGAGGCGGGATATGTTTGCAGCAAATAAATGGCTTTGTCCTAAATGTTTTGGGGAATTTTTTATCCTTACTTTTACATTAATTTATATGCTCTCCTGGTTTGGAGTGTTGATGTTTAGAATATAAGTTGTATGGAACTTATATAGTATTTCAGTTTTATGATTGTATTGCTGTTTCTTAAACTGTAATAGCTTTGGCTAACAATAAATATATATATATATCAACTAGTAGTAAAGTTTACAATGTTTATATATATATATATAAACATTGTAAACTTTACTACTAGTTGATGCAGAGGAATGATTTCTGCTTATCATGTTTTCTTTATCAGCTGTCTTGCACATTGACATGAAGCAGCATGCAGTTCCACCCACGCAGAGTCAGCTCTACTAAGTATGGAGAGCCAAAGAGCTATGGAGACACAATCCCACCCTCTTTGAGAAAAAGTGTTTCTAGAGGTTTTCTAATATGGTGTTTGAACCCAGTGGAATTCAGAGATTCTCCATGTGTTTGACCCCTGAACAGGAAATAAATCCCCTCACATTCACACCTACTTCCTTTTGTACACCCATTGCAGCGTGGAAGACCCCATGTCAGGGTGATTTTAGACGAGTGGGTCGCCATGGCACAACCTACTTGCATGATTTTTCAAAATCCTGTGAGGCAGGATTATACGAGACGGAAGTACAGGATCACACGCATTGAAGGCGGTCACGCATAGTTTGCTGACAGCAAATTAAATACCTCAATTGTGGCCGCTTTTAAACGAGGCTCTTAGAAGCACCTCAGGAGCCCCGCATTCAAGAGAAAGCCACGCGTGGAGTGTTTACACGCTCCCCGCGCTACCAGAAGTGACGTGTCGCCCGTTCTTTTCAGCGGCAGCAGCTGGAGACATGGCACTTTCAAGAGGTGCATTCTGCAAACCTCGGCTTTCTCTTGCATGTGGTGCTTTTAGGCCCGCTCGTCTAAAAGCACCAGAGACAAGTCCATGTGGCTACAGCAGTCTAGGGCATATGCTGAGTATGTCACTTTCTGCATTTCCCTAGATCTGTAATTTCTATCCTTACAAGGAAAAAATAAATCAGAGAACAATATGATTATATTGCAATGGAGCAACAACAATAGCAGTTTCTGCTGTATGTGCGTTAGTCTTTTGTATCATATAGTTCTATTTTCAGATGTTTCTAATTAGATGCTCCATGCACATTTCTTACTTCTACCATTCTCATTTAATGCCAGACACACTACTGCAGGTTTGAGTTCTAAATCTGATTAAGAAAAGAACCGCCCACACTTCTGTACCACAGTCCACCCTCCCCCTCAAAACTGGCTATCAAGATTTTCAAATTGCTCATTTTAATTTGTTTCCTGAGTTACAAATGCATAATTGGCTTCTATGGGATAACAGTTTATTAAAATGATCATTTCAACTCTATTTGTTTCAAGCCTTCCAGTCAGAATAAGAATAGGATAAATGTTTGAGGGTATTTTCCACATCAACTCTTGAATAAGATTCTTTCTGCAGTAGCTTCATGGCTAGATGATTTTACATTCTTCACTCTTACATTCTTCTTAAATTTACAAAAGATGCAATTGCTAAGAATTTATGCCTGGTATCATAGCGGATTTTTTCTGGTAAGTAATTTGAAAAATGTATTCCTTTTTTGTCTGTCTGCCAACAGGTAATTATTTTTATTACGTTATTTTGCTGTTTGTTAAATGAACACTTTCTGTGAACAAATTTCAGCCTTTGGAATAGACCTCCACTATTTAAGCTGAAAGATAACAAATAATATCAGACTATTTCCACTGTCTGTTTGACAACTAATATTTTGGAATAAATGAGTGTTGTCATACAAACAAGATATTTGCAAATACAAACCCATGATGCTACCCAAATATCTCAAGAGAACCCACTACAATACGCAAAGAAGGAACCCTCCAAACAGACACTGCCAGTTTATTTAAATTTATATCCCACCCTATCCCAATGGCTCAAGGTAAGTAAAATATAAAAACAGTGCATAAAAGATATAAACAAAACATATTTTTGTAAAACACAAAGCTCAACCCCTTCATCCCTATTCCCACATGCCAAACACTTGGTCATGTAAAAAGGACTTGCATCACCTCCAGAAAACACTCTAGCCTGCGTTCTGGCAAATCTCCAGGTGACGGGAATTCCACAGTTGTTGTGCAGCCACCAAGAAAGCCTCTCGACATCCTTGCCATACGGATTTGAGTGCTGATAGAAATCTTTC
Source organism: Sphenodon punctatus (assembly GCA_003113815.1). Lineage (NCBI taxonomy): Eukaryota > Metazoa > Chordata > Lepidosauria > Sphenodontia > Sphenodontidae > Sphenodon > Sphenodon punctatus. The sequence goes on from QEPC01001500.1 coordinate 367,343, forward strand.
TTAAAGCTCCTCTTCTGGCCTTCAAATAACCCCCCTGCTTCTCAGCACTGATTACCAGGATCAAAATGTCTCCAGTCAAGGATGCCTTTACCTAAACAGGAAGAAGACCCTGCCCAAAGCAACAGGTGAAAACCTGCCAACGCATCTCTACTGTAGCAATCATTATCTTTCTCCCCCACTTCCACACACGTACTTCTCCAGGGAAACCATTCAAAATACAAGGGGTTTACACATGCCAATCACAAAATGTGGTGTACTTCATTCAGTGCTCTAAATGCTCCATGGAAAACAGTGTTGGTGAAGCCAATCAATTCTTATATAATTGCCCTCCGCCGTAATCACGGTGGCAGGGCTGTTGTTGCACCCCACACACACCTTGGGGAATGGGGCGGCACCAGGCACTGGGCGCTTGCAAGGAATTTGCAGCATCCGGTCTGTGGTTGCATCCCTTGTGGCAGCGGGGGTTGCCTTGGCAACCCTGGCTGCAGGTGCGAAAAAGAAGTGCTCTGATTGGTGCTCCACCACGTTCCTGGAGCACCAATCAGCTTCTCATTCCCCGCTCATTCCAGGAGGAATGGGGAACGGAGCAGCAGGGCCCCCTGCATAGCGACATTCTAGCTCCCCCATTTGCGGCCTAGCGGTGCTTTCAGCGCAGCTTGTCCCAGCGCGAGCTGGAGATTGTGGCATTAGGGGAGTAGCGAAGGCACGTTATGGTGCGCACGAGGAAGCGCGGCCCCAGGGCGGGTCTGAAGAACCGAGCTGGGAGTGAGGCCCAGCTGGTGGTAACGGGGAAGAAAAAAGAGAAGCGGGGGGGCAATGAGCCCTTAAACCCGGAGCCGCCTGGGCCAGCGGGGAAGAAAGGGTCAGGCACGGCTGCCATCCCAGGGGCGAGTACCGCTCTTGAAAGTTTACCCCCCCACCGCTCTTGAAAGTAGCCCCCCACAGCGGAGCCAGGTACGAACCTAGTGGGAGACTGGATGACTGCTGGGCAAGAGACAGGACGGGGTGCATGGGGGGTTGGCAGGGGCGCCACCCCCTTCCCTTTTCATGACCTTTCGATGGATGATGGGCTGGGTTATTCGGACGTGGGGTTGGACGGCATCAGGGCTGCTGTCCTTCTGGGTATCCAGGGGAGCGGGCCCAGGCCTCCTCCCCCTAAGAAGGCACCACAGTACTTGTGGTGGAATGGGTGGTGGTGCAAGTTGCCGCCCCAGCAGTCACAGGGGTTGGTGCGATGCAGGCCCCTGGGCAGTTTGGGGAGCATTCGGGGAACGCAGCCCCAGTGACTGGGCAGCCTCAGGCCTAGCATGCATTGCAGGTGTAGACACAGGTACCCCCTGGCCGGGTATGACAACTAAACGGGGGAGTGCGCCAGCCCGTGCCCCTTGGGGGCTCTTATGCAACTTTATCCGCACCAATAGGGGAACACTTGTTGCAGCCACGAGGGAAAAAATATGGAAGAGTGATTATGTGGACCTCTTCGTCCTCCTTTTTAGCGATCAAATTATGGATCTGGGCGAAGATGATGAAAAAAAAGAAAAAGAAAAATATAAGCGGCCCAGGGCAAATAGAAACTGGTCCAATTGGACCACAGCTTACGCAATTTACCAAGGGGTACAGCTCGAGATGTTTCCTGAGAGAAGGGCGATTCTCCTGAAATACGGGGAAATAATTCACAGGGTCTACGAGACTGGTCCCACTGGCGCCTGGCTGAGATATGATGAGGCTTTCAGGCACCGGGCTTCCTTCACCCCGGGGCTTTGGTGGGACATTCATGCTCATGACCTCTGGTTAAACTGCATGAGTGACACTACCGGAGCTCCTAAGTTGGACAGTGGTCACCTCTTAGTAAAAGGGGGGGTTGTCCCGGTGAATGACCTATATAGGGCCTGGGGAAGGCAAAGCGCAGTGGGAAGCGTCGGGCAGTGCTGGGAGTTCGCCCGTATGGGCTGATGTTCCCGCCCGTCGTGCAGGTTTCGGCACACCTGCCCCACGTGAGGAATTTCACGCTGCGGCCGCCTGTTCCTGCGCTAAGCCATGGAGTAAGACAAAGGGTGGAGCCAATGGAGCTGGAAAAGGTAACCAAGGGAGCAGTGGCACAGGGGCTCCAGGGAAGAGCCCCAACGCCAGTTAAGGTAGGCAGGTTGACAACTGCCCTGCTCGTGCACCCCAGCAGGCTAGAAGTGCAATAAGTAGTGACTGGTTTTAAGGAGGGTTTCAGAATACCAGCGGGTGACGTACAGCAGGGTAGAACTGCCCCCAACCTGAAGTCAGTTGAGGGTATGGAGACGGTTGTGGCAGAAAAGCTCGGAAAAGAGGTAGCTGAGGGATTGCCTAATATGTTTTTTGCCCCACTGGGTGTGGTGCTCAAAAAGGCCCTGCGTCAGTTTCGTTTAATTCACCATCTCGCCTATCCATGGGGTCATTCAGTTAATGAGGGGATCCCAAGGGACATGGCATCTGTTCACGATGTGTCCTTTGATACGGCGGTCGCACTAGTCAGGCAGTTTGACAGTGGGGCGTTGCTGGCAAAGTGATGTCAAATCAGCATTTCGCCTTTTGCCAGTGCATCCAGACAGCTTCGCACTTTTGGGCTTCCACTTTCAGGGCAAATTTTACTATGATGAAGCAATGCCCATGGGATGGTCTATTTCATGTTCAGCTTTTGAGCGTTTTTAGCTCCCTGGTGGAATGGGTGGTACGGTGCTCGGCAGAAGGGGGGGGAGCATTACGAAATATCTCAATGACTTCCTCTTCGCTGGGCGAGCCGGCACGACAGAATGCTCTGAATTAGTGGAAACCTTTCAGCGAGTGGCTGGTCACCTGGGCATTCCCCTGGCAGTTGAAGAGACAGAGGGGCCTAGCACTGTTCTGAGTTACTTGGGTATTGAATTGGATACTCTAGCGGGGGTGTCACGATTACCCATGGACAAAGCGAGGGCATTGATTCTCAAGTTAGAAGAGTGCAGGTCTGCGGTTAAGATCACAGTTAAGCAATTGCAATCTTTGGTGGGTAACTGGAACTTTGCCTGCAGGGTCATAGCTCCGGGCAGGGCATTCATGTCCCAATTATATGGGAAGCTTGCTGGTGAGCCTTTGCCTCATTACCATGTCAGGGTCACCAGTGACATGAAGCAGGATTTGGGGGTCTGGCTTAATTTCCTTAAGAATTCAACGGGCTTAGTGTATGGAGAGATCAGCTCCTCCTAGAAGCAGAGCTGGAGGTCCACTCAGATGCAGCAGGTTCCCAGGGTTTTGGTCTACATTTTAGGGGCATGTGGTGTACAGCTAGGTGACCACAGGAATGGGTGGACGGGGGCATAACAAGGGATTGTCATCGCAGTGCAATTGTGGCACAAGCAATTGGCAAACAGGTCAGTGCTGTTTTGGTGTGACAACCAGGCAGTGGTCCATATAATCAACAGACTGTCATCACGCTCTCGGCAGGTTATGGTTTTGGTAAGAGTCACGGTTCTCAGTTGCCTTCGGCATAACATTCTATTTCATGCCAAGCACGTTCCTGGTCTCGAGAATGAGATTGCGGATGCTCTTTCTAGGTTCCAGATGGAGCGTTTCTGCTTGCTGGCACCTCAGGCCAACCAGAACCCGGAGCCCATGTGGAGCCTTGGATCACAGAGCTCTGCACGACCATGCAGGGCTCTTTGGCTGCCCGTACCAGATCAGCTTACGCCAGCGCTTTTCAGGCATTTCAGCGTTTTCAGGCGCAGCATGGATGGAGCTTGGGTTTTCCGATTCACGAAGCGCAGGTTTTTTAGTTTGAATTGTTGGTTCCTTGCAGTTGCTATGTTATGATAAGTTTGAGGAGAGTATGTTTGCCGCACTTTTTAAATTAGCATTCTTTGGTGCTTTTCATGCTAGCAAGTTGGTGGCGGAATCAGTCAGGGACAGGTCGGGTAGGGAGTTAGCAGTACAGGATGTGGCAGTTGGCACCCAGGAGGTACTTATTCATTTAAGAATATGAAAAAACGGCCAGCGGGGAAGCGGGCGTACCATTAGGTTGGCTAGGGTGGGTGACACCACGATATGCCCAGTTTGGGTGGTGCAGACATACTGGGAAATCCGGCCAGGGGTCGCGGGCTCATTCTTTTGCCACCTTAATGGGTCACCTGTCACTAGGCATCAGTTTGTGACAGTCCTCCATGCGGCATTGGCTAGGCTCCACCTCCTGTACAAGGAGTTCGGGTCTCACTCATTTAGAATAGGGGTAGCTACCTTTGCAGCCCAGATGGGTATGGCTGGTAGGGACATTCAGGCAATCGGACATTGGTGGTCAAGGTCTTACTGCACGTACGTGCGAGGGGATCCCACATATGGCACATAGTAATCATCTTATGTGTTTCCTTGACAGATGCCGCCACGTCCTGAAGATCGATTATTTGGATCATGGAGCATAGCCTGGTACGATGGGCAGCCAAGGCAGCGAGGAACACCAGTTGGGAATCCCAGCTGGGGTTGTCAGACAGGGCAGTGATTTACTGGCTGGGACGGATCAGGATGAAGTGGCATCAGCTGCTCCCACAGCTCACGTTACAGGTCAGGGGTGGCAGGCCTGACATCTTGGTGGTCCATTTAGGGGGAAACAATTTAACAAGACTTAAAGGGGTGCAGTTAATTAGGGATATAAAAAACGGTATCTGGGAAGTAAAATGATTATTTCCGGGGGTTAGGTTGATTTGGACAGAGTTAGTTGAGAGGGTCAGTTGGGGAGAAGGGGTACCGCCTTAAAAAACAGATAAAACTAGAAAAACAATGAACAGGGAAATTCTAAAATGGTTAGGGGCAATTGGGGGGGGGGGGGGGGAGACAGTTGGGCATAGTTCAATTTTGAATAGGAATCTAGAGTTTTTTAGGAAAGATGGGGTCCACCTGTCCCCGGCTGGTAACGATATGTACCTACAAGCTCTGTGGGCTAGGTTATTGAATGTGTTAGGATAGGTGTGGGGGTCGGACCCGTCTGAAGGTATCGGCGGTTCCTTGGTGGCAGGGGTCCAGTATCAGCTAAAATTCGGGTAAGTGAATGTAGGAGTCATCTCCTTAAGAGATGGGGAAGCCACGCCTACCACAATTGCAGACTATGGCAAGCGAGGTGTTGGTTCCCTGGGAAGGGTGACCTGGGACGGTGGTAGGGGCATTGTATGCCCCCCCCCCCCACTGGTGGGTACCTTATTCCTTACTCAAGTCCGGATGGACCATGCCCCCCTTTGGCAGTGCGCACCAGTGCTGGATGAAGGGGGAGAAGTTATTGTTCGTGGGGAGGTTATCCAAGGTATATAGAGACCTCCCTGAGGTTAATGGTTAATGAGTTACAGTTGATGCTGGACCCTGATCGCAATAGGTGATGTCACCCCCCACCTATTCGGTTTGGTTTGTAATTTGGATTAATAAAGGGTGCGGCCAAGTTTAAATCCATATGATTGTGTCCTGTCTCATTTGGGGTGCGTTGACAAACAAATGAACTCATTCAGAATAAAAGACTGAATGTCTTTGTCCCCAAATCAACTGTGGGTGTTCACTTCTCCCAGATCAATTACTCCATTTCTGATCTCTCAATAGTGACCCTAAAAGGAAACCTGTACAACACCTTGAAAATAAAGGCCTGGGAACTAAAATTCACAACCGTATTGTATATAAAAAACAATGAACTAGATAAAGATTTGGGCTTCGTAAGCCAGTGTAGAAATGCGTAACAGATAGCTTGCTGCTTGTTGGGTTCCTCATGCTGTTATTGAATGTTTCAAAATGCTGGCTACCCTTTTTCATTGACCCTCCTTTCCGACAGCTCTCTCCCTCGTGGTTGTAACTACGTGTCTATCCTAGCCTGCAATTATTTTGCTTATTATTATTTGAAAACTAATTTCCCCTCAATGGGGCTGTTCCCAAGCCCTGCAGATTCCATGCATAGTCACATGTGTGCACACTACCATTGCTGGCACATAGTGCCACATGGAAATTATGCGCATGCACAGGGGAAATCCATGGGGCTTGGGATAGGCCCCATTGTATTTAAATTATTGAAATGCTAATGACCTTTTCCCCCAACAGCTCTCTTCCAAATGATAGCTTCTATATATACCTGCCCTGCATTGCTTAGTCCATCAGTGGGCAAACTGTGGTTCTGGAGCTACATGTAGCTCTTGGGCAGTTTTAGGCACGGCTCTCAGATGGCGCTGGTCCCGGGCCCCACTCTGCCATAATGATCCTGTCTTACTTCATAGCACCCAGGTCTCAGTAATTGAATCACAGCTCCTCCTCAGAATCTTAGCAGCCAGGACAGCAGAGAACTAGGTCTGCAGGCCAATCAAAGTAAGAAAGGTTTGTGCGCATGCGTATACACGTGCAAGTTTCTTGTGGCTTTCAGCCTTAAGATTTTGATATGCAACTGTTGGACTGGGATCTTTACTCAACCCAGCTTAGTCTAGATTTCTGACTTTTTACTTCCCTTTGGAAGAGCCATGTGTGGCTGGAGAACCTGCACACTCTCTCACCAACAGAAGTTGGTCCCCAATAAAATATTATCTGCGCTACTTTGTTTCCGTCTCTTACATTTGATACCAACACTCTTTCTAAACTTCCACAAGCATTTCTATGAATAAAACCTTGCCCAGGTAGCCAACGTGTGTGTGAACTGTGAATGAAAAAAGGTCATAAACTCAATTAACTGGTTTCATGTGTAAAAATATTCAGCAATACTTTTGCAAGCTATTTTTGCACAAGATGTTTATCTGTACTAGAAGAGCAAAAATGCCATTGTGGTCATGTTAATGAGGGTTACTTTGAGGATTTTATTGGCTGCTATGAAAACTACCCAAGTTAAAATAGTGCAGATTTTCTTAGTGCCAGAACTGTAGGGTAAGAAAAAAGTGGTTAAGAGCTAAGAAAATATTGCCAATGTTCACTTTTAACATACTGGCATTAATTAATTAGGGCAATTTCACTGTTAAAGGTGTATAGAGAAACATGCAATACTAGGTAATTAAATTATAGCAACTGTGGTCACTTTGTTTTATAGCTTATTTACGGTTAGTACGGTGACTTATATCGGAACTACATGATTCAGGGCCACTGTTATTCAAGGTGAGGGAGGAAGGGGGGGAAACCACCAAAAGGTATTTTCTGTTTCCTGGGAAAATATATCCAGATAAATTTAGAAGGCAAAAGGAAGACAATTTTATTGTTTTAAAAACAATAGGAAGAGACATGTTAAAAATAAAAGGCCATTTATAAACCAATTACTCAGGTCATTGTGGAGAATTGCAGACAATGTTTTATGTGGTAGACAAAGGCATTACCAGATCCAATGCCTGGAAGCTGAAGCTACAAAAATTCAAATGGGAAGTAAGGCGTACACTTTTAAATAGCAAGCCCAAATATCAACAGGAACAATTTATACACAGTTTGTAAATAAATTCTCAAGTGTTGAAAATATTTAAATTAAGACTGGAAGACTTTCTAAAATGTATCATCTGTCTCAGCCCTAAGTTAACAGCATTGGTACAGGAACTAATTGGTGAAATGTAACGGCTTGTGTTGTGCAGCTCAGATCAGATAATCAAAATGGTCATTTCTGTCCTTGAAATCTATGCAACATCCATCACAGAGATTAGAAGTGAATTAAAATGAGAAAAATGTTAATTAAAATATTTTTTTTAAGTATTGAATCATGTGAACTCAGGATAACTCCCTTCCATATAAATTCTACTGTTTGACCCAATCTAAATTTTAAATGTCCGACTCCTCAATATGAAGGCTTCCAATATATTCTGCTGCCTAGCATACAGCTCTCTCACTCTCTTTTGTTCTGCTGCAGCTCTAGTACTTTCCAAGTTTCTAGCTGCCATTGGGGACCAGATGAGGGTGACCCAACTGAAACGGAAGTGACGGTGGTTGGCCAGCCATGTAACCTGGGTGGTGGCCCTAGTGACACCTGTCATTGGTGTCCAACGTTACTTCAGCAGCCAGGAGCACTTCCCACCAACTCCATCTGGCGAGAAGGCTGCAACCTTTTCTATCAGATTCAGATTTGGCCACTGTCATCCATGCCTTTGTAAGCACAAAACTAGGCGACTGCAATGTGCTCAACGCAGGGCTGCCCTTGAAGGCTGTTTGGAAGCTGCAGCTGGTATACAACAAATACAACAAAAGCAACTTGCCTTCTGTCTGAGTGGTTGTGATACTGCTCCAGAGTTTGCACTAGTTCCCAATTGCTTTCCAGACACAATTCAAGGTGCTGGTTTTGACCTATAACTCCCCCCCTCCCCCCCAAACAGCCTGGGTCCCAGTCTGAAAGACTGCCTCCTCCTCATGTTCCATTGTGGCCTCTCAGGTCAGCTGGGACCACGCTCTTGCATATAATATCTGCCTGTCACGTTTGCACAGCAAGGACACCCAGAGAGAGTTTGTGCCCCACAACTATGGAACTCCCTCTCCCTGGGGGTCCATCTGAGCCTGTTTATTTCAACGAGGCCATGTAAAACGTTTTGATTTGGCTGGGCATTTGGCAAGCAGGGAGAGGGGTTGTGATAAAGGATTTGAATTTTAACACCATGCCTATTTATAATTGTTGCTATACAATACTATTTATTGTGCTTAACCAAATGGTTATCACATACTTGATTCACATACAAATATCAATGACGATAACAATAAAAATCGATTGGTCAGTTAAAACACAAAAATAGATCATAGAAATATAAATGTAAAAAATACTTCATTACAATAAGTTGACTTAAAATGTTTTAAAATAAATAATAAAATCATTTGAAATTTACATTTAAACAAGACACAAGAAAAAGGAAGAGGTACCATGAGCCGGATTATCCTAATCATAGTTCTTAAACTTAAGAAATTTATCCCTATGAAGAAAAGCGTACTCCAGAAAACTAGCAACTACTTTCGTTACCTCAGGGTGAATATCTGCAAGTAAAAATTGGAGTAAAAATAAATCAGCTCTCCCAGGGTAATTTATCAAGAGAGGAGCTAAATATTGCTCCCTCAAGGAATCATATAAATGACAACTCAACAATATATGATCAACAGATTCAGTTGTCAAAGGGGCACAAATGAAGAGCATAAACAATCTTGGAATATCGCCCTTCGAGTACCTTACTATGTAAGGACTTAATCCTTGCACCCAGAAATAACTGCTTACGGCAAAACGATAGCCGTTGTAACAGGAATGAAGCCATGTGGCCATACTCAGGAATCCAGCATAGATAATATGATAAGAATGGAATGGCCCTAATTGTCATGATCCTATTTTGCCTGTTAATATCACAAAATCTCTGGAGTATCTCTGATTTTATTAAACACAGTTCCTTATTATTGATATACTCTTCGGAGAACCCTAATGAAGCAAATAATTCTTCATGTTTTTAATTCATGAATTTTTAAAGGGAACTTGCATCATAAATTGAAATAGGACATTAGATGCTGATGTCCTTGATTTTATCCAATCATTTTAAGCATTTTTTCCTTACAATCTGGGTCCAACTAGCTTGACCTGCTTCTGATCTAATAACCTCCATGGGTGTACCCTGCGGGGGTACAAGTAACATTCTAAGAAATTTATTTTGGGAATTGTTTATATCACCAGGGAAAACTATCGCCCATAATTCGGCCCCATATAAGAAACTAGCCCGTACCTTAGCATTATGGACTTTAATGGCCCAGTCTAAATCTGATTTCCCAAAGTGGGCAAAGAATCTTACAACTGCAAAAGATGAACCTCCCATGGCAGATACAGCCAAGTTATAATGAGCCGTCCATTTACCATCTGCTTGGAAGGTAACACCTAGATATTTATACGTTTTAACCTGTACAATTGAATGTCGGCCAATTTCCCAGTTATAAATCTTCTTTTATTTGTAAAGATTACCACTTTTGATTTATCATAATTTATTTGAAGCAGGTTTTCTTTACAATAGGCAGCACAAGCTGTCAACTGTCTCTTAAGCCCTAGTCTAGTCTGTGACAGCAAAACAAGACCATCAGCATATAGAAGGCACCCTAAAGGACGAGACGCAAGTCTAGGCGGGAAATATTTGTTATTCGTCACCCTTGGAACAAAATCCATTAATAAATAAATGAAATAAGGCAGGGGCTAACAGACACCCCTGTCTTAAACCTAAGGGTGTACTTATTTTATCTGACAGCTGACCACTACTATTCAATTTTACTACCAGACAAGATTGTTTATGAAAAAAATTTAAGAGAAAAAGTAATCTTTTATCAATTGAAGACCCACTCAATTTGTGTCTCAGAATTTCTCTATCAACTGAATCGAACGCAGCTCTTAAATCCAAAAATGCTGCCTACAGTCTCTTATTGGCCCTGAAGTATTTTTCAATTAAATGGAAAAGGATCAAAAATGGTCTAGTGTTGTTCTACCTTTTTGAAACTCAGCTTGCTCAGGAAAAAATATTTTACTAGAGTCCAACCATAGTGTGAGCCTGTCCAGCAATGTCTTTGTATATAATTTACAACAGGCTAATGGGGCGATAGTTTGCAGGATTCACTACTATACCCTTTTTATAAATTTGGGATAACCACCACTTTTCCCCATTCATTTGGAAAGATTCCAGAATTGTTAATAGCCGAAAACAAAGCAGCCAAAAAAGGGGCCCACCAATCTCTATTGGCTTTAATAAATTCAGCTCATATTAAATCTGGGCTGGGGGCTTTATTGTTCTTAAAAGAGTCCATTGCAGCAACAACCTCGGACTCTGTGACTGGGGGCCAAGTTGGTAAAATTATATTCGCATTTGAGGCTTCAGAAAATTTTTGGTGCACCCTATAAAGGCCTCTAAAATGAGCTTCCCAAGATTGCTTGGGTATAGGATAGGACCATGGCCTCCTTTCTTGATTCTATGAGCCATTTACAATGAGCCAAAACTTTCTAGTATTTCTGGATTTTGCTGCTTCCAATAGAGAAGTGCAAGACTTCTCAGCATACTACTTCTTTTTTGATCTTAGTAAATTCTTATAATCTCTCGAGACTAAAGTAAGGTTGCAATACAGAATTAAGGTTCCATCCTCTGATCCTAACTTAGCATTAAAATCTCCTGCAATAAATATAAGTCCTTCTGGAAATTTAATCTCTAGTTCTTCTACAAAGGTTTCCAACCTAGACCATATGGTAATATCAAATGACCGCATGTTTATTGGCAGGATATATATTGAAAGAAAGATAAAGGTATATACCTCTATTTTCAAAATCAAACCCTGAGCATATGAATCCAAATTTACTTCAGCGAGTACAGAGCACTCAACAGAATCTGCCACCATACATGCTATCCCACCACTAGGGCGTCCCTTTGATTTCAGAGAAATCGCTGGGGAAGAATATGATCTGAAACCATCCAAATTAATGGATGTCTTAGTCCACGTTTCTTGGAGTAGTAGAACACTAAATTTTCTTAAATATGAAATTAAACATTTGTCCTTATTATGAGGACTTCCACCCAGCTATATTCCAAGAGCATAAAGATAGAACATCTGAATCATGGCAATTGACCCTTCAATCTTGACCAATGATTCCTAGCTCCGTACCTGAGCTAAGTCTAGCAGTAAAAAGCTCATTATCAACCAAGGATTCTATAGGTTCAGACAGGCAAAAAAAAATATCTTGAGTATCCTGAAAATCTACCAGTTCTGAAGAGGTTTCTGAATGGATTGGCATTTTGGTCAAACATCTAGGCAGGAGAACTGGGTTTAATAAAATTGGCACCGCTGTGTCCAATACATTAGCACCAGGCAGTGCCCTACTTAAAGAGGCTCCAAGGCCAAATGATCCCAAAGGATTCCGAGAAACTGCCTGAGTATCCACAGATAAATCAAATGCCATGTCAATATTCAATAAACTAGAGTTTATAAGTTCAGACTTCCCATCATTACACTGACTTATAAAGGTATCCGAATTTCCTCTGATCCTAGAAGAAAAACTAGAAGGAAGAGGGTCCTGTTTATGTATAGAAAGGACCTCAGAAGCACCAGATACCAAAGGCTTACAGACTGTATTCGTAAACACTTCACCCACAAAAATCCCCCAAGATTGAAACAAGCTAAATTGGGCAAGAATATTATGCACCAATGCTGGGTTGCGAAAAAGAACTACCGTACGCTGAAGATTATTTGGGGTGGGGAGTTTTTGATAAAATACAATTTGCCAGAGAGGGATATATGTTCTAAGAATGTCCTGCAAATGCTGCTGAATTGCGAATTTGGAATCCCAAGACGGGAAATTGCCATTAGGTAAAGGAGAAATTCTCAATGATATGACCCTTGGATTTAGAAGACGACAGGATTTATCAAAATACGACTTGTATTTATTTCTCTCATTTTGTGTTGTTCTTTCCAACCAAATAGATATATCATCATCTTTAGGCCCAGGGGCACTATAGTACCTTCCTTTCACAATTGACTAGCTAATTTCATTGATGAATCTGCCCGGTCCGAATGCTTATCATGCAGTGGCGAGGATCTTAAAATGAAACATTTTCCAGCCCTAAAATCCGTAATAAATTCATTGACTATCTCAAACTGTGATTTCTGGGCTTCCAGAAGACCAAGGACCCCAGATAGCTGTTTTATAAGTTTTTTTATTAGGTCTCCCAATTAAAAAGCACTGGTCACCTAAAAAGCACTGGTAACCTAGGATTACTTTCAATCCTGTCCGGGGAGACCATGCTATCACTAAATGACCCATCCTCGTCATGAACCAGAATAGGGTCAAATGAACTCGCTACAGAATCCTAATTTTGGTTGTTTAATCTCATTTCCACTGCAACTTTGGATTGACGCTAAGGAGGGTTGATCAAATTCTTTTCCATCCCCCACATCTCCTGGTGAGGGGACCATAAATGAATAAAGTCTCAGCTGTTTGGGGTGGGATTGATCCTTTGGATGGCTGGGGCCCTGCCTTCTCCTCTTCTGGGTCATTTTAGGCCTTAGCTATCACTAACTCTAGAAACTCTTTATTAAATCCGTTCCTAAGTCCAAAAATCACCCTCAATACAAAACTTAAAAACTAATCAAAATCAACATCACTTGAATGATAAAAAGTTTCTTAAAACAAATTCCAAGTTCAAAGGAGAGCCCCAATTCTCCAGTCAAAGATTTAAACTGGGGGAAACCCCCGGAAATCCCTGGACCTCAAAGATCCGCAAAGTTTCATAAACTAGGGACAATTCCCATCCTCCCAGAGGGAGCCCAACCTCCAAGGCAGGCTCCCAGATACCTGCGGGACCCACTGCCACCAAACCCCAAGAAAAAGGGGAGTGGCAACTGTCAAACACTCCCACCGGTTCCTGGTCTCTACTCCAAATTGCCTCTATCGGGCGGTACCTCAAACTCCGTCGATCGGGGTCCGATACTCTCCCCTCTCTTCCCTGATGACGAGGCAGCACTTGGGCCTAACCGTTAGCAATTTCCACGACTCTTCCTCCGCCACGAGTTCCCAAAACCTTCATGCACGGGTACTACCAGAAGCTCCCCTTCCCACTGCCACTTTCCCCTGCTCTGAATCACTCCGACAGCCAGGGATCCCCTCACTCTCCAAGCATCGGTCGTAATCCAGTTGTGATTCCAAAACAATACTCTGCCTCCACCTTCATGCCCAATACTGCTCAGACGGCTATGAGGTGGGTCGGTCTTTCTCACTCATTCATTCACTCATTTGGTGCCAGCTTCCTCTGCGACATCCGGGATCAAGTGTCGGACTGGTAGTTTGCAGAGGCAGGCATGTGCCATTCATCCAGTCTTAAGCCGCTTGGGTGTTGCACACACCCCGTTACAAGTCAAGGTAGGGGGAGAGAGAAGGATGAAAAGCCACCTCCAAATGGGACTTTTAGTGGCAATTCTAATTCCTTCTCTTTTCATCTGCTGCAGTGCTCATCCATGTGCAGTGTACTGATGCTCCTCACGAGAGCTTGCTAAAATGAAAGTTCATTTATAATTGTTTGTATTGTCAAACACCCTGTGCTGTCAGAATAAGGTGAGATAATATCTTTAAATAAATAAGCATCTCAATATCAGTCATCTTTTTTCCTGACATTTAAAATAAAATTTTCTTAATTTCATAGTTAGTGCTATCCTAAGTAATTACTCATTCAATTTTTCACAGATTTGTAACTTATCTCCACCATCCTTTTCCCCTGCTAAGCTGAACATTATTTTACATTCTATCCTTCCTAAAAAAATCCATCCCTTCAGCATTTCGGGGATTTCGCTGAACTCCCACCAGTTTGTGTATATTTTTAAGGCAATACAAGCCGAAATAAGTGCTCCAGTTTCCAAATTCCCTCAGTTTGGCAACATTTTCCATCTTCTGCTTCTGATCTAATTTTTTTGGATCTGCACATTTTAACTTGAAAAGGACAGCTTGTACTTCTGATGCCTTGTTTTTATGATGGCCCTTCCAATATTTTTGCTGCAGCAAAGAGTAGCCATCAGCCAGCAGAAGGAACATAAATTAAATAACTGATGAACATCTGGTTGATTTTTGCTCTCTTTTCCCCATATGCAATGAAACTGCAAACATGTGGTCAAGATGAGAAACTATCTCAATAAACAACCATTTATTATTAAACATACATGCTTCCTACCAGCTTGATGGCTATCCTCAACACTTACAGGGCAAACCGATTGTAATGTCAGATTTGCACAGCTTGCAGCAAAGGTATATTTATTTATTTATTTATTCCACCCCTCTCAGCCAAAGGCGACTCAAGGCAGCTTACAATAAAATCGACATATAAAAATAATTAAATAAATACAACACAAATACAATATAGTATAAATATATAAATAAAAACACATCACAATCAGCCAGTTTATACAAAAAACGAGGTGCGGCCATCGGGAACACCCTCTCCATAGTGGCCCCTTGATTTACTTGGGGGACCTCCAAGAAGGCACACCCAGCAGATGCAGGGGCCGATTGAGGACCCGGGGAGTGAGGCAGTCCTGCAGATAGGTTGGACGTAAACCGTGTAGGGCTTTAAAGGAGAGAATCAACACCTTGAATTGGGCCCGGAAGAAAATAGGCAGCCAGTGCAGAGCGGAGCACTAGTGTAATGTGCTCCTGGGACCCGACCCCATAAGGAGCCAGGCCACCGCATTCTGCAGCAGCTGCAGCCTCCAGACCATCACCAGGGGTAGCCCCACGTAGAGCGCATTGCAGTAGTCCAGTCTCCAGGTGACAAAAGCATGAATGATGGTGGCCAGGTCGCAGTCCGAGACAGAAGGCCGAAGTTGCCGAACCAGATGTAACTGGCGGAAAGCCTCCTTCGCCACCAACTCCACCTGTATATCCAAGTAGAGCTGAGAATGCAGGAGCACCTCTAGACTCCGCACCTGGGAGACCAGCGGGGGACAAACCCAGTCAATGATGGGGGAAGTCACACCCGCTGCTCTCCCCACCAACATTAACTCCATCTTGTCAGGATTCAGCTTCTGTTGGCTCTGCTTCATCCAGTCCCCCACAGCCATCAAACACTGGGAAACCACAGAGACTGTCAGGCCTGGGTGTGATGAAAATGAGAGGTACCGCTGAGTGCCATCAGCATATTGATGACAACTCACTCTGAACCACCTCACGACCTCACCTAATGGCAGCATGTACACGCTGAGCAAGAGCGGGGACAGAATAGAACATTGCAGGACACCACATGAGAGGTCATGGAGGGAAGATGACTTATCCCCAGCACCACCTGTTGGGTCCTACTGGCTAAGTAGGAATGGAACCATTGTAGAACCTTCCCAGACACTCCTACCCGGTCCCACAAGCAAGTCACCAACAGCTCATGATCAACCGTGTCAAAAGCAGCTGAGAGATCTAATAGGACCAGTAAGGTCAAATGTCCCTGGTCCATCTCCCTGCACAGGTCGTCGACCGGCCACAAGCGCAGGCTCAGTACCATACCCTGGATGGAAGCCAGACTGGGGGGATCTAGAAAGCTGAGGCCATCTAGATGCTTCTGGAGCTGCTGAGCCACCACCCATTCAATAACCTTCCCTAAAAAGGGAAGGTTAGAGACTGGTCGATAGCTGGTGAGCGAGTCAACGTCAAGTGATGGTTTCTTGAGCAGAGCCTGACCACCACCTCCTTCAAACATTCCAGCACTCTGCCCTCTCGAAGGGAGGCGCTGATCACCCCTGCCAGCAACGGCCCTAACATCTCCTGGCAGGCCTTGACCAGCCAGGATGGGCACGGATCCAGTTCACAACAGGTGGCCCTAACTGCCTGCAGAACATCCACAGCCCCCACTGTCAGCACCTCCTGAAACAGATAACTTCCGCACCCTCTGATTCTCCTCCTTCTGCAAAAACTACAGCACCGAAATCGTGGTGAATCTGAGCTATATTATTCATAAAGTAGTTGACAAACATGTCACAGTGGGTCCTGGAAGATTCCACGCCCAGGCAGGAGGAGGCCGGACTGACCAGCCCCCTCACCAACCAGAAAAGCTCCGCTGGACGAGACTTTGCAACTGCTATGAGGGCAGTAAAGAATTCCTTCTTTGCTACCCTCATGGCCACAGCATAGGCCCATAAACTAGCTCTATGCTGCAACCTGTCGGCTTCAGCCCGAGAACGGTGCCATCGTCACTCTAATTGCTGCCCTTCCTGCTTCAAGCACCGCAGTCCTTCAGTGAACCAAGGTAACCTGCGGTGCTGGAGCCGGGGGAGCAGATGCCTTGGAGTCATCCGGTCGGTGCCCTCTGCCAGCAAGGTGTTCCAAGACAGAACAAGCTCCTCGATGGAACGGCCATCAAGATCAGAGGGCAATTCCCCCAGAGAAGCCCAGAACCGATTTGGTTCCATCAGTCTCCGGGGGCAAGCTGATCAAATAGGCTCTGCACCTCTCCGGGGGCAGACATGTGCCGGGAGCTGACCTAGAGGAGGTAATGATCCGTCCATGACAAGGGCATTGTTGATACCTCCCCCACCAATGGATCCCCCGCCTCAAAGCCTTTGCAAAACACCAGGTCGAGAGTATGCCCCCCACCATGTGTCGAGCCGATGACCACTTGGGACAGGTCCATGGTTGCCATGGCGGCCACGAACTCACACTCCGCCCCAGCAAGACCAGCATCGATGGGAATATTGAATTCCCCCAGGACCAAAGTCCTCGGGGAGTGTAACATCACCTCCAACACCAGTTCAGCTAGAGCGGGGAGGGACACTGCTGGACAGGAAGGTGCACGGTAGACCAGCAGGAGCCCTAATCTGTCCCCCACGAAACTGATCACCAGATGAAGGGCCTCGATCCCCGGTATTAATTGCACTGAATACCTCCTCACGACTCCCTAAAAACAATGACTACATCACACACCCCATCCCTCAACCCTTGGCTGATGTTGCACGGAGTACCCAGCTGTCACAAGGTCCACCAAAATAGGCCAGATTCCATGTTCAGTCAGGTCTCCGTCAGGTCCCCCCACCCCGCTCTCCTTCTCCCGCCCCCTCCACCTGCTACCCACTCTCACCGGGTAGCCCTTCCAGTCTCCCTCTCACAGAGGGGCACACAAAAGCCCTTGTAGAGGCATCAAACCCACCCACCCCCAGGCATCTTGCAGACAGAACAGTTACTTAAAAACTAATTCCTGTAATATTATAAAGCTGTATAGTTATGTGGCATTTGGAACAGCTCCTTCAAAGCGTCCTTTTTAAAAACCCTTCACATTTTATTCAAAATAAATGAAGCATAAATCATTAAAATTGACATGCAGAAACCTAGTATATTAAATCTATTTTAAGTGTCTTGTTATCATTCTGAAGTCAACACCAAATTTACTCTGTTTGGAAACTTATGTTATCACCCTATGGCAACAGAGTGCTGGGATAAGTCCAGGCGGGGTAGGTCATTGGTGAACCACATATACTTTTGACCTAGTTGGCTCTAATTAAGCAGGAGCACTTATAAAGCTAGTCTCATGTGTGGGACCATCAGGGATTTCAGCAGGGAAGACGTGTTTGGAAGCCCAGAGACAGAATCCAAGGAAAGATTTTCCCCAGGCAGCAGCCTGGGGGTTTGCCGTATAAGGAAGGGGATTGTGAGAGAGAGCTGTCCAATTAAGGAAAAGCCAGGACCATGTTGCAAAGATGGTGGTTTGACACTAGAACTACACAAGGGAGAGAACTTGGTCTCCTGGGTCCTGCTAAATGAAGCAACTAGGAAGGTGATACCGACTCTGAAAATACCTACAACAGGTAAGCCTTGTCTTACACATCTGTTGCTAATTTATCTGACACCAATAGTCTATATCAAAAGGTTGCCATCGCTCCCATTTTTTTTCACCTAAAGTCTCCAGGTTTGGACTCCTATTAAGCCTCGACTTGTCCAGGTTAACCCAACATTGGGGTGGCACCCCTGGGACAGAGAACCGGGGCAGTACCCTGTAGAAGTGCCTGCCCTAGCAGCCATTTCAGAGTGGCAGCAGAAATGCCTCTCCCCCCCCTTCCCAGCAGCAGGACTCTTCATGGCTGTTGCTGAAGGGGGTTAAGGGGAGAGGCACCACCACTGTCACTCTAAAAGCAGTTGCTGGTGCAGGTGCTTCTATAGGACCCTGCCCTCCACCCACCTCCCTGGAGACTCTGGCCCTGTCCTCTGGCCCCCAGGCAGAAGCTGGGTAAAGGCACTGTCCCACCTTTTCTCTCAAGCACCTGCCCTCGGGGAAGCATTGTGACATCACGACTAGGGCTGATGCGGCAGGAGCTGTTACCGCGCCGCGATTCCATTCCGCCATATTGCAATTGCCCGCACCACACCGTGGATTTTCTGCGGACATTCCGTTAATTCCACCAGCATTCTGCAAATTGCGGAATTGCGGGAAAATTGCGGAAACTGTCAGAAAACCGCTGTTCCGCTATTTTGTGGTGCTGACGGAATGGTGGAAGTAGCAAAAATGTCATGTTTCCACTATTTTGCAAAGCCTGTGGAAGTAGCAGAATGAAATTAGCGGAACTGCAGAAGTAGCGGAATGAAACTAGTGGAGTGAAAGCCTCTGCCACGCCGTACCACTAATTGCAGAAACGCTGTTTCCGGCGGAATTAGCTACCGCTGTGACATTCCACTACAGCCCTAATCACGACACTCCCCAGGGGGCTGGTTATGGCCGTTTTTACACAGACACAGACACACACACACCATTCAGTGTTTGGGTGGGTGTGCGGCAGGGGGCAGTCCGTGTAAATAGCCACCGGTAGGTGGTGGTGGTGGTGGTGCAGCGGGTATGTGCCCATGTAAACGCCACGGTGTTCGTGCGTGCGCGCTCCCGCCGTACACCAACCCACACCCGCCTCCACCCACGGAGCCCTCTGACAGAACGTAGGTGTAGGTGGGTGTGTGTCTGAGTAAGTGGGCACACACCCACCTACACCGACACCCCCCACTCCCACCCACCCAGGTCCATGTAAAAACGGCCTATGTCAGAAAGGGAGGTGGCAACACCTTTTTGCCCTGCCCCCTCTGACATAGTCCCACCCTCTCCACATAACCTCTCAGAAAAAGGTGGCGTCCCTAATGCTTGTTAGTATCAACTCTATTCTAACTTCTTTTATAAAAATAAAATTGAAAGCCTAGCTCATTTTGATGTCAGAACTCCATGAAAAGGGGAAAGGCTGCATCCATTAACAAATCAAGCAAAATGAAAGATTTTCAACTAGAATATGCTCACTGACTGTGGATCACGTTGTGATTCTTGCCTGCAGCAATGTTACTACAGTTGCAGGTAAGTATGATGGATGTCTAACGAGCTGGGCTTGTTCAGCATGAAGCAGTGCTGCTGACAAAGCCGACCAGCCACAAAGAGTAATTTCTGAGCACACTGGCTACTCTCTCACATCACCTGATCTTCCGTGATGTACGGTATCCAGTCACAATCTATTCTCAGTCCCATACCTACCTCACAGGGTTCTTGTGAGGATTAAAACTTGTGTTCATTTGTTATATGTGAAGCGCTCCGAGTGCCATGGCAGGGGGCGCTATATAAAATTTAAAATTATTATTATTATCATCATCTCCCATGGCTGCTGTGAACGCATGTTGTCACCAATTCTGGGAAAAAACAATGCACACCTTTCTCATGTTTCGAATTTCACCTGAGTGTTCTCACGCGAGCTTTAAGTGATGTCAAAATCCGGAAATAACATAACACAAGTAGTCCCACGTTTGAGATTTCACATTATAATACCTGTCACAAAAACTGCATTCCCAAGTTTGTGCGAAGGATGCAGAAAAGTGCATTCACACAAGCATGAAACTTGTGGTACAATCTAATGTGAAAACACAAAAACAAGGCTACTAATAAAAATAATATCAGTTTACTGTAGCAAATCAATAAAATACACTTATAAACAAGAGATAAACAAATTCCTAATATCCACAACAACCCATTCAAAAATATCCACAGCAACCCAACACGTTTTGGGTCAAACTGACTCTTCTTCAGGGCTTTGTAATGATCTAATCAAAATGGGAGAAGAGGAGATAAAAACCTCTTCACTAGTAAAATGCAAAGTTCTCTCTCTTAAAGCCAAGCCCACAGAAGTTCAGCTTCTCTGTCAAACTTTTTCTTCAGAAGTGCCTTTGCAAGGCTAGCCTAACGTTTGACTGCAGTAGCGGCCACTGAGCTACCAGGGAGGACTACGTTAGTGCTAGTCTTGCAGTAAGGGTAAAGAATGCTCGTTCCCGGCTCCCCCCCTGCCCTCCCTGTGGGGATGGGGGCAGCCTCAAAGGGAATGGGTTTTGCCCTGCCCCCATTAGAGGGAAGAGGATGGCAGGAGAAGGCAAGGAAGGTGGCGTTGGGCGTGGAGTCCAGTCTCGCGAGGCGGGACTTGGCAGGCGCCATTTCAAGACCAGCGCGGCTGAAGGAAGTTGTGTGAAGAGGACATGGCCGAGCAGCAGCAAGGAGCAGCACCCACCCTCCCTCCCTCATGTCACTGTGGGTTTTACAACCAGTTGCTCTTTACCAGGGGCCGGGAAGGAATTTTTTTACTGTTAGTGCCGATTGGCTCAAAGGCCTGGCAGTTGTTTCGCCTTCCTCATAGTGCATGTCAATTGCAATTGGATTCCCTAAGGGAGAGGTCAGATGTGCTTAGTTGTATTTCATTGTTGCACCTGCAGGGGCCCAGGGTGTTATGGAACTGTTTGTTAAACTTAGTTGTGTTAAGTCATCTCCTTAAGACATGAAGCATGAGTGAAGCCAGACAGGGGCGTAGCAAGGTTGTGAAGGGCCTGGGCTCAAGCCTTACTTATGGGCCCCTCATGTGCGCGCGTGCTTTGCACGCGCGCTCTGAAAACCCAAAGTGGGCGGGGCTTAAGGGAGGAGCGGGGCTTAAGGGAGGGGGAGGGCCTGCCCATCCCTGGCATCCATCTCAGCGCCACGTGGAACCTTATGGCTGGCAGAGCTCAAGGGAGGGGCTTGTACATTGTAGGTGGAGCCTCCAAAAATCCAGCAACAAAGAGTTTTCAGCATTAAGATGTGTGATGGGCAGAACATTAGTTTACACTGGGAACTCCTTGCTGCTGAGTAAAACCCTACCACTTGGAGACTGAGAGAACCCTCCTACTAGCATCTCATCCAGTAAGTGGATGGGACTCCAGTAGGACAACTCGCTCTCTCTCCATCAGTGGTAGTGCCATAGCAG
>QEPC01001500.1:390709-401366 GCA_003113815.1 Sphenodon punctatus
GAGGCACACTGCGGGCTGGGGGGGCGGGAGGGAAGGGGGCACGGGGCAGGCGGGGGGTACACGCCACTAACCTGAGGCTGGGCCTGGGGGTCCCCGTTGTGCGGCACACAGGGAGGCAGCGCGAGTCCCTGGAGCAACGCTGCCTCCGCGGAGAGTCTGTGGGCAGTTGGGGTTTTTTTTTAAATTGTCCGTGCCACGTCCTAGCACCGCCACCAGGGAGGGAGAGGAGGCGAGCTGCAGCGCTGCACTGCTTTCCCTCCCCGGGAGCCAGGACCCGGCTTGGGCAATATAAAAGAAAAAAAAAAGTTTCCTTACTGCCTGCCCTCGCTTCACCCCCTCTGCAGCTCCTAGAGTGGCAAGGCGAGCCGCTCGCCTCGCCAAGCTGCAGAGGGGGTGAAGCGGAAGGAAGCAACTGCAAGGGTGGCCGGAGGCAGTGGGTGGTCCCCCTCGCAGCGGGGCCATGATGCTCCGGCTGGCCGTGGGCCCCCACAGGCACGGGCCCGGTTGCAACTGAGCCCCCCCGCACCATGGTAACTACGCCCCTGAAGCCAGAGCAGGGGCGACCAGCTTCCAACCCAGGCTTAGGAGTGAGGGGTGAGTCATACATCGGAAGACAGGGGCAGTCACCTTTGGCAGCCGCCACCTACCTCCTACTTTAGTCACGAGAGAGCTTGGACCTCCCCGACCAGCCAGGCAGCTGGAGTGAAAGTGACCTATTACACACAAAGGTAGCGGTACCGAGGGACACCAGGCCGCAGTTAGGTTTCTTAGTTATTTCCTAAAAGCATAGTTTTAGGCTGGACCCAGGAGGGAGTATACCCCCTTCCCAACTTTTTAATGTTGTCAATAAAGTGCGCGGCCTTTAAGTCCCAATTATGTGTGCGTGTCTTCTTCCGGGGTGTGGGGGCACACTTCCATCAGAGTTTGGGGTTTTCACCAAACTATTTTGCTAATAAAAGTAATTGTGGCGCTAGATCTGAGATTCTTGAAAGAACTAGTGATAGGGAGAGGCAGGAGGATCTTACAAAAATAGAAAGCTCTCAGCATATGTTTGGTTACAAGCTCTGGGCCCCAGAACCTGGAAAAATGGCAAACTACCTCTCATCATTCTCCACTTTTCGGGCAAAGCACTTATTTTTATGTGCTCGTTTTAATGCTCTGCCCTCTAAAGTGCTGGAGGGACGCTTTTGTGGCATTCCTTCAGGAAACTGCCTTTACCCATATGATATGGAACATACGGAATCCTCTCAACATATCTTATTTCAGTGTCATTTGTATGACAAATTGTGTGAGGACCTTCTATCCTTTATCTCAGAGAAATTTCCAGGAAGGATGGATGTCTGCCTGCTGAAGATAGCACTAAGTGACACCTCCCCTGTAATAACCCAAGCTGTGATGCAATTTTTGATGCATGCTTTTAATTTGAGATCTTTATTTTTACAATTTAAGTTACCAATGAACTCTTGAGCTCTGGGGTCACGGTATTACGATTTTTATAGGTGCTTCCTACAATCGGGGCGTAACTTGGTATATTGGAGAGAACTTTTACCAATGGATAAACAGCATCTGTGACTTGTAGATGTTGTGAAAAATTATCCCTTTTTAGTTTTTGTTTTCTTATGACTATGATCATTTTCTCCTTTTGTGTGTCTGTTTTTTAGGTTTGTTTTTGTTTATGTTTTATTGCACAGTTTGTTGATATGCAATGGCTTACGGTCACGCGAAATAATTTTAAAATTATTATTATTATCAGAGTGCCAATTAATCCCATGTGGCAATGCCATCTAGAGAGAACTTGGAGAAGGGGCTGGGTATCCATAAGGAGTTTCACTAAGCAGAGTGCCAAAGCTTAACAAAGAATAGTGACCGACTCATTTTTCCAGTCTCCTAGTTTAGTGCAATTACCTAGTTTATTGCATTTTCCTAGTTTATTGAAATTACCAGAACTCTCAATAGAACTACAGACTTAGATGGAATTAAGAGCCTAAATCTAACACACAGTATTTCCTAAATTATAAAGAAAACTTTAAGTAGGTTATTGTAGCTTATGTAAGAGGACACAAAATTATATTGTAAATCCTGTTCTATTAATTCTGATGTAATCTTGATTTTCCAGAGAAAAACAGAATAGTTATATTGCAATTGCCTTCGTAATGACCCATAATGCATAGGGCTCACCGTGCAACATGCCAAGTATTCTGACCCAGTACAGAAAACCACTTAGCCATTTACTTAACGCATGTGAATACGTCTGTTGGCTTCAGTGGAGATGCTCAAAGATGTTTAAAGTTAAGCACGTGTAGATGACTTCCTGGATCAAGCCAAACTGCTCAGCATTATAACATCTCACCAGACTCAAAACTGGGGCTCCGAGCAAAAGCTATGACCTTGAGAGGGAGCTGTCTGCAGCACCAGATCAATCTCAACAGTTCATTACCCTTTCGACTGCAGGGGCCCACTTAGCCAGCCACAGTCTGCGCTGTCATTGACTAAGGAGAACCCCAGGAACAGGAAATTGTCCAAATAACTTATTGGCTACCTGGACTGTCTGCTACTGCACCCTGTCCTTGTTTCTACTATAATCCTCCTTTTTTTAGCCCTGCCTCCGTCTCGTGACAGCCTTGGGCCCTGCCTCGACTCCTTCCTGATGACATTACTTCCTGGCTTCTAAGCTGGCTTAGTCCCTTGGCTACAACTCTGTATTGGACCCCGCTATTGACCAATTCTGGCCGTGATCTGGACCCGATAAGCATTTTAACATTGGGTTTACATAAAAAGGTTCAGACAGTTCAAACCGAACTCTTTATTTCTTAAAGCAGCAAGTTAGCTGAAAGTAAATCATGAAACTCAAAAGAGGGACCTCAGCATAATCACTTGGGGAAGCTTCCACAGCTCGCAATCCAAGACTGCTTTAAATTTGTGGTTTGTACACTCTAACTTCTCTACCATACATTTAAGAATTAAGATCGTTTCTTCAACGTCCATTACTACCTAGGGCTAACTTGGCCCAAGTGTTTTGTACCTTTTCCACCTCATCATAGAGTATTTTCAGACGTTACGTGGTCAGTGTCAACCACAGTCAATTCCCTGTGGTGGCTTGGAGGGAGGAAAGGGGGGAACTGCTGGAGGGAACAGATGTTCCCCCCCAGATGTTACCACGGCGGGGAATCACATTCACCATGCGAGCGGCCAAAGTGGCGGGGTCAGAGGCCATCGCGTGATGAAGGTGATTCCCCACCGTGGTGACCCCCGTCGTCACGTCTGGACAGCGGCCACGGCCTGGAATCCCCACAGGGATTCCGGCCGGTGGCCATAGCGGGCGAGCGTTGCTGCCGCATTGGCCATGGCGGCCGCCCATCTCCCCAGAGGGCGGGTGGTGGGGAGCGTGGAGGGAGCGGGGCCGTGCGGCTGCACGTTGCGCCGCGCGGTCCCGCCCCCTCCCCGATTCCCCGCCGGGATCCCCCGGCACGTTTGTTAGGGCGTGACGGGTCATCCCGGCAGGGGATTAATTCATTGATTTCGTGACAGGGCCCGTCACGTCTGAAAACACCCATATACCCATCTTAGTACTAACAGACCATGGAGATGTCCCCCTACACAAAGCACTATCAAACAAAACAAAAACATTAATTCTTTTCAAATTTGCCTCAGCCAAGAGCAGAAACTACAACAATTTAGCCTAAACAAAGAATATGCTGGGATGAGCACATGATTATAGAGAAGTCAGAGATTTTAACAGGCCTCAAAAAGACCAATAGACAACAGTGGCAAATGGGAGACTAGAACCCTCATTCCTATTTCTGAGTTCTCACTATGGGAACCACTCTGACCATACATCCAGCATCTGCATCTATCCCCCTTCACCCTTATTTATTGTATTATTTATTATGCTCCCTGATCCTGTTTTAATTGTTGTATTTCATGCGTGTTTAAAATATTTTATGTTTGTATTTTTATAATATTCAAATATTCTTTTGAGATTGTAAGCCGTCCCGAGCTGTTTCAGGAGGGGCGGGTATAAATGTAATAAATAAATAAATAAAAATAAATAAATATTTTCATGCGGAGACATTCCTGCAATTAGCATTTCTCTGCCTATCTAAGTAGCCATGGGTAATTATTATTAATAAAAAGCATTATTAGAATTAATTTCAAATGAAATAATTCTAAAACTGAGCATCAAAGTAAAAATAGGCCATTAACATTAAATATTTAAGACTTAAGTGAGCAAGTACCTAGTGAAGTTTCCCTACTCTGCACTGCAAAACCTCAAGGGATTTCAGAGTCCTTGCCTTAACTCAGATGAATTGCTTTTGGAGCACCGTGTCTGACCTTTTATATCACCTTAACGTAGTCTGTGTTAAGTATGCATAATGTACATTCATATTTAACACAGTTGCTGGAAATTATTGGTCAAAAATTCCTTCAAGAAACTCAGAAAACCCTTCCCACAGCAGTCAAAAATATACATTTCCAACTAAATCAAATTTGTTTCCTTAAACAAAAAACAAACAAAAAAAACCAACTAAAAACCCACAACACCCTTCCAAAAGAAATCAAACACAAACATTGAATTACCAAAACTAAAAGTGGTCAGCGAGAAGGCAGCCTCCAAAATTTTAGCATTCCCACTTCTTGCAATATTTTGAATGCTTCCTGCAATATTTTCAAAGGCACATTTTATATGAAGAACAATAAATAAAATGGGTGAGCGTAGAATACTGTTTTCAAGTAGGCAGGGCTGTACGACTCATCTATGTCTACACCACTCATGTCTGATAACCATTATCCCAACTAGCAAGCCAATGAGAAAAAAGAGCTAGTATATGCCAGTTAGCCACGGAAGGTACTAATCACACTCTCTTTAGAGAAAACTATGCAGGGATGGGAGTAGAGCTGTGAGGCCCTCTACCCTTGTTGATAAATCAGGAATGACCTGAACCAAAGTATCTAACTTCTCACAACTAGACCTTATTCAAATTTAGGAGGGGAAAATACTTGGCTGCAAACCTGAAACTGCTTACTCTGGAGTAGTCCATCAACCTCAGTGGAAATACTCTGAAGTGGATGGTTTTAAGACTGCAGCACGTGGCTATCATACCAGCAGCAAGTATGCGTATACCAGGTTATGTGTCCAAGAACTTAAAATGAATTATTTCCAAATTGCTCTTCTTCAACAAGCCTTGTTAGTTGCGCACAGGATATTTTTACTCCACTGGAAAAATAAAACCTCTCCAAAAATTGAAATTTGGTATAATGACATAGTAAATGTGACTTCAATAGAGAATTACATTTAACAGATGTGAAAACTCAGACAAATTTACTGTAATTTGGAGGGAATTTTTAGAATATTTTGTAAACTAGTACACCCTCACAGCAAGCAAAAATTAGTTAACTATGACCCTTTTCACACAAGATGCTCCCCCCCCCCCCCAGATCCACTGTGTGGGCATGGGTGGGGGCCACCCGTGTAACTGTGGCGGCGGGTGGGTGGGGGTGCGTGCACCCATCTCCACCCATCCCCCATGCACAGGGCAACTAGCAAAGATGGTGATTTCTCAGTGCATGCAGATGGGGGAAGTGGGTGTGCGCCCGTGTAACCGTTTCCCATGCGCCGCGCAGCGGTACACACCCATTCCCCCCCACGCACCCATATGAAAAAGGCCTATGTTGTACCTTTGCACACCCAATTTCCTTTTATTTATTTATTTTTCTTGTATATCCCACACATTTCTATTATATATGAGACTACTACTGAGGATATAATGGTTACATCGTCCTTTTTTGTTTCCCCCTCACCCTCTTTTTTCTCTGTCTTTATGTGTGTGTACTTGTAATTAGTATATATGTTTACTACAAATTAAAATGCATGTTGTGTTGTTCTTTAAAAAAAGACGGCGGTGTGAGAGTGGGCATGTCCATGTGAGAGAACATACAAATGAACAGCACATAAATTGCAACAGGATTCCACAGTTTATATTTCCATTTTTATTTATATTTCCATTTTTACCCCACTCCTCTCACTATAAGCGACTCAGGGCGGTTCACAGTTTTCACAAAAAATAATCATCACAGTATAAAAACATATAAATACAGCATCCAAATAAATAATATAAAACAATACTAAAAAAACCTAATCATCATCTGATCATTTGAGAGCACTACGGTTGGGGAGCAGAGTGGTGTCAGCCACAAAATAGGTTCCCAGATATTAGTACAAAGAGGGGTATGTCAGAACTGATTAGGGAGGATGATTTTCCTGCTACTTAAAGGTGAAGTTCTGGTTTATTAAAATCAGTGGAAATTTTGCCACAGAGTTCAACAGGATCAGGATTTACCTTCTGTCTCCTAAGCTCCATAGACTTGATATATATTTTTATGCAGGATGCAACATTCCACTCCCTTTGTGATGGGCCCCTATTTTGGGAAGATGCACCACGTTTGAAGCACTGAGAAAACATTTTTTTTGGATGAAGGAGTAGTGTAGTGGGGAGGGCAGCTGGCTGCTACGCTCTCCATCCTTGGAAAAAGAACGAGGACACAGCGCTTAGCAGCCTTATCCAAAATGGGGTAAGGCTGCCCAAGGTGCACTAGCTCGTGTGCTCAATCGCCGTCAGCCCCGCCCCACACTGACTTCTGCTGCAGAGCTTTAAGAGGTAGCTGCTAGCTCTAGTCCTTCATGGGCACGTCACAGCAGGGGGCAGGATAGTCATCAAGCCAGGGGAGGGAGACAGGGTGGGGCCAGGTGCCTTTTCGTGTGGCTGGCGCCTCCATGCGCCCTGCGGCTGGAGGTCCAAAAGCAACCTTAAAATGTTTTTAAGATGTTGTGAGCCGCCCTGAGATGCCTGAGGCAGGAGGGGGCGGAATATAAATTTTAAGATAAATAAATTAAATAAATAAACAAACTTGCCTGCCTTCCCCACAGAGGGGTGACCAACTGCCCTACTCCCTAGAGTAGGTGACCATCTGACCTACTCTCCACGCTGGCCCCAGTGTGGTTGCGGGGCCATGCAGGGATCAGGCCCTCTACAGCTCGTGTGGCTGCATCCAGTGTCTTCCTCTGTGACCTTCGGAAAGTCATAATTTGTTTAGGCCTCAGTTCCCTGTCTATAAATAGGGATGGTATTTCTTTTGTTCCACTCTTTATATGTCTTGACTCAGCCTGTAAAGCTCTTCAGATCAGGGGTTATATGATGCACGTGCATGGTGCGTAACACAACAGAGTCCACTTTTCAGCTGGGGCCTCTCTGTGCTACTGCAATGTACACAACAACAAGCACCCTTTCCCACAAATGGTTCCTCAATGCTTGATATTCAATTGTGTGTTGTTTTCCACCTTTGACAACTCACTAGAGTTGCCCACCCAAAGAGGCTTTTGATATCTGTACAGCTCAAAAGTGGAAAATATATTTTGTGGATTATGGACAATTATGGACAATTTTTGCTGTAACTACTGTACTATTTATTATGTACTATGCTTTGCAACTACGGTACAACCTTGGAAGATCAGGCAACTTGTCATCCCTATGTCACCCAAATGTTTGTCTTTATTTCAAACTAAACAATCTAAACAAGATTGATTAGAATCTTTTATAGAATAGTGTATGATGCAACATTAAAACTCATAACTTCAATCCACTTCCCAAACAGTTAAAACACCAATGTTAACCACATCACTGTTGATCATTTTTTTTTTAAATGAAGGGGTTTTAGGACAGAGGTTAGTTAGTACTGTGGGCTGAACTTGTTGAACTATTAACTATACCACAATTTTGTGACTAAATTATAATTAAACTTTAAACTACTTTAACTTAAATTCTTATTTTTTTATTATCACTTAAACCCATTTTTCATGACTATTAATTAATGTTTAATATTTAACATGTTCAAAGTTCTGTGGTTTAACTAATAGCAAGTGAAGTTATTTTTAAATATTCACTTCTTATACCTAGTATTAAAGTAAAAGCTGCTTAATAATGTTAAACTTAACATCCTATTTTATAACCTGCCTTTTGAAGGTAATTTTTGATAATTATTACCACCTTTTCATTCTATCTTAATATATTCCAAAGTATACTCTAACCTCCCACATGGTGTACGAGATATACAGTATATGGAGAAAATTTCAGAACATGGACTTCTACAATTCATGGTACTTCAATAAAATAATATTAAAATGATTCTCTTAAAGTACTGTAGGGTTCCCCCCCTCCCTCCTTCAGTGCCACTCATTTTATTTGAAGGAGTATGCCAAAAGGAATATCTGGTCCCAACAATAACTACAATGAAAAACACAGTTAGACCCTACATTGGTTATTTACATGTTGGGAAGCTTTATAAATTCCCACTCTCAGAGGATTTTTCTAGTGCCACCACCATTTTTCAAGGCATGCAAAACCACCATCTTGAATTCTATAGGCAGCCGGTACAAACTTCGGAGCATAGGTATAATGCACTCCTGGCAACTCATCCCTGAAAGAAGCCAAGCCACCAGCTGCAACCTCCAAACAGTCATCAAGGGAAGCCCCACGTAGAGCGCGTTGTAGTAATCTTGCCTCCAGGTGACGAAAGCATGGATGACCATGACCAGATCCAAGTCAGAAAGAAAAGGCTGCAGTCTTGTCACCAGACAGAGTCGGTGAAAAACACTCCTGGCCACTGCTGCCACCTGACAATCCAGGCACAACGAGGGGTCCAGAAGCACTCTAAGGCAGAGGATCTGACTGACCAGAGGGGGGCAGACCCCTTCAACAACAGGTGTCCCCAAACCCTCCAAGTCGAAGAACGAGCCAACCATCATCACTTCAGTCTTGTCAGGATTCGGCTTCAATCGGCTCACCCTTATCCGGTCCCGACTCCCTGACAGCAGCCAGGCATCAGGTAAGCACTAAGACTGAAAGGCCTGGGTCGATGAAAAAGAGAGAGAGAGCTGAGTATCATCAGCATATTGATGATACTTCACCCCAAACCTCCGAATGACCTTGCCAAGCATCCTCAGATATACACTGAACAAGAGGGGAGACAGAATAGAACAATACCTCATGATCAAGTGTATCAGTGACTGCAGAAAGATCTAAGAAAATCAACAAGGGGTGAAAACAAACATGACGCTAACCACCCTTTAACCACCCTTGGTGGTTATTTATGCATGTTGCAGGGCTGTATTGGTGCCCTATGCAGTCCTGAAACATACATAAATGACCACCAAGGGTGGTTAAAGGGTGGTTAGCGTCATGTCTGTTTTCACCCAAGGCAGAATTCCCTGTCTCTCTCGCAAGATGCAGATCATCGACCAAAGCCACAAGTGCAGCCTCCATACCATACCCACGACGAAAGCTTGACTGAAACAGGTGAGATGAGCCTGGAGTTGACAGGCAACCACCTGTTCAATCACCTTCCCTAAAAAGGGAGGGTTAGAGTCAGGCTGACAGCTGGCCAGGGAGTCAACTTCCAAAGGTGATTTCTTAAACAGGGGCCAAACCACTGCAGTTCTAAGGGCAGGGCAGTAGGGCACCAACACCCTCCCCTCCCCTAGCGAAGTGTTGACCACCCAAGCCAACAACAGCCTCAACGTCTCCCGGCTGGCTTTCAGCAGCCAGGACAGGCAAGGATCTAATTCACAACTGGTTGCCCTCATTGCCCCAAGCACTACCGCCGGATCGGTGGGTGATGCCAAATGAAACCAATACAAATAAACAGGACAACACTGAGACCACATTCACACCTTCTGCTCCCGGCCAGTCTGAGCATATTTTGGCTCTGGGAGAAAATCTGGAAGCCAAAACATGCACAGGGTTTGGCCAGTGCAAAAGCCCCCTACGCGGCTTTGCCGTCAAACACTCGGAAGAGTACAGAGCTGGATTTCCCTGCTTAACATTATTACCACGTAAGAGTACAAACTAGGACTCAGAGTTCAGATTAAAATTCTGAGACAGGACACTAATCATTTACTTAAAAAAATTAAAATAGAGTAATATTAAATTAAATTTAAATCAAATTTAATTAAAATTTGAAATTTAATATTTAGTGAAAAATAGAGAAAAGAAGAGCGGTAAAGAACTCAGAATTCATACAATGTGATGAAAAAGCATTACATTTATTTTAATAACATTTCCCCAGAAAGAGGCGGATAAGAAGCCCATCTGTCTAGATCTGTCTTGATAAATTGCACTGGGTTTGAATCAGCATAAGCTCATGTTAAGTAGCTGCAAAAGAGAGAAAACATGTTTAAAGAACATTTGGGTGTCAGGTCTGCCAGGCCTGGGTTCCCATGAAAACTGCCAGTTAGCTTGTTTACTTTTTTTCTTGGCAAAGTGAAAGTCTAAAATCCCTCTGCAGCTTTCTGTTAAATATTTCTCAAAAGAAAGAAGATAGGTTTAACCGTGCTATCAGGACTGTGCTTTTTCACTCTATTTCACAAGCTGCAGAAGGGATGGCTAGTTGAAAGTGAATTTATAACAAAATGATTCAGCTATATTAGGGAGGCCTTGGGGAAAGAGGACATGAATTTAATTTTGATCATAAAGTTTGTAGACATCGAAAAATTAAGTTATAAAAAATATACAAGCAAAAATGACAAACACCTACTACTCTAGGGGAAAGTAATAGGCAAACAAGATGAATGTCCCCCACAAGAGAGAGAGAGAGAGAGAGAGAG
>QEPC01001500.1:403071-416237 GCA_003113815.1 Sphenodon punctatus
TAATAATAATAATAATAATAACAGTGTGCTTATCATGTAGTGTTTTTATTGTGGGGAGACACTTATTAAAAACTTTGACTGAGGTTCTGGTTCAAATCAAATATCCATAACTATCAAAAAAGAATAGGGAAAATATGAAACAGCATAGGGATTAAGCTGAGAAATGACAGTAGAAAGCTGTGGCTGAAGAATTTTAGTGACATTTGGAAACTGTTAACCTATGCAAAAAATAGTGCTAGCTGAAAGTCAATTAATAACAAAAATGATTTTGTTGTGTTAAGGAGGCTTTTCCTGTGGTCTGAGTGTACAGATAGATTATGCTTCAAAGGCTTCCCCTGCTAAATTTGAGACGGGGATAAATGCACAGACTGTAGGGTTAAAATCATCTACAGCTATATTTCAGAAACACTAGATATGCATTTTTTTATTTTTAAATGAATCAAATTAGTCAATTTTGTCCAGGAGGAGATGGGGTACTTGCCTAATCAGCCAAAAAGGAAGAAAGGAAAAACACTAAGGCCCTTTTCAAATGGGCCGTGGCAGGTAGGGGATGGGTGTGCACCCACGGTGGGTGTGCACTCGTTCCCATGGGCACACACCCATCTCCACGCATGGAGCAACTGGCATTGGAGCCTGTTGCTCCATGCATGGGTGATGGGTGGAGGTGGGTGGAGCACAGGAGCACACACGCCCCCCCCCCCGGGCGCTGTTCCTATGGATGCCACCCCACTGACGGCAGCGTTTGCATAGGCGCACCCACCACCACCACCACACATGTGCAGTGGGGGCAGGGGGGGGAGCGCCCGTGTGAAAAGGCCCTCAGTAAAAAAAGAAAAGAAACCATTTTAGAAGTTCTTAAAGCTTTAAAAAAAAAAAAAAAAAATCACAACAGAGTAAAATGCTGAGAATCTCAGCTTGCTGCTTTTTCTTTTTATATATATATATATATATATATATATATATATATATATATATATATATATATATATATATATATATATATATATATAAATAAAGTTTCTGGCCTTCATAGTTGTGGGCAAAAGCTTCAATCATTATTGTTGTGACCTAAAGAGCCTTAACCTATTTGAGCCTCTCCTCATACGGAAGCCAGTCTATATCCCTGATCATTTTTGTAGCCCCTCTTTGGACTGTTAACAGTTCTGACTATATCTTTTTTGAGATGGGGCAACCAGAACTACACACATTATTCAATGTGTAGTTGCACCATAGATTTCTTTAGCAGAATTATGATATTTTCTTGTGTATTCTCTATCCCTTTCTAATTAATTCCTAACATTTTGTTTGCCTTTTTGACTACTGCTGCACAATGATCTGAAGTTTTCAATTAATCAGTCACAATGACTCCAGATCCTTTTCCAGAGACATAACTTGAAATTTAGAACTCAGCACTGTTCTAAAGTTAGGATTATTTTTCTCTATGTGCATCATTTTGCACTTGTCAACATGAAACTTCATCTGCCATTTAGTTGCCCAGACATCCAGGCTTTCAAGATCCTCCTTTAATGCCCTCATAGTCCATCCCAAACTTAACTATCTTGAATACCTTTGATCATCTGCAAATTTGATCACCTTCCTCTTTACTCCTTTTTCCAGATCATTAATGAATATATCAAACAAAAGCAGTCCCAGTACAGTCCCCTAGGGCCAGAGCAGGACTTAGGAATTTTGCACCCCTAGACCCTTCTCAGGCTGCTGCCCCCAAGCCAAGCCAAGCCAAACCCCGCCCCCAAGCCAAGCCCTGTGTGAACGGTACGCACGCCCACACCCACCTAACATGCATCCCCACTCACCCCCCACTCGTCCCCACACACGGAGCAACCGGGGAAAACGGCAGTTGCGCCATGGGTGTGGATGAGTGGGGGGGGGGTGCGGCCGTGTGCATGCCCTGCCCACGCACCGGCGTGCCCACGGACACACACACCCGGCGGAGCCATGTAAAAAGGGCCTGTGAGGAGCTACTCGAAGAAGGTTCTGCCTTGTACACAAGGTTCTTCAAGATGGCTCCTAACATTCACACAACATCCACCCTTCCAGCCCCACGTGGAATTTTTTCCTTATATTCCTAGAAAGGGTTGGAAGGAACTGTCATTCTGAGGGGGAAGAGTGCTTTTTATACTAGAGGAGCTCGAGACCATCACGTGGTCTATTTGAATATGGTGAACATGCACAACCCAGTTGTGAGAATGTTCGGAGTCATCTCGAAGAACCTTCATTACAAGGCAGGAGCCTTCTAATCACTCGCACAGGGAGGAGTTGTTTGTAAACAAACAGCTTTATCTCCCAGTCCGGTGTCCTGCTGCTGCAGCAGCACTACTAGCACGCAGAGGCGGTTAAGGATGCGGACCCAGACAGCGGGCTTCAGCTGCAGGTAGCAGCCTCTGGCTGTGCAAAGAGAAACAGAACAAAAAACCCCAGAGCGGGGCGGTGCCAGCGCCAGGATTGCCACTCCCCAGAAAACACCGCCCAACGCCCGGGCGTAGGAGGTCTGCCCCTAAGTCCGGGCCTGCCTAGGGCATCCTACTATTTACTTATCTCCATTGTGTCAAGTGATCATTTAGTTCTACCCATTGTTTCCTAGCCTTTAACTAGTTACCAGTCCATAACAGGACATTGCCTCCTATCCCATGACTACTTAGCTTCCTCAAGAGTCTCTGGTGAGGGACCTTATCAAACACTTTCTAAAAATCCAGATACATATTTACTGGTTCACCCTTATCACTTGTATGTTGACACTCTCATGAATTCCAAGTGATTAGTGAGGCATGACTTCTCTTTGCTAAAACCACATTGGTTATTTTCACACAGACATGGGGGTGATCAACCACAGAGCAAGTCCAGGGGGGCACCCCCACGTCTGCCCGCTTGGGTCGGTTTTAAATGGACCCTGCGGCTGCCATGGTCTACAGTCTGTCTGCGCAGTGCACTCCTCCCCTACACCATAGACATGCAGGTGAATTGCCCATAACTCTATGGCATTGCTGAGGCAATCTCAGGCCAAGACCAGGGTTACAGTAGCTGTCCACTGAGCAGATGGGCCACAGCCCCGTCTCCAGCCAGTGCCCCACGGTTGGGCTGCCTACTCCATTGG
Source organism: Sphenodon punctatus (assembly GCA_003113815.1). NCBI lineage: Eukaryota > Metazoa > Chordata > Lepidosauria > Sphenodontia > Sphenodontidae > Sphenodon > Sphenodon punctatus. The sequence goes on from QEPC01001500.1 coordinate 406,184, forward strand.
TAGTGCTCCTGGATGTTCCGAAGCACCACCCGCAGGGCTGACCCAGAGCACAGACAGCTAGCCCCACCTCTGCTCCACCTGCACATCTGGCAAGGCACCTTTAAATGGACAGCTCACCCACTGTCGGCTGAGAGTAATTGGGCATGTATGGGCCTGCCCATCTGTTGCTCGTCCCATAGTAAGCCGCAAGTCCCTAATGGAAGAATGTGGAATAAACGCTACTAGTTTAACTCTTAACACACTTCTCCATTTCACCTAGGGACACAAAGTAGCTGAACCAGAAACCATTTTTTTCCCCCAGAGTTGCATGAACCTTTAATGTTGCCAAAAATGTTATCATCAAAATACAAAGGAGCTCATCCATTCTGAAACAAGGAATCTATAAAAATAGGGTACAGAAATGCTCAAATGCCCTTTAATCTTTTGCCATACACATCTCTGCTCTGATAAATATGTTATCTTTGTTTTCATATGGAAATAATTAATGCTATTTGTTTGTAATGAAGCTCAGAGGAAAACAGACGGTGAACTGCCATCAAAAGAAAAAAGGATCGTCTAAGCCCTTGAAGAGTTGTTTCAGTAGCGCCATTATCTAAGACATCTGCCCTTCCCTGCGGTGTGCACTTGTAACAGTGATGATTTACCTTTCTACATGCTTTACAACCAAGGAACCTTTAAGTAGACAAACCAACACCACCACCCCCAATCATTTTTTTGTAGTGTTTCTGCGCACATGAAAGAGAAGGATAGTTAATTGTAGCAATGACTGGACCGTAGAGAGTATATTTTGAAATATTATGTCAGGTCTTTTCATCTCAAGAGAAACACAGCATTCAGTAATCCTAAGACAAACATTCCAGAGTAGAGCCAGCAATAGTACCAGAAAGTTAAAACAAAAGAAATGAGCAGACAGCATATGAAGAATGTTCCGAAGAATCAGCATGTTGACAGCACAAGCATTTTTACTGTCTCCCACCTCTGCCCTCCAAATGTCTCTAGCTCAGAGATAAAGAAAAAGAAGAAGCTGCCAAAGAAAGCAGATAAAATGGCAAACAGCAAGCCCTCCAACACGCCATTTCTCAGGAAAAAAGAGAATTGGGTAACTGCTGTTTTTATTTTATCTGGACAAAATTATGCACCTTTGAGATTTTACTATTTTATTTGGACATACTACCAGTTTGATTAAGAATTGCACAAAGGAACAAGGGTTGGGTAAACACAAGTGAGAAGAGAGTGGATGAAGTAAGAATGAGGAGTACCTAAATAATTGCTGGGGTTTTAAAAGGAAAACAGTGATTAGCACGGACAGTAAAGATTTGGACACACAGTAGGTTTTGTAGAAACAAAAATACTGGCACTTAATAGATTAAATACAATAGATTTTTACTGACCTTTCCTTTCCTTCAAAATCTTAAAACTTGGCTAGCAATTCCAATATTTGTGACCTGGAAACATTCCTAGAGAAAATTCTACATATAGATTTTAAATCTCCTGAGACAAGTTGTAAACGTTAACTGAAAGAGAAATTAATATAGAGATCTGTGGAGAAAATATAAAACAAGTACAAATAATTACTACACTTTCAGTTACTTAGTAGCCTGCCAGGATCTGGCATCCACAGGGCTAGAACCCAGGGCTCCCAGCCATGGCCTGATCCTCCCAACCACCAAAGTTGGTATCCAGAGAAGGGTTAAGGGAGTGACCCACACCTTCTGCCTTTCCCAGTAGCCCTGTAATCTCTGCCCTGATCGGCTGCTGGGCTATGTCACTAGATTGGTGGGGAAACCCTGCAAGTACTTCCAGGTCAAGGGGTATCTCTAGTTCTGAGCTTCAGACTAAAGCAGTCACTCAGCTTGCTAGGACTCACCTCGCTCGCTCTCTCCACATCTTGCCATGCCACACAGACTACTCACACAGTATTGATGGCTGCTACAGACATGACCAAGCCTCTTGGTTCCCTAATAGAAGCCCAAGACTGGATCCCAGGGCAGGACCCCAGCGCTAACCCACTTCTGAACTGGGCTCCTGACATAATCAAGGTTTTGTCTGAGCTCCATCTTCCCATAAATATAATATATACTGGTTATAGAAAGCAATTGCTACAATGCATCCACACTGACAAAAAGTAGGACCAGCCCAAAACCTCAAGTGGGCTGTGTCAATGTACTGAGCAAGTGTGAGGGGACAGCTGTGAAAAAAATAACCCCAGTCTTGCAACTTTTAGAAATGTCACACTATTATAAGGTTTTCCTTAAAGGGTGGTTTCAGATAAAACACTCCCCACCCACCTCCCACCCACTATACATGTTACAAGGCACCCACAGGGCAACACTACAGTCCTGCAACGTATATAGTGGGTGGAGAGTGTCTGGTCTGAAAATGGCCAAAGTCTCAGCTACGGGAATTACTTAATTCCTTGAGAATTTCAGCTTTCATTTTAAAAATGTAGTAATTTCTCACTCTTGTGGTCATGGGGAATACAAGGCCCCTAGCATACCCTGAAACTGCAAAAGCCAGAAGGCAAACAACAAAGGCCCTTTTCAAATGAGACACACCCATGCATACCTGCACATGCCCACGCAGTGGGCATGAGTGGGTGCCTCCTGTGTGAATGCTGCGGTAGGAGGTGGGCATGCATGCTCCCACGAAACAAGCATGCCCGCCCACCCACCTCTACCCATCACCATGCCCTGAGCAACTGATCAAAATGGCAGTTGCTCCATGTATAGGGATGCATGGAGGGATCGGTGTGTGCACATGTGCACACACCCCCACCCCACCCCACACTGCAGCACACACACTTTAAAAAGGGCCAAACAGGGTAAAGTTTCTTACTTGTAACATTTGTTCTTCGAGACGCAACTTTTCAACAAGTCTCATGATAGGTACTTGGGTGCTAGATGGTGTCAAATACTGATTATGGGATTTGTTGAGAGCATCTCAAAGAAGAACACAAATTTCACTACTATCATCATCAATCATCATCATCAATTACATGATAAAAATGACACTACATAAATGATACTATTTATATAGTGCCAACAACGCACCTGGTGCAGAACAGTCCCTGTCCAGGAGCATTAGACAGGTTCCTGTCCAGGGGGGTTTACTATCCAGTATGGATAGGCAAGACAGAGGGGAACATATGGGAAGAAGGCGGAGGGTAACATAGGGAGGGATAGGGGTATATTCAAGTAGTTGAGATGTCGCAGGTACACATGCTTTGCTTAGTTACAAGGGGAGAAGAGAAATCCAGAAGGACAAGACAGTATAAAAAGCATCAGTGAGCAATCTATTGGAATGATGAGTTGAAGGGGGAGGGGGGGGAGAGAAGTTTGTTTTTTGTTTTTTTAAAGATTAACTTTTATTGAGCTTTGAGCTATACAAACATTGACTGTTTATAGCATCTTCAAAATATAAAACATAACATTAGATAATGTTTAATGTTTCTAGTCATCATTTTTCATGAATAAATGACAAGTTGAGCATTCATTTTTAAAAGGTAATTTTGCCTTCACACTTACAAAGAAGAGCTTAAGAGCGAGTTTTCAGTATACTCTAAAGGCTAAAAATCCAGTTTTCAAAATACCATGGCAAGATTAGCCAATCTCCTGATTTTTTTGATAGACTTATACTGTGGTTATCTAGGCAAAATTCTGACCACTACATCAGATTAATTCTGATACTACAGCAGGCACAGCTGCCCATCTGGCTTGAAGAAACCCATCAATCTCCTTCCCTTATGTTGTTTTGTAACATAAAAACGCGGAGCAGCTCTATAGTTCAAGCAGGTTACACATTCTGTTAAAATCACAAACATTCTACTCATAAAAAATCAAGACTATTTATCCTATCACTCTGGAAATTTGCAGGGAGGAACACTTTGGTAAGGGGTGGCTGCTGTCCAAACTTTGTCCAGATTAGCTGAGAAACGGATGAGTTATAGGACTTTGACTTATGGAGGCAGAACTGTTGTTTCTGTGGGTTTGCAACCTATTTTTGTTGACACAGAAAATTTGTTTTTAAGTTTTTCTTCCAGAGGTATAGAAGTGTGAGAAAACTGAAGTGTGCACTGTAGCGATTTCCCTACTTTTAGATTTTGAAAATTTGTCATGTAATTTTTAAGTTATGTGAACTTCAAAACATCATGTCATCCAATGGAGAGAGTAAGGTTTTAAAATAACATCATGCACATAGCACAGAAGCAATGAGTGCTTGTGCACATGCATGAGTCAGACAGTGGGGTAAATGCTTTAAAATTCCTCCCCAACACACACACAGACACACATACTGCTTCAGAAAGAAGGGACTTGCTGCATGTGTGTTGGAGGGACCCCAATCCCTGCTTCAGAAGTCCCTTCTGAAGCAGTATTCTTGCTCTCTGCTGCGAGGGGGAGAATTTTAAGGCCCATGAATCACCAGACTAACAGTTACATCTCAGGATTTCAAACCTCAATTTTATCACAACCATCACATTTCCAGTATTCTGAAAACACCTAAAATCACCAGACTAAGTTACATCTCAGGATTTCAAAACCTCAATTGAATCACGGGGCATTAAATACTAATTCCCCCTCACCCTCTGCTGCATGTGCGTTGCGGGGGAATTAGTATTTAACACTTCACATCATCAAGTGAACAAAACCCATATAAAACCCAAAAAACCAAACTATTCCCACAAGGCTGCGAAGGTATCCACAGATCCCCCAAATGCAGCTGCAAACAAACACTTCACATAAAGTGAACAAAAATCACATTCCAACTCCCACATCATGTGCCCCCCTGCTCCCCCCTGTGCCCGCACTCGCCCCATGTACCCCCCTGCTCCCCCCTCCCCCCGTGTGCCCACACTCACCCTCCATGTGCCCCCCGTTCCCCCCCTCCCCCGTGTGCCCACACTNGTGCCCACACTCGCCCCCATGTGCCCCCCCACTCCTCCCACCCCTGCAATTTACTCACCATGGTGGGGCCGGCTCCTGACCTCTCCTCAGTGCCACCGCCGATCTGTGTCCAGGGAGGGAAGGAGGAAGGGATTCGGGGAGGCTAAGAGCTGCGTGTGCATCAGCAGCTCCCAGCCCCCTGTACAGGCTGGGACCCAGCCTGTGCAGGGGGCTGGGAGCTGCTGACGCACGCGCAGCTCTTAGTTCATACCGGGGGCACCTCTATTGGGTGCCCGAGTATGAAGCTTAGCCCTGCCCGGCCCCTGCAATTAAAGAGTGCCCCCTGTGGCACTCTTTAATTGCAGGGTCCCTTTATGCGGAATGGACGGTGCTTCTAGCCGCCCACTCCGCATAAAGGGAGAACGCTTCCCTTTTGTCCCTGAAGCCTTCAGGGGGTGGGGGGGTGAGTAGTTACCAGTTGTGTGTGCACGCACCTTCAGAAGGTTTCTGCCTCTCTAAACAAGGTTCTTCAAGACGGTTCCGAACATTCACCGCAACGCCGACGCAGCCGATTTTTTTTTTTTAAAAAAGTCTCTGCCGGCTGGGGGAGTCCTGGGGGTCCAGGAGGGGCATTTCCCCTGCCTTCCTAGGGGGCCCACTGCCCCAGCAAGAAAGGCACCGCCAGCCGACCGCAGGGGTCAAGCCAGGGCCCAGGAAGTGAGGCAGTCCTGCAGGTAGGTGGGGTCTAGGCCATGTAGCGCTTTAAGGGTAAGCACCAACACCGTGAATCAGGCCTGGAAAACTATAGGCAGCCAGTAAAGAGAACAGAGCACTGGTGTAGTGTGCTCCCGGTGGCCCATCCCCGTAAGTAGACAGGCCACTACATTCTGCACCAGCTGCACTTTCCGAACTGTCACCATGGGTAGCCTCACATAGAGCACATTACAAGTCAAGTCTTGAGATGATGAAAGCATGAATGATAGCGGCTAGGTCAGAGTCAGAGAGAAACGGCTGAAGCCGCTGCACCAGATGTAATTGGCGGAACACACTCCTCGCCACAGCCCCCGTTTGCACATCCAGGCGGAGCTGGGAATCGAGGAGCACTCCCAGACTGTGAACCTGGGGAACCAGCAGGGGGCGAACTCCATCAATGATGGGGGATGCCAAACCCGCCGCCTTTCCTACCAGCATCACCTCCATCTTGTTGGGATTCAGTCTCAGTCAGCTCACCCTCATCCAGTCCTTCATAGCTGGGACTGGATGAGGGTAAGCACAGAGACTGGCAGGTCTTGGTCGGATAAAAAAAGAATGGCAGAGTTGGGTGTCATCAGCGTACTGATGACACTGAACACCAAAGTGTCTCACGACCTAGCCCAGTGGCTGCATATATTTATTTTAACAATTATTACCCTGCTCCCATCCTGCCTCAGGCAGTTTGGTGCAGCTAACATATAAAGTAAAACAACAGTATAAAACGTATAAAAACAGCTACAATCATCACAAATATAAATACAATAAATATTGGGGGAAGAAAAACAAAAATCAGGAAACCCCCTTCCCCCCCTTTACCCATCTCCCTCATGAAAAGCCTGGCAGAACAGCCAGATCTTACATATTCATCAAAAGGAGAAGAGGTCCAAGGCCACCTGGGGTCTGCTGGAAGGGAGTTCCACAGTCTCGGTGCGGCCACCACGACTGTGGAAGGGCGCTCTTGGCAGACTGCAGGGGCTGGACTAGCGCGCAGGGAGCGAGGCCGTCCCGCAGGTAGGTAGGGCCAAGAATGCGTAGGGCTTTACAGCTTGAAGCAGGCCCAGAAGATTCTAACAGAATCAACAGGGTCGAACGACCCTGATCCCACTCACGGTGGAGGTCATTGACAAAAGCCACAAGTGCAGTCTCAGTGCCATTGCCCAGGCGAAAGCCGGACTGTGAGGGATCCAGAAACCCAGTGCGGTCAAGATGCCCCTGAAGCTGCCGAGCCACTACCTGTTCAATAACCTTCCCTAAAAAGGGAAAGTTAGACACAGGCAGTTATCTGGCAAGGGAGTCAATGTCAAGCAATGATTTTTTTGCCTCTTGAGGCAGCCTGGCACACTGCCCTCCCATAGGGAGGCACTGACCACCCCCACAGCAATGGCCCCAACATCTGCCAGCTGGCCTTAATCAGCTAGGATGGGCACTGGGGGCACTGGTCCAGTTCGCAAGAGGTGGCTCTGACCGCCCCAAGGACATCCTCCAAATCAATGGACGACACTCACTGAAACTGATCCCATGAAACCGGACAAGGCGGGGCTTCCATTACCAGAGTTCTCTTATCGTGATAAGTGTAGCGTCAAAGTTGTGGTGAATATGAGTGATTTTATCCATGACGTGAATCAACAAACATGTCACAGCGGGGACTAGAAAATTCCAGTTCCAGGCAGAGGAAGGTCGGACCGACCAGCCCCCTCACCACCCGGGAAAGCTCTGCTGGACAAGACTTCACGGATGCTACGAGGGCAGCAAAGAACCTCTTCTTTGCTGCCCACATAGCCATGGCATAGGCATGGACAAGGCTGGGGGGACAAGCGGGGGGGGAGTTTATTTATATAAATTTCATCCCACCCTACCCTAAAAAAGGGCAGCTCACAATATATATATATAGAACTTAAAAAAAAACCAAATCCACCAAAAACAGTAGGCTACAAAAATTTTAAAAACCAACCCTACCACAACCCTCCACAAAAACCCACCCAATTCCACCACCCCCCAATTGCCACATCTAACCCCACCCCCTCAACCGTACTCCAAACCCCCTCACCTATACCTGCCTGCCAAATGCCTTTACCAACAGGGAAGTCTTACACCACCTCCAGAAGATGCATGGGCTCAATCAAACCTCCGGGGGAAGGGAGTTCCCTAGAATCAGGGCAGCAGCTGAGAATGACTTCCTGCAAGCCCTCACCATATGAACAAGGCTAACGGATGGTACCCACAGGGAAGTGCTCCCAGCCAATTGCAGGGGGCACAATGGGACATGGAAGAACAGGCAGTCTCTCAGATATGTGGGAGCCAGACCATTTAGAACTTTAAAGATAAAAAAAAAAAAAAAACACACACCCCCAAAACAGCACCTAGGATTGTGTCCGCAAAGCTATAGGGAACCAGCATAGACTACAGATCATAGATGTAATGTTCTCATGGGACCCCACCCCTGAAAGGAGGCAAGTCACCCCATTCTGCATCAGCTGTAGCTTCCAAACAGTCATCAAGGTCAGCCCCACGTAGAGCACACTGCAGTAATCTAGCCTCAAGAAGAAAGCATGGATGGCAGTGGCCAGATTTGAAAACAGAAAGAAAAGGCCACAGTCTCCTCACCAGATGGAGTTGGTGAAAAGCGCTCCTGACCACCACCACATTCTGATTATCCAGGTGCAGCAAAGGGTCTAGAAGCACTCTGAGGCTGCGAACCTAATTGACCAGAGGGAGCCAGACTCCATCGTTAAGAGGAGTCTCAATTCCCTTCAAGCTACAAAGACAGCTAGCCATCACCACCTCAGTCTTGTCCAGATTCAGCTTTATACATATCGATAACAGGCAGACGTATGGGAGCGGTGTACGGGGCTGGGGCAAACCAGAGAGGTGGGCGATGTTAATCACAGGCAAGGCTAGGGCGCAGTCAGGGGTGAGAAGCAGTATGGGGAGGGGGTACCCAGGTGGGGAGGAGTATATATGGGTAGAGGAGGCTGAGAGATGGATGTCTATTCAGGGACAAGGTTTGGAGGACAGCCAGCCATGGGGACTAAGCATATGTATGTTTTCCATATGTTCTTTCAGTTGGGGTTGGGGACAATGGGATATCCAGGTATTGGCGGGTATGGCGGCCAGGGCAGAACAAGGTTGACTGACACAGGATGTGTATTGGGAGACAACACAGGGGGGCAGCCAGGAGTGGGGAGCCGGAAGCAGCCAGATGCTGGGAGAACGTATATGGGGGGTAGAGGGAGAGGAGGCTCCGAGTTAGCCAGGGTGGGGAGCAGAAATTCTAGTTACATTGGAGACAGGGATGAATGGTTCCGTTCCTTCCAGACAGGGAGAACTCAGTGAGTGGTGTTGAGGGACTGCTCTTCATCTTCCCAGAACATCTCATGTGGAGTCCCACACGTTTCAATTCTGTCCCTTCTCCTGTTCAATGTGTATGTGCAGCTGCTGGGCAAGGTCGTGTTCAGTGTCATCAATATGCTGATAGTACCCAACGCTACCTCTCATTTTCATCTGACCCAGATCCGGCAGTTTTGGTGCTTACCCGATGTCTGGAGGCTATGGGGGACTGGATGAGGGTGAGCCATCTGAACCTGAATCCCGATAAGACGGAGGTGATGCTGGTGGGGAGGGCGGTGGGGGTGGCATCTCCCATCGTTGATGGTGTGCATCCTCCACTGGTTCCTCGGGTTCGCAGCCTGGGAGTGCTCCTCAACTCTCAACTCCGCCTGAATGCCCAGGTGGGGGCTGTGGTAAGGAGCGTGTTTCGCCAGCTACATCTGGTGAAGCGGCTTTGGCTGTATGTCTCGGACTCTGACCTGGCCACTATCACCCATGCTTTCATCACCTCAGGACTGGACTATTGTAACGCGCTCTACGTGGGGCTACGAATGGTGATGGTTCAGAGGTTGCAGCTGGTGCAGAACGCAGCAGCCCGCCTCCTTACAAGGACAGGTCACCATGAACACATTACACCAGTGCTCTCTTCTTTGCACTAGCTGTCTATAGTTTTCCGGACCCGATTCAAGGTGTTGGTGCTTACCTATAAAGCCCTATATGGCCTGTACTCTACCTATCTGGGGGACCACCTCATTTCCCAGGCTCTGGATCGAATCCTGCGGTAAACTGGGAGCGCCCTTCTTGAAGTCCCCCAGGTATCTCAGGGGGTGACTATGGAGAGGGCATTCTCGGTGGCTGTGGAACTCCCTTCCGGCCGAAGTGCTCTCAGTGGCTGTGGAACTCCCTTCCGGCTGAGGCCCAAGTGCCCCCGGACCTCTCCTCCTTTTATTAATTTCTGTGCATTTATTGGCCGCCCTCTCATGCACACGGCATCCCGGGGTGGCTCACAACAGATAAAGCAACAATAAAACTCATAAAAACATCACAAAATCAAAATAATGTTAAAAAGTGATCACCACCCAACTTTTACTATA
>QEPC01001500.1:430598-455056 GCA_003113815.1 Sphenodon punctatus
AAACCCAATCACCTGCAGATGTTGAAATCAGAAGATCTACCAGGGAAAATAAAGGCAAACCACCCACCCGCCTGTCCTACAAAGCAAGTACCGACAGACTGTCTGAGCCATCAACATGGGAAGATGTTTTACGAACGTCAGAAGGGGAACACAACAAATGGACAAAAGCAGCTACAGAAGACATGGTAGCAGATGCCCTGACAAAAATCTTTAGCAGGAGAGCGCCACCGAAAGCTACTAAGTAAAATGGCCATAGTAGGTTAACTTCTGTCTGTTGAGAAGGGGTGTTTGTATATGCAACATTCATAAGTTAATGCCTGCTGTATTAGGAACAGTAATTGGCTATAGAGCCACCAGATGGCGCTGCTAAGTTTATGTGTACATGGAAGGGAGATGGGGTTTTGCAGTTGAATTCCTGTGTGTAACCACTCCTTCTTCCCTTCTCTCTCTTTGTCTCAGTCTCCATTTTGTCTTCTTACTAGTTAGATGTATCTTAAGGATCTGTGCCTGAGAAAGCTTAAGTAAAGTTCTGTTCTTAAACCTTCAGCTGCATGTCCTTACTGATTGTGAATCAGTTATTACTCTGCAACATAAGGCAGCTAGGCCCCTGTGCCAGTCAGTCTACAAGTGGGTGTAGAGAAGCTATGGGTCACAATACTCCTTCCCTCCATATGCAACCTTTCCTCGAGTGTGGCTGGCACTGCAGGAGGTAACTATGGGAACAATTCTCCACTGGTCATCGCTGGATGCTTTAAGAGCTTGACCTTTAAAGTACATTAGTCAGATTAGACAAAACTTCAGCATATGCAGAACTTGAATTTGCTAAAATACTGAGCACCTATTAGAATAAAGCACTAGTCCTTGCGTGGGGCAAAGCAGACTTGTATGCACATTTTTATAAAGTAAAATAAGGCTACTTTGACATTTTGTTCTTAAAACTATCAGTTGTGTGTATATAATGAGTATCTGTGCATGACTCATTTTGTATATGCCCATTTACTTGTACACACCAACACAAGTTTCATGCTCCTATTTTAAAATATTTAATTACTGCCAATTTAGAGTTTAATCATGCAAGAGGCTTCAAATACACCTTATTCTTGGTACGGTTATTTTTATTTCTTCTGAAGTGTTCCTAAGGCTATAAATATAATGCCTTTTTCATCCACCAAGGGAAAAAACACACATAAGTAATCATGGTTCTTAACTAGGAAAGAGTATAGCCTTGTTTCTTTCTTCCTGAATGCTTGCTGAGGACAATATTCATAGCTTTACTCCCAATGGCAAATATCAGAGTGTCTTAGATTGCTATCTCAAATTGTAGGAAATTAGTGGTGCCTGAATGAGGCAGCTGTAATACCCAAGAATATTTGAATACACATAACTCTGATGTTCAAGGCTTTGTTCAAGTGACAGCTCACCCATTTGGTCGTCTGGGGGTGACAGCTCAGCCAAGTGACAGCTCAGCCATTTGGTCGTCTGGGGGTGCCCTACTCGAGGTCCTCTGAGTCTTCCGGGGGCCACGCAGGGGAGGGCATTCTCAGTGGCTGCACCACAGCTGTGGAACTCCCTTCTGGTGGGGGTGTGGCTGGCCCCAGACCTCCCCTCTTTTCGGAAAAGTTGCAAGATCTGTCTATTCCGCCAGGCGTTTAGCGGGGGAGAGGAATGAAAGGGTGGACGGGGGGGGATGGGGGTGGCATGGGGGTGTTAAATGTCGCCCTCCTTTTGGCAGTTTTAAAAAAATATTTTATATTGGATTTTATTTGTGTTTTTATATTGTAAGCCACCCCAGGCTGCCTGATGGCGGGAGGGTCGGGATATTAAATTGAAAAATTAAATAAATAAATAAAATAAATTTCTGCCCTTCTCATGAAACAGAAGCTGCATGTCATTTGAGTCCTGGACTTCCCCGCAGAGTCAAGAGATGCGTATTAACGCATGTGAGAAAGCACCCTGAGGGGCCCACCACAGCAAAGGCCTGACCTACCACTGACTTAAATCGCGATGGCAGGATCCCTAAGCAGTAAGTGATATGTCCGCGCAAATAGCTATCAGAGCAAGGTTCCAGGAGCACATCTCGGATATAGCCAGGTTTTGTACTGTTCAGAGCCTTGGAAACTAGCAGTGCAATCTAAAATCCTTAACTTAAACATTTCTGTTCCCTAATGCTCAGTCTGGGTTGAACCTTCTGTGAATCAAAATCAAGGTACGGCAATCTTAGAAACTCCTTGCATTTGCTATAAACTCCAAGTATTAAATAAGTTAATTTCCCCCCTAACTTTTTTCATAGAAATCTCTTTACTTCTATACTCCATGTAGAAATGGAAATTGCAATGCCAAAATTCCACAAGAAAGTTATTCCCCACAGTACTTTTCCATGCATCCACAAACAGGAAATACCACAAATTTTCACAGAGGTACCTATTTCCCTAGGGTATCCATTCCAATTTCCCCCACTGTATAGTGTTCAAATAAGAATCTAAATAGAGGCTTACCCAAACCTCTGAACCAGGTTCATCCTTCATTAATTTTGTTATAGATTCATTTTTACAAAGAAGTTAATTAATTACCTTGTTGATTTTTATTGAATAACTTGCTCAGATCACTTGCTGATTTATTTTCTCTCTCACAATGTGTGCTGTAATTTGTAAATATTTCAGGGACCTAATTTAATGGTTGGTTGGTAGCCTTTAAGTAACATGAAGGTAATTTTCATTGAAAACTTTTGAAGTGTAAGGCTGAAACAAGAATCAAAATAATTCTTGCGAGAATGAGAACCAGGCTGATGATCTCACTGGGATCTCAACACCTGGTGTGAGTTCTCGGTGAGATTTCGAGCCCAGCTGTCCACCCCCAACCCCTGCTTGCAAGAGAGGTGGGGAGCACACAGACGCTGGCTGGTCAGTTTCAGGCTGAAATTAACCAGGAAGTCACTTGCAGCTTTGCAAGAGGCCACGCAGCTGGTAGCCCTTTGCAAAACTGACTTCATGCAGGTGAGTGGGGAGCCCCCAAACCCCACACCGGGGGCAGAGAGAACAGGGAATAGATCCTGAGCTCCCCCTCGCCCAGGGTTTTAAATTGCACGCTGCCCAGAGAAGCTTGGATGGCTTTTCCTGAGGCACTGCCCTGGCAGGAGTGGGGCACGCACGCACGCACGCACGCACGCACACAGCCCCTGTCAGGGCAGCCTCTCAGGAAAAGCTTCCCAAGCCCCATGTGACAGGCAGAAAGAACAGGGAATTGATCCCAGCTCTCTCCCCCCCCAGGTCAGGACTTTAAATAGCCAGTCGCCCAGAGCCCCTTGGGGAAAAAAACACAAGCTCTGCACAGGGGGCAGAGAGAGCAGGGAATAGATCCTGGCTCTCTCTTCCCTCAGCACAGGGCTTTAAATTGCTTTTCCCAAGGTGATGCCCTGGCAGGGGGAAGTGGTGCATCCCCCCTGCCAGGGCAACCCCTCGGGGGAGAAAAACTCCAAGCCCCTTTGTAAAGGAGGAGGGAGGGCTGTCTCGAGATTTTTGCCTTTCTTGGCTCATTCTTGATTGCAAGAACAAGCCAAGAACCCCAATTCTTGCTGAGAAAAGCGAGAATCTGAGAATCAAGGTTTCAGCCCTAATAAGCATCTGTTTGTGGCTGGTCAGCAGAACCCAAACCTCCTATAGCAGTCTGTGCCACAAAAGTGAAACAGTTTATCATCTTCTTACAGACCCAATACCATTTGTGTTTCATACTCGGAGCTAAATCTTGGCTATCTAATCCTAGACAACCCCAAAATATCCTTCCTTACAGTATGTAAAGCAGATTAGCCTTATGTCAGTACATCAGTACAGCTGAGTAAATCCATTCAGTTGGCCAGGATAAAACCTAGTAAATCAAACATAACAGGAGTACTGCAAACCCAAAGTGCAGGATCCAGAAGAAAGAGACTCATAACAAAAAGTAACTTTATAAAATTTCAGAAAGAAAAAAACAACCACCTGCCAAATAAAAATTGTTTAATGGATTGCTGAAGCAATTAAATTATTGAAGAAAAATTTTTGTATGAAATGAAGACCAAGGCAATATTTTACTCAGTTTTAGGAATGTCAGGAGGCCTCTTGATATTGCAATATTTTGCCATTTGGGGATACAGTAAATTGAAATGGAAAGCACAGCACTTTCCAAATTGTATTTATATTTGTTTATGGCACAATTGAATGAACTACTACAGTAGATTTTTACTGACTATTTTACTATGATTTGTGTGGGAGGGAAATTTTTTCCAACAGTGTATATTCTTCTAAGCAATCAATCAGACCACAACCCTCATAAATATAATTCAGGAAAAGCTTTCACTGGCAGGGGTACAGGGTTTCATTACTAATTTCTAGGATTCTCTAACAGAGGTGAGGGTAGGGGTTTCCACTCCAGTGAAGAGAGTGTAACTTCCTCACTAACCTCTTGAATTCTTGTACCAGAGATGAGATGTCAGGGGGGAAAAAATGTACTGAACACTGTATTGACAATTAGTAGACCAATTAATATACCACAATTACGCATGGAGATAAAATTGATGGCTCTTTCACAATACAAATACAAATCCATTTTCCACACATAGAAAACTATTTCCACTAACATCAATTACCACAGATTTGTGTGTTAGCAAAATTCTACTCCTATTACATATTTCATTGTTCACCAATGGAACAGTGTTTTGAAAGGAAATAAAGCCTGGCTTAGATAGCTATCTAGCCTAACAGATGTTTCCTACTATCTAAGCAAAACAAGTTAATGTCCAACACATGAGACACATGCCCTACCAAAAGTTTTGATGAAAAATATTTTTTTTGTTCAACTAAAGAACTTTACAGGATAAATTAACAGGACAATATTTTAGTTCTGAACTGCAGCTGTTACTAAAATGAATTCATCCTCTTCCTTTGTGGCAAAATCTGTGCAGTCTAGTTTGGGAGGGAAAATAACACTTCTGCTTCATGCTGCAAAGAGCAAAATGGGTAGACTAATGCCAAAGAAACATGAATTGGTATGCAATGTGTCTGGCATGCACGTTAAACTGGAAAAGTCTTTAAAATTTAATATACAAGTTCTTTTTTCCTACTTATTTCAACCAATGTATCATGGTCCAGTGGCAGCTAGTGGACTTGTAGGTTGGTAGGGCGGTAGGCGGAACCAGCAGGAGGTAGGGCCAGCATTAAAATTTCACATTTACATAACCAATAGAGTAGAACACACAATGAATGAAAAAAACAGTGTACGCAAAAGGAAAAAACTACACAATGGTGATAGCATGCCAATAGTGAGCACAATGCAAAGCTGTGGGTGGAAAAAATCAAAAAAGGAAAACCAGAATTTGCTTTTATAGATCAAGTGCTAGGAAAAACAACAACTGGCAGCTCAGGGCTTTGAGCCTATTGTAAAATCAGGAGACATATGTATGCATGATTTGCTTCACTTTTTAAAAGTCTTATTTTAAAAAGAAGAATCCACTCAGGAGAGAAACCCTGAGACACAGGGAAGAACACTTACATGTGCCATGACTGGGCAATGCCACAGGGTGAGCTCAGCCTTCAGTACACACCAGAGAATTCACCCTAGCAGGGAAAAGGATCTATAAACGCCTAACTGGGGGGAAAGCTTTAGTGTGAACGTCAGTCTTAGTAGGCATGAAAGAACCCAAACAGTTCCCTCATTTCAACCGCCACTTCAGTTGCAGTTAGGAGAGGAAGGCAGGACTAGAAGAGTCAGCATGGAGCAGAATGCTTCAGCAAACAGTACAGTAAACCAAAAGCTTAGTTACTAAGCTACACTGATGGTGCTGTGTTTTTAATCCCACATCTCAGACTAGCCACTCCCATCTCTTCTCCCCTTCTCTGTTCCTGAGTCAGCCCTATAGTCAGTTCCCAGGGCATGAAATTTCAGATCGAACTCTGGGAGTCAAAGAATAAATTCACTCACCAGACTTTATTATGATATTAAATCATTCTTGCCCCACTACAACCTTGAACCAATCGCCAGCCTCCATTTTCTGGGTGCCAATGGCTCCCAGGCTCCTGCAAATTTTGCACCCTGCAGTTCCTACCCCCAAGTACTGAAAATCTGAGTTCAGGGTAAGGCAGCAAAGATGAGGAAAGGGGACAGATCCAGGGCAAAGATCCATGGTCTGGTCCCTCCTCTTCCTGAGTGCACTCTGTAGGCACTTCTGCCTCCGAGCTTTCATGTGACTCTCAGAGCTTGTAGTAATTTTTCAATTGGCCCCTGGCAGGAAAAATGTTCTCCACCTCTGACATAGCACTTTCAGTATTCTTCCTAAAAGCTCCCAGACCAGTGAACAAGAGAAAAAAATACATGGAAAAATCCTTAAGGGGCTAACACAGGGAATTCAAAGGGGATAACACGGTTTTCTCCTTTCAAAAACAGTAAAACCACGCAAGGCTGTGTGCAAACTGCAAAGCAAGCATTTTTGAAGTGGACACACTGCAGCCGAAACACTGATCTAATTCAGTCTGTATTTGGTCTGTCATTTTTTTCACTATAGGAAACTCCCAATCAGTTTAAACATTAAAAGTCCAACAAAAGGTTCCTGAGGCATCAGCAGATCATTTGAGAAGAGGACAAAATTCAAAGGGGTTATCACAAGAAAGATCACATGAAAAGCAAGTTGCTTGAAGTGTCCACACTGCTGCAAAAATATTAAATATTTTTTATTTAATTTATATCTGCAAGTAAAGCTTTTGAAATAAACGTTTCAATTCTGTGAGCTTTCGCACTTGTGCAGGCCAACCCTCCCCTCCTCCCCCTGTCTGACTCCAAGCCAGCCAGCTATGGCCAGCCCACACAGACACAAAAGCTCACAGAACTGAAAGGCACTGTGCGCTTCTGCACATGTTCCTCAATTCGGACACACCTCAGCTGTATCCAATCTTGGTGCGCCCAAGCCAAGCAGCATGCACAGAAGCACACAGAGCCTTCCAGCACTGTGCGCTTTTGTGGGAAGCCCCCTCCCTCACATCGGCGCTGCAGGAGCAGGACTGAAATCGGTGGCAGCAGGTGCACCAGGGTGCTTGGTGGGTTGGTGCACCAGCACCCCTGAGAAGAAACCGCCTCTGTGCCACAACACAGGAAGACTCCCATATTCTCATACGCTGAAATGAAGAGGCCTTTTCAAATTCACAAACCAAATTTGATTACTCATTTCCTTCAGTAGATACTCAAATTTTAATTTGCATCCTTGAGACTATTCATATTAAATTCAACTTTGTTAAGTTCAATTCAATTTTATCAAAACTGGCATGGTTTCACCAAGGCCATCAGCCTTGAATTTTGTTTTTAATTTAGATTTATTGTTGGCCACATAGCCATAACAAATAAACAAACAACCTATATATACACAAATAGCCATCCGCCTTAGAACAAACTTCAGTTACAACAAATAATCAAACAAAAACACAAAGCAAATGCCATAAGAACAATGCAAAATTAAGTTTTAAAAGAGTAAAACCTAACATAAAATCAGAATGGCAGAATCACAATCATTGGAAGTTTCCTTCTAAGTTATGTTGTTAGCTCTATAAGCTAACAAAGCAACTTTAGTAATAAGAGCAGAGACCTTTTGCTGTAAAAGCCAAGCCAGTTTCTAATAATTCAACAAATATCTCACTGTCAATAACATGGGCTGGAAAAAAATCTCTCTTCGTTCTTTAAATAATGAACATTCTAAAACATAATGCACTGTTATCTTCTACAGCTCCAGTTCGACAGGGATAAAGTCTCAAATCTCTAGGAATCCGTAGCCTTCTTTCCACCATTCATTAAGTTCAATTAGTTTGATTCTTTTTTTATTTGTATTATGTCTAACAAAGTTAACATACAATATACCATAAGGATTAAGTATGGAAAACATTACAAACTAAAACAAGTAACAACAACAGTGGATGGTACATTGTTATTTGAATAGCTCGTACTGTGGGGGATACACTTTCTAGATATTGTACTCAAATAGGTAAGCATGGTCATCTAACACTCCATCTTCCTTATTCATAACTCACAGACGGGGAAGTCATGTAGCGTCAAAGTCCTGTGCTTTCTCCTTTATAATCACCAGGTCTTCTCCATAATGAAATTTAGTTTGAATCTTAAAGTCAGTCTGCAGTGTGAATCAGTGGCATGTATAAGAGGAGCAGAGAAAGAAGAAAGGGTAAGGAGAGACAGAAGCAAGGATGAGCGGAAAAATAAAAAGGAAGTAGTAAAAAGAGAATATGTCAGTGACAGAAAAAGGAAGAGGAACCCTCCATTCATGCTGTAGGCTGAAGCTGCACAAAGATTAAAGGTCTGCTATTTAGAATCCTTTCCAGGGCATGAGAGAGCTTTAGATCATAGTAACTAAGAATTTGATTCTCTGGCTGTGCATATGAGCTTCGAATGCTGGAAGTGAAGGCAAGGCAAATTATTATTATATAGTGCCAGCGATGTGCCAGGTGCTGAAGAGTCATCATTACAGACAGATCCCTGCCACGAAGGGCTTGCAGTCTAGGAGACACAAGGTTGGGGAGACAAGTGGAAGGGGAACACAGGGAGAGAGAGGGATATATTCAAGAAGCTGAGATGTTGCATGCTTAGCTTAGTTACAAGGGTAGGAGTGAGTCTGAAGGGTAAGACAGGATAAGGAGAATTCTTGGACAATGTTGTGCTTTTGCATATTAACAAAGTTTGATCATAAAAACTGGCTGGACATATTTTCAGGCCCACATACCCTTTTGAGCAGGCAGCAGTTTTAATTTCTAGAATCAATCACCTTACTCTAAACTGCTTGCTCTCTCTCTCATGTCCTGGTATGGAGACTAAACACTTAGTTACAGTTTTTTGTTTTTAAATGGGTAGTTGCACAAACCCACATTCTGTGTTATGTGAAGCCCTTGTCCTTCCTGCATTTGATTACTCCTGTTCTATTTCAGTTGGCGTAAAGGGGTAGCAGGGACACTGAAATGCAGAGAATGCACAGTTGTGTGAATAAATTGCTGCTGGGCAAGGCAAACACTGAGGAACAAGAAACAAGTTCGCAAAGGGAGACAGGAAGGGTGTCATGCAACTGAACCCTAAAGTGGAATCTTTTAACTGTTGGGATTTGGGCTATTGCACATCACTTCTTCAGGATGGGAGGATTCCTTCTCCCTTGTTTCCTGTGCTGCCCTCCACCTCCTTTGTGTTCTCTCTTCTCCCCTCCTCTATTCCTCCTTCTCTACTTGTTGTTCCCTTTTATTTCTGCTTATTTTTCCCACCTCTTCCCCCTCCATACGTTCCTTCCTTTTATACTTCTTCCTCATTTCCCCCTTTCTGCGCTTTGCTTTACTTATCCCTACTTTTTTCTGCTGTTCCCTTTGCTGCTTTGACATTCACAAATAAAGGTGCAAGGTTTGTATTTGGTTTGTATAATGTGAAAAAAATCAGTGAAATTCATCAAAAACAAACTTTCATAAAAATATTCATTTCAGTTCTATACAACTGACCTCTATTAGGTATGAAACGAACAGCGAAACTGCTGCTCGCAAGAAATTTCACTATATCGGAAACAAGGATCAATTTTCAGAACATTTCCCAATACTGATGTAATTTCCTGATTCTTGTAATACTGTGAGGTGGTATCCTGATTTACTGACTTTTCGCTTATCGTTTACCAAATACTGTTCATTTAACGCTTACAGCATTGCTGAGGGTACCTTCTTACTTCAGAGTTTGTTGTTTCCACATTTCTGAACCAATCACTGTGTGATCAGACAACCCTTCACCTGTCTCTAGTGCCCCTTAACCTCCACTCTATTGCCTCCAATCAGAATTGTTGTTCCCTTTACTTTGACCAGTCTGCAACTGGATTGCAGATTAGTAAAGGAATCTGCGTACCAGCCAATGAGTGATGAGGAAGTGCAAAGAAAAATGGCATGCAAGAAAAATTAATTAATTAAATCTTTTATCCTACCCTTCCCCCCAAAAGGCTCAGGGCGGCTTACAAAATAAAAGATAAACATAACATATAAAAGATAGAAAATACAAACAAACCCTCCAACCCACCCACAAAACCACCTCCCCATTCACCACAGCCAAACTCACCCACCAACCCCCATCCCCTATTCCCACTCACCAAATGCCTTCCCAAACAGATAAGTCTCACACCACCTCCGGAAGACACTCAGGCTGCAATGAACCTCTGGGGGAAGGGAGTTTCATAGCACCAGAGCTGCAACTGAAAACGCCTCCCTGTGAGCCCTTGTCATACGAACAAGACTAACAGATGGTACCCACAGGAAGACACTCCTGATCAACCGCAGAAGCCACAGTGGGGTATGGAAGGACAGGCTGTTTTTCAGATACATGGGGGAATATGGTATCATGTCAGTATTACTCTTGGGATTTGAAGTGGACAGCAAAGGTGTAAGTAGCAAAACAGGAAACGGGATCCTGATAAGCAGAAAAAACGAAAAATGAAATGTCAGTTGAGACATTAAAAAGTACCAAGAGGTTCTTGATTCAACCTAGATGGTTTCAGGAACCAGGATTTTAATGAGATTACATTTTCCTATTTTAATCTTGCCTCATTAGTGTGGTGGCAAATTTAATCTGCTGCTGCGGTGCCCGTCCTGGCTGTTCACCCAGGTCTTTGGGAGGGAGGGGTGGGGGTGGGGGGTGTTTAGTGCCCCCACCTATTTTGAGTTTTTATGCTGTTCTTAGCCCTGTTTTAATGTTTTATAATATGTTGGATGTTTTTAAAATTGATTTTATTGTTTTTAATATGTTGGAAGCCACCCCGAGCTGCATGGCAGGAGGGGCGGGGTAGAAATTTATAAAATAAATAAATAAAAATAAATAAATTAATATCCAGGTTCCTTTTCCCTTCTTGTGATTTAACTCTTGCCTTTAGTAGAACCAGAATTACAGTATGACTGGTAACGTCTCGAGGATTTCGCTCATCCTCAGTGCCAGCACTAAAGGGGAGTGGAAAATGGGGCTGAGAGGGGAGTATGGGTAGATGGGAAGGGTGGAGTTTTATCACATGTCTTCTTATTTGTATTGTGGGGGGTAAATGTGTGGGAACTCCCTTTGGTGAGAGGCAAGGGAGTGGGAGTCAGAGAAATGTGATCAATTGTGTTTTCGTGCTCCGATTTATTGCACTGTAGGTAGGGAGTGGGTTACAGGTTGGTTGTGTTATAGGTTTAATGTAATCTTTTTGTATTTATTTTTATGTGCTGTTATAAGCCACCCTGAACCTTTTGGAAAGAGCACAGTATAAAGTCAAAAATAATAACAACAGTTATGCCCTGCTCATAATTAATATACATTTACACGTTTAGGACCAATTCTATCTTTTATATTGTAACAACTACAGGAAAACTAACTTGCGTGGCAAAAGTGTATTTTGGAGCAAATCATATCATTGTGTCATGATGATATCACCCTTTAACTCACCAATGAATGCAGCCACTTTCACCCTCTGGTTTGCTTTTTTGAAGTACACCTTCATATGTTCTTTAGGGATGTGCTTTATCCATAGCACACACTTTTAAAATCATTTTGCAAAACCACTACTCTCTACTCTTGCCTATTCCAAGGTCAATCTCTCTTATTATTATAAGCATTTATATAGCACCAGCGATGTATCTGGTGCTTTACAAAAAACAATATAGACACGGTCCCTGTCCGAGAGCTGTCCTTTCAGTGGAAACACTCATGAGTAAGTGGTTTCAACAGGGCTTGGGGTGGCTGCCCTGGGGGCCCTGCACTTGGGATCCCCAGCACCCGGCCTGATAGTGGCCGGGAACTGGGGACACTGAGCACGGGGCCCCCTGGCCGAGTCCGACTCGACTCGGACTGACAGTCAGCGCCGAGGGGGCCAGCGGGAGTGAGGGAAGCAGAGGCCCCCCCCCACTCCGCTGCCTGTCAGTCTTGGCCAGGGAAAATGTGGGAGAGGCGGAGCCTCTGCCACTCCCTCATTCCCCCTGGCCGAGACAGCCAGGCAGCAGAGGGGGCCAGCAGAAGTGAGGAAGAGGCAGAGGCCCAGCCTCTCCCACACGCCCTAGCAACTTCCCGTGGTGGCGGGCAGTGTGGTGGCAAATTTAATCTGCTGCTGCGGTGCCCGTCCTGCCTGAGGCTCCGAGCCCAGGGAGCCAGCCGGGTGCGGGGCTTAGGTCAGCAGCGGCAGCGGATCAGGTAAGTGATCCTGACATGGCTGGGCTTGGGGATGGGCAGAGGGGAGTGGCCCTCCACCCGTCCGAGCCCAGGCCAGGGTAGCGTGCCGCCCCCAGACCGAGCAGGGGAGCGCCCCCTGAGTCGGGGAGCACCTGTAGGCCCGCTGGCAGATTTTCCGCCAGCGGAACAACAGAGCCCCACCTTTGTCCCCCGCATATTGTAAGGCCGGCCCTGGGTTTCAAGATCATAGCCACAGTCTTTCATATCAACCTGCCATGTTTTGTTTAGAGCAGTAATTATTATTTTAGGTTTTGAGAGCACCCAGAAAGAGTGACCTCTGATCTGGATAGGAGCCTCTAGCCCAATCAAACTAAAATTCAAATAAAAAACAACAAGGAGAACTGCAAAAATGTTGGCAGCTAAATTTAGAGCCCTTGTAGGCAGGCAATGTTAATCTTACAAACTAAAGGAAAAGATTTGATCAGTGATTGCTTTGGGGAATATAGGAATATTTCAGGTTTGCCTACAAGTTCATCGTTTTGGCTGGGTGTAGGAGGAGATATTTTTTTACTCTCTCTCTCTCTTTCTTATCCTGTAATCCTATTTGTCCTTTAAAGTTAATCTTATGTGTTCTCTTTGCACTGTCAGCATTTGGTAAAGAAGTGATGGCTCAGAACTAATTGGATTTGTCAAACAATCCTAAACGATTTTCTGAACTGTACCAACTGTGAACAGCTATTTAAAAAATCTTCTGGGTCAAAGTATATTAGAATGCTGAAGACACTTTCAAGGGAAATTTTCCCCCTTTAAGTTGTGTGTGAAACAGAAATATTTGTTCCACAATTCAAACCCAGATTCCTAGTTAAGCGACACATCACTTAGCTAATAGCTAATGTGTAAAGTACTCCATGCAGATGATCATATGCAGTTGTTGCAAATTAAAATCCACCAGTTTTCACCACTACTATTTAATTTGCCCAAGCCTCAAAAAAATAAATCAACCACACTTCACTGAACTGAACAAAAAATGAAGGGCAACATGTGTGTTTTTACAGGCACTTGGGCCAATTTATCAAAGTCAAAGCAATTATTCAGGTTTTAGTAACTAGCTTCTACTAGTTACTAGATACTCCTAAAGCAATTTTAACCCTTAGTGGCCAGGTAATGAAAGTGCACACAATGAAATCTATCCCTTCATGCCTTGCATGCAAAGCATTCTGGGATGAATTCCATAGAGATCTCAGCAGGAAAGACACTACGAACATGGTAAGAGTTCACAGTATGAAGGTACTTCAGTTTAGAAAGCGAGGGGGATTATCTGTTCCTGATTATTCCAGAGTACATACTTTACCTCCTGTTCCTGAACATTGTAATTTGCCATGTGAAAAATACCGAGGTACACAAAGGTTAAGGAGTTATTAAACTGATCTAGCTGTAAGTGTGAACCTGGCCTTAAATCTCCTACCATTTGTCTTTTCACTCAGTTGCAGTTGCTGAAAAAAAAAGTATAAATAGAGTAAGGGAGCAAAATACAGTCTTGTCATTTTATTAACTCTAGCAACAATAACTACATTTCAGCTATGCCCTCTAGAGGGGGACTTTTAATTAAGTGAAGCACTTCAACCCTTGTGTGAAGTGGGCAACTATTAACTCAAGCTGTAAAATCTGAGAGTATGCAGGGATTCAATCCCAACCCCAAAACCCCAAAAGCACACAGGAAAACCATAGCAGAGGTGAGAACAGAGCCACATTTCAATAACTAGATTGTTCTTCACACCTTAGCCAAATAGGCTATACCTTTATTAAAAAAATAAATTTTAAAAAGAGAAAAGCTGCACACATTTTTGCTGTTGGGGATCCCCGACACCCTCAGCTTCCTTAGGACAAGCATAGTTATCTTCTAACTCTTCCCTCTGTTGCAGCCCACAGCACAAGAACAACGCTAGAGCTGTGTGTAGGCATACTACACTTGAGTAGCCCATACTGTCCCTTAGGAATCATCTGGACAGGTAGCTGCTGGAACCCAGGGCTGGCATAAAATCAGTTACAGCTCCCTACTACCACACTTGTCACTCATCTGCTGCACCTTTCAAAGACAAATTTGAAATTTCCTTTCAAGTATCGCTCATCTCAAAAAGAAAACGTATTGCAGCTTCCCTTGAGTCTAGATCATTCAAACGCACTATCATAACAACTGCATCACACATGTATATCCTGGATTTTCTTTTTTCCTCCTATAACCAGTTTGCATGTCTACCCGTGCTTATTCTTGCCTTGGCTCTTGTGCAATGAGAGGTTCAGAAGCAAAATATGGCAGGGCAAGTGAAAACACCTCCATTTGCATAAGTGGCAGAGGTAACAAACATTGATGGAGAGCAGGTCACATGTAGAATACTACAGTTAAGCACAATGGGTCCAATCCTGCTGTGCAGAGTGCCGCAAAACTCCACAGAGAGAGAGAATGAACACTCATACTGGTTTGAAATGCTGGCAAGATTCTGTACATAAAACTATTTTTACTGAAGGGCAGTAGGCAAAAACCTGTTTCCCGAATAGTTCAGAGAGCAGAACACAAGTGAGGTTTAGACTGCTGCCTGAATACGGGAATTAAGCTTGAGTACATAGCAAAGAAAAGCAGTACATATGTTGTGTCTGGGGAAAAACTGTGCATCATGTAACTGGAGTGCAAATAGCTCCAGCTTTTTCAGAAAATAATTTGAATAGAGTGCTTATCTTGCTACATTTAGCACTAAATATGCTTGCTTCCTAGATGCATGCCATCCCTCATGCAACTTGAATATGACCCAAGATGCAGGATAATGACTGAATCTCAATTCTGTGTAATTTAAATACAAGATGCATTATAAGGCTAACATTTAAATTATACTAAAAGCAGAGATATCTAGAACTAAATGACAGGAGAGTAACACCCATACATTATAAAAGTTACTATGCTTTTGTTTAATTTTAGTCTATAATTAGGTGAGGAAAACCCATTTGTTAGGCAAGAATGCCAAATGTCCCAGATTCCAATTATTCTTCTCTGCCCACAGCTCAGTGTTCTGGCAGAAGGACAAGCTTCAGCCTGACCCTATAACTTGCTAAAGATCAGAGTACTCGATTTGTCAAGGGCCTCCTGTGAGATGGCAACTGATGCACAACTCCCGAATGAAAGCATTAGGAGAGTCCAAGATTAGGATCCTGAGTGCCTTGCACCAGATGCCTTAGGCTGGGGACAGCGACAGATCATTTGTTTGTTCCCTTGCCTTAACCCCCCTCTGTGTGTGGTAGGGCAGCAGACACAGAATGAGAGACAGATAATAATAATCATAATTTTATATAGCACCCCCCTACCATGGCACTCAGAGCGCTTACATTTAAGCACAACTTTTTTAATCCTCATAACAACTTTATGAGGTTGGCTAGGCTGAGAGAATATTGTGACTTGCCCAAAGTCACCCAGTGAGTTTCTGGCTAAAGCGAGACTTGAACCGGGGGGTGGTCCCCCCCCCCGCCTACCTACCTCCCAGTCCAAGTACTGCACACTTAGCCATCACACCATACTGGCTCTCAATCATCCCTAGCCTCTTCCTGGAGAGGTCTACGTAGACCAAGAACCCAGACTAACAATGGTGTCTGTTTAGAACAACCCAAACTTTAGTAAACAAGGGATACCAGTGACGAGTCTGATAAAGGTTAAGATGAACACGAAGCAAGTCAGTTACAGTAGTCTTACAGTGCAGTCTCTGGCAGGGCAAGTCCTCCTCCATGGTGTTCCCTAACTGACCAGGTAGAAGAGTTCGCCCAAGGATGAATTAGCTCTCCCACACCGTTCAGCTCTCTCCCATCCCCCACTTCCACAGACAACTCTTGTTAGCTGTTTGGCTGAGTACATGGCTGGCCCGCAGACAGACTGGGTTTATGGAATCTGAGTAGCCATGACTCCTCCCCACCCAGGTTACTTACCGTTCACCGCGGTCAATGGCATTCACCCCTGCCCGTGGTTGCGGCAGCAGCCGGACTGGCCGCTGCCCGTTGGGAGAGCCGCCGGGGAATGCAGGGGGCAGGGTCGTGCGGCAGCACGCTGCGCCAAACGGCCCCGGCCCCTCCGGGGGTGTGTGCCACTTTAGACGTGACGGCCAGCCGCTTTCACCACGGGCTGTGGGGTGGTTTGGACCACGGCCGGGGGCGATGGGGCACACATCTGTTGGCGCGCCCCTTCACCCCCGGCCGTGGTCCGAACCATCCCACGGCCCATGGCAAAAGAGGCCGGCCGTCACGTCTGAAATCACCCATAGAGTGTGTGTGGAGCCAAATTTTAGGTCAGGCTACTAAGCAGCTCTATTTTGATGTCTTCTAGGGTGTTGTGCTTCTAATTACATGAAATAGTCCTTTGTTACCTCCAGGTGAACTGTGGCTGAGGCAGGTAAGAACTGGTTCAAAATGGCATATTGGAGAGGGCAAATGTGGACACTCCCTGAACAAAAGAGGTTGCCAGCCAGCCCTGGATGACTCTTGGAACCCATCCTTGACAGAGTGGCCCTTCATCAGACCACTATTTTCAAATCTGAATACTCAAATCTAAATTTGTAGACAACTTGCTAGTGATTTGAGAAGAAGTTGTAAGTACACATGAGGCCTAGAAATCAAATATCTAAATCTAGATTCACTCTAGCCATTCTTTGCAAATCCTGGCTTCAAGTTTCTGTGTCTAAACCAAAACATGGTAGTGAGCCATAGGAAAAATTTGCTGGACTAAACATGCATTATAATTTCCTAGTATTTTTCTGTTCTATAATAGCATCAGCAGGGCTCACTTTATTTCTGTTTCCTTTATTACCAATTCTCAGTTTTTATTCTCAGTTTTAAGTATACAGAATTTTGCTGGATGAGCCAACATCCCCAAAACACGGAAATTAGCCTTCTGAGCATTTCCACTACATATTTGAAAACTAGAAAGAGCCGAAACAAAACTCCAGCCCAAATGTGTGATCAGACAAATCTCTAGACTCAAAAACTCCTGAATTTGGGGGTACAATATTCATATTTGAATCCTAGCTTTCCCAAAAGATTTTGGTTGGACAAATTGGACATAAGCCTACCAGTTTGCTTGTTCACTCCAAGGAATCCAGCTTGCCCCAGGGTTTTAAATACTTGATGAGCAGGAAATTGTCCCTCTTCTTCCCATTTGTCCACAAATGGATTAATTTCCTTGTCAATAATCTGCATTTGGAAAATAATAGAAAATATCTTTAAAATTACAGTGACTTACAGAAATTATGAATGATAGGTCAGATGAACTTTAAAACTAGGTTCTTGAACTTTAACTTCAAATACTTTATCTTAAATCAGATAGAGACTATATACACATTACAGAACATCACTAAACAGAATTTTAACACACATCCTATAAGTTTATTTGCTGTTGGACAGATGCATAATCTCCATACAAAGACACAGTGTAAACATAAGTTATTCTTTTTTTAGAAGTAACCGATGTACAGCAACAGTGCTGACACAGCTGAGGGAGAGGACAACTCCGGTGATTCTTAGGCCCTTTTCACACAGACACTCTAACCCTGATAAAATGGGTGTTACATTTTATATACATGTTGCAGGGTACCCATAGAGCACACATTCAGCCCTGCAACATGTATAATAAAAGGTAACACCCATTTTATCAGAGTTAGAGTGTCTGTGTGGAAAAGGGTCTTAAATACTTTTCCATCCCTCTGAACTCCAGTCCATCCAAACACTTGTGATGCAAGTTTTATCAGCTACTGCCTAGGCAGCTTGAGGAAATTTACAAAAGTTAAAACATCATTTAAAAATATACATAACACCACATAAAAGGAAAGCATAAGAATAAGAAAATAAAAAACCCATCCTCCCCACCCACCCTCACCCAAGGCCTGGCGGAACAGCCAAGTCTTGCACTGTCGTCAAAATGAGGCAAGGTCCGAGGCCACCTGGGCCTCCATTGGAAGGGAGTTCCACAGCCTAGGTGCCATCACTGAGAACGTCCTCTCCATTGTACCCCCCACATGACCTGGGGACATAAAGAAGGGCGCTCCCAGAGGACTGCAGGGGTCGATCCAGGGCATGGAGAAAGAGGCAGTCTCGCAGATAGGAGGGACTCAGACCATATAGGGCTTTACAGGTAAGCACCAACACTTTGAATCGGGCCAGGAAGACCATCGGCAGCCAGTGCAGAGCTCAGATCACTGATGTAAGGAGATGGGCCGCCGCATTCTGCACCAACTGCAGTCTCTGGACCGTCATCAAAGGTAGCCCCACGTAGAGCGCATTACAATAGTCTAGTCTTAAGGTGATGAAGGCATGGATCACAGTGGCCAGGTCAGAGTCCAGATCATACAGCCGAAGTCATCGCACCAGATGTAATTGGCGGAAAGCACTCCTTGCCACAACCTCAACCTGGAGATCCAGGCGAAGCTGCAGATCAATGAGTACCCCCAGACTCTGAACCTGAGACACCAGCGGGGGACAAACCCCATCAACGATGGATGATGTCACACCCACCGCCCTCCCCACTATCACCACCATCTTGTCAGGATTTAGTTTCAGACGGCTCGTCCTCATCCAATCCCCCACAGCCACCAGACATCGGATAAGCACCGAGACTGCCGGGTCTGGGTCGGATGAAAAAGAGAGGTAGAGCTTGGTGTCAACAGCATACTGGTGATACCACACCCCATACCATCTCACGACCTCACCAAGCAGCTGCATGTACACACTGAACAAGAGAGGGGACAGAATAGATCCTTGCAGAACTCCACACGTGAGGTCGCGGGGAGAAAATGAACAATCTGCGATCACCACCCACTGAGTTCTCCCAGCCAGGAAGGAGCGGAACCATTCAAGAACGGTTCCGCCCAACCCAGCATAGTCCCGCAGGCGAGTCAACGGTATTAAATGCAGCGGACAGATCTAATAGGATTAGCAGGGCTGAACGACCCTGGTCCAGTTCCCGGTGAAGTTTGTCGACCAAAGCCACTAATTCAGTCTCAGTGCCATAACCCGAATGAAAGGTGGACTGTGAGAGATCAAGAAAACCAGCATAGGGCCTTGAACAGAGATTCTCATGCCATAGGTCATGAACTCAAATGAGGTATCTCTATCCGTAGATGGGGTTACAATTCCAACTGATTTCTGGGATTCTTTATCTATCCTTGTTGCTGTTGGGGTCACAGAACTATATTTATTTAATAATTTATATCCCACTCCCACAATATGTGGGGGAACGACACACACAGTGAACATGCATCCCTGACTACAGTTATACTGTAGGGAAAATTAGAAGAAAGTAACCCTAAAATTTTTAATACTGATTTTTCTTATTGCTGCACATTAATTTTCATTGCCTTGCAACACAGGCATAGTGTCATTTTCTATTAAATTAAAAAATGAACCAAGATTACGTACTCTGTAGTGACTAAAGGTCTTTTCCTATTAGTCATTTGAGAGTTCAGCTTCTACCTAACAATTGCAATTAGGAGTCTAAACCTGTCTTGACCCTTTACATCCCTGACATTTACTACATCTCTTCCATCATTTTATACTACTTACTATGAATTGAATTTGGGTTTGGGATTACTCTGTGTTGGGGACCTTGAACAAAAAACACAATAATTTCAAATTACTCTTGCACATTTTAAGCAGTCTTATTAAAACTTCCTAACAATACTATTCAAACTTGGAACACCAGTGTATATGTAAAATGATAGGGAATTTTGGAGATAAAAAATATACTATAAATAAATACAATATATAATTATAATTTTTTGGAACTACACAGATGTGCCATTCAGTTCCCATGATATTAACAGAGGGCACTTGTACACAACACAGAAGGGGGTGGGGGGACTGCCAGGAGCCAAAATCACAGCAGAGGGATCACACAAAGTCCCACTCACGTGCATTGGATTTTTGATGGGATGAGCTCATTTCCGCTACAATTTCAGTTACAGGAGACAGGACTTAAATTATGACAGATATGGGTTAATCATGTCAAAAACCCCATGCGCACAAGTAGAACTTCACGTGATCCCCCTACCATGATTTCGGCTCACAGCAGTCTCCTCCCCACCCCCATCTCATGTGCAAGCAGCCAGAGTCCTGTCCCACGCTAATAACTTGAATAGAACAAAGATCACTTCAACTATCAGAATGAAGACATGATTAATGAAGTATGTAGTTTAGTTAGCAAAGAAGAAGAAAGCAACAAAGAATTATAATTCTTTACGGATAGCAGATTGACTGGTAGAGGGGGAAATCAACAACATGAGAATGAGCAATTTTAAAAACATGAATGGCTGAGGATCAACTACAAAGCATTTCATCTCTTACACTTATCTGAAATACATTCAACCTTAAGAGGAATTTTAAAATGAAATAATTCACAGTATATTCTTTGTTATACATTTTGTAAAAGAGGCAGATATTTACACACTGTAAACTGTATGCCATATAAGAAGTGCACTTTAAAGCAGAGGTGGGGAACCTCAGACTAAATTCGGTCCATAACTAGTTTTTATTTGGCCCCTTTCCTGTTCCTGGATCTGGCCCTGGCCCTGGCCCTGGATCCTGTTTCCTACCCCTGAGCACTTAAAGATTGTGCTCAGGATAAGGGAGCAGAGATGAGGGGATGCACACAAGGATAGGGGACAGATCCACAGCACAGATCCATGATCTGGACCCTCCTCTTACAGCGCACACCACCTTCAGCACCCCCACCCCCAACTTCTATCTGGCCCTCCAAACTCGTACTAATTGTCAAAGTGGCCCCTGGGAGAGAAAAGGTTCTCCACCCCATGCCTTAAAAGAGGAGCCGTTCCTGGATGAAGAAAATACAGCCTAAACCAATATTATTTACAAATAATCTACATGGGGCTAATCAGACATTATGGTGGCTGCAGCCAGACAAGGCTGTCTGGGACAGATCCCTGTGCACCCTGGGGTGGGCAATTTCAGCCGCGGGTGATTTAGACTGCGGGGTCAGCACAGAGAGCAGGGCAGACAGCCCCCCCCCCCCAATCCCTGCAGGGAAAGTGCGTGGGCAGGCCACTGTTGGACGCCCTGCCCTAAACCAATATTATTTACAAATAATCTACATGGGGCTAATCAGACATTATGGTGGCTGCAGCCAGACAAGGCTGTCTGGGACAGATCCCTGTGCACCCTGGGGTGGGCAATTTCAGCCGCGGGTGATTTAGACTGCGGGGTCAGCACAGAGAGCAGGCAGACAGCCCCCCCCCCCCCAATCCCTGCAGGGAAAGTGCGTGGGCAGGCCACTGTTGGACGCCCTGCCATACCCCAGATGCTGGTCACAAGCACGGGTACCCAGCCTCACCATGCCTACACTGGCCTGTCCACTATCCCACCGAAACCATGACTTGGCCACACAGAAATGGCACCAGTACCAGCAGCTCAAAGCTCCACGGCATACCTCACTATGGGGTGGGGTGGGTCAGTTGGGGATCGAGTCCACAAGCGGTGGCATGCTACCTCAAGTTGGACAGTCTTACCCCACTTGAGTATGCCCTGCATCCTTGACCTTTTTACAATGATGCAGGGCGTAGCAGCCAGCTGCCCACCAGCCCCAGGGTAAACATCTGGCAACTGCCAGACACACACGCCACTGCATCATGTGGCAACGATGCCCAAGTTGGGGTAAGGCTGCCCAACCCGAGGTAACATCTCATGTGGCTGTACCTGATGCAAGTCTCCTGAGAAACCAATTATGACCTGCCAACTTTTGCCCAGGCGTATCTTGGAGCCTGTAGACAGCCCAGGAAAAGGGAAAGGGGGACATCCCAAATGGGTTCTCTTCTGTACGCATATTGTGAAACCCCGGTGGGGAAGGGGTTGGGAGAATCAGGATTCTACCATTTTACCTTTGTCTGTCTAAAAGTGGCATCCCTGAACTTGCCCTTATTTAGAGGTTATATGCCTAAAAGACACTTGTACCTACGTACAGGCTGCTTCACGGTTTGTCCCAGTATTCCATATCCTTTAGGGCTATCTGCGGGAAGCTTTCCAGAAATAACCCAAAATAGCATTTTCCATGGTGAAGCAAGATTTAAGCACAAATGGTCGTTGTAATGTGCAAAAGTGTGTTCTATGACCATGCACAGGACACTTGGCATAAATAACGTCTTTTAAAAGGTTATACTGAATATTTAAAATGCAAAAAACAAAAACAAACCTAAATCCTAAAATTAGTAAACAGTTCACCTATTGCCCAAAATTCTATAGTCCTGCTGTGAGTGGTGCCCAGCTGACGGCACCGGTAAGAGACTGTGAGTGTGTGGAATCCCCTGCCCAGGGGATGCTTGCAGCACAGAGCCAGCCTGGTGTCGTAGATAAGGTGCTGGACTTGGACCTGGGAAGCCAGGGCTTAAATCCAGCCCAAGCTATGAATTCACTGGGTGGCCTTGGGCAAGTCACAACCTACTGTAAAGCACTGCGTATGCCTAGTAGTGCTACAGAAATGATTAGTAGTAATATAGACTGATTGCACCATTTTATTATTTACTCAGTACTCAGAAGTCTTTCAATGTTAATAGTACTTCAATGATGGCAGGAATAATAGTCTGTACAACAGATAACCAAGGACATAAAGAGAAGTAGTATGAAGAAGATGATCCTGAAGACAAAAGTGAGATGAGGAGACAAGGCAGAGAGCTAAAACTAGTTTGTTAAATTAAAACGAGTGGTGGCTTGATTTAGTTTGTGAAAGGCACCCATGGGGATCTTTGCTTCACAGGCAATGCTGACTTCTACAGAGTACAAGCAGCTGTAACATCAGCAAAGAGCACAGAAGAAGACTACCACCACAAGAACAGCACACGGAGGATATTCTTCTAGAAGATCTGAGTTTTTCAAAAGTCTCCTTTGTGAAAAGGCTGCATATGATCATTAGCAGTAACCTGAGGGCTGCTGTTGGGACCTGGTGCATATTCCAAGTCCTCCAAGTCAGGTGAGTGGGTGTGTACGGGAAAGAAGTTAGGCCAGGCTTGTTTTACTCCAGCCTTCCTATCAGGGGTGGTTGAGTTTCTGGGAGAACTGGAACATTTGAAGATTAGTCCTTTGGGGGCCTGGATATGCAGCAGTAGAGTGGATGCTGCTGGGATCCCTGCAGTTTCAGGACAAAAGGGCTTGAGAAGAAAAATGAATTTGTATTACATATAAACAACAATTAAACGTGCTATATCCACAACTCTTGATCTTTTTCTCTCTTTTTTTTTCTTAGTTTTATTTTTAAAATTTCAAAAGTGGGTAAAAATACATGGTGAAAAACTATTGCCACAAAGAATTGCAATTATTATTGTATTCAGATATACAAACAAACAAGGATAAGAAAAGGAAAATTCGGGATAGGTGGGGGAACCAGGAAAGTATGTAAACAAAGAATTTCAAAGAGGCCTTTTTTGAATTTGTTTGGGTTTTTTGTATGAAGAGGAAAAGGGGATAAGAGAAAGGGGTGGGGGGAATGGAGAGAGCAGCCCTCCGGGAAATGAAAATTCTGTCACAAGAAGCTATCGGATCAGTGGTAAGTGTTCTGATCTCTTATGTCAGAATCCTAGTGTCCAAATGGAATTGACTTCATGGTTGTAAGACCTGGGTGATTTACAAAAGGATCCCACGCTGCATAAAAAGCAGGTTTCTTCTTGTGGAAGACGCATCCATTTTCCCATTTCTGCTATGTACCATATCTGCTTCAGCCAGTTATTGAAAGGAGGAGGGTTTGGACACCTGCATGTCTAAAAAATTGCGTGCCGTCCATTTTCAGGCAAGAATAATAAGTTTATCAACTTCTGCATACTGTCACGCACAGCTGAAGGATTTGTAACTCCCAATAGAATTTCAGGTGAATTTGGACCTGGAAGCCGCTCCGGGCTGTCTGTGGCAGGAGGGGCAGGGTATAAAATTGTTGACGCACCCCAAAGAGACGCAGAGACATCAGTTGGTTTAAAACACAGCATGGCCGCACTCTTTATTCAACAGATAACTGTAAAGACAGTGGGGGATTGCACTAGCAATCTTGGGTCCAGCATGCTAGCTAAAAACAATCCTTATTAACTTTAAACTCCGAGTACTGTCTCAAAAGCACCTT
Source organism: Sphenodon punctatus (assembly GCA_003113815.1). NCBI lineage: Eukaryota > Metazoa > Chordata > Lepidosauria > Sphenodontia > Sphenodontidae > Sphenodon > Sphenodon punctatus. The sequence continues at coordinate 454,906 of QEPC01001500.1, forward strand.
CCGTTTGGCAGTACGGTAAACTAGAACCATCCCCTCCTTTGACTGCCTCTAGGTGAATGGCCAAAAGGGGGTGTGCCCACTGTGGGCGTGAGTAAGTCGGTAAGTGCCCCGCAGGATGTGAAGGCTGTGCACGCCCCTGCTTACCCTGCGA
>QEPC01001500.1:455708-486114 GCA_003113815.1 Sphenodon punctatus
GGGGGGGGGGGGGCAACAATGGCCCGTTGCCTCCATTTTGGCGGCAACAGGGGCTTCTAAAAAGAAAAAGAAATAAAAAGAAATAAATAAATAAGCATTTGACACAATAGACAGAAATAAGCTTTGGGAAAAGTTGCAAGCATATAAAATAAATCCCTCATTATTAAATTTGGTTATCAGTTACTATTCAGAGATGTACAAAACAATATGTTATGGTATGCAGGGGCAGCTCTCAGATAAATTCAAAGCCACTAGAGGTGTACAGCAGGGCTTTAGACCTCTAGGTTCCTGTACTATGTAATCTATTTTTAGATTATTTAAGCCACCATCTGAAGGGTAACTAGTTTCATTCACCTGTTATTTTAAATAATGAAATCTCCTGTTTGCTGTATGCAGACGATGTCTTATTAATGTTTCAAACTCAAATTCATTTGTAACATTTGTTGAGTAAGTTTGAGAAATAATGCAATATTTCTCAACTTGACAATGCTGAGAAATTTACGATTATGGTTTTTGGCAGCAGTAAAATTGATTTAAAATGTATGATGCAAAGTGATCGCTTTTAACCTCTTAAGTATTTAGGTCTCTTTCTTCTAACTCAAGGAAATTGAATATACATTTACATTCTGTTATACTGAAGGTAAAGCAATCAGTAAGTGGTAATTTATTTTTTCATAATAAAACCAGTAGAAGAGCCATGCTGGCCACTCTCAAAGTTTTTAGGACCACAGATGAATTAATTTGATGTTATAAAACAGAGATACAGGGCCTAGATCCCTGTGGTGCGATCACTGAAAGGACTTTAAATCAATTTTTGAGGAAATTAGTAGCACTACAGCCATCTGAACCTGGTGGACTTTTGAGGGCAGAAACAGGCATGTTAAATATTATTATTTATTATTAGCAAGCATTTATATAGTGCCAGCAATGTACCTGGCGCTTTACAAAGTAACTGAATAGACACAATCGCTGCCCTAGGGTTTACAATCTGAGACACCCGGGGCGGGGGGGGGACGACGAAGGAAGAGGAACAGAGGGAGAGACAAGGAATATTTGGACTTTGGCCCAATTAAGGGCTGTATACTATTAGTTTAAACTTAGATCTTGTTCTCCAAAAGATTTCCTAATCTCTGCTGACTGGATGCTCAAAGAGCTGATTAGTCCTCAGCTTTTGACTGATTGAATATTAAGCTAAGTCTGCCAAGACATGACTTAGCTTTTATTTTTAACAATTGTGATGTACTTCCTTCAGCAAAGAATATAACTGAAGTGATCCAAAGATTTAAGGACACCAGCATCAGGAATTATTTGAGATTATTAACTTTGTCACACAGTTCACCCTTTCTGAAATATGTTAAATTTTCTTTTGTTTTATAGCCTTGCTTGACCCAAGTTTAAAAAAATGGCCACAGAGAAACCATTTCTAGATTACAGTTCAATCAGATGTGCTCTGCTGTTCCAGAGAGAGGGTTCAAAATCCCCTATAAATGAAAGATTATGTCCACGTGAAATGAATGTGGTAGAAAATATACAACACTATATGGCTTGTCCATTTTATAATGGCATACGTTCCAAATGATTATCTCCACTACTTACTAAGGCCCTTTTTACATGCCCATGAGGTAGTACCATCTCGTGTAAATCCCATGGCTGGTGAATGAGGGTGCATGCATGCTCTCACATAACACGCATTCCCACGCATGGAGCAACCAGGGGAAAGGGAGGGTGCTCCATGTGTGGGGATATGCGGGAGGTGGGGGTGCGCCGATGTGCATTGGCACCCACGCTGTGGTGCGTACACCCACCCACCCCGCAGCCATGGCCCATGTAAAAAGGGCCTAAGTTTTGTATTGGACCAATGAAAAAAAATGCATCTGGTTACTGTCAAATAATTCTCCATCACTCCAGGGATATGTTTGACTTCCTACACCAAAATATAAGGAAAAACATAGAAAACTGAGATTTGTACATTTTGATTTATGTATTTAAAATTTGGTATTTCATATTAATTGTAAATAAACCTAACATGGCTGATGAGCTGAAATCAGTATCAGGTCTCTGAATAATCTCTCTCAGATTGTACTATTTTGTACAACATCATATCAGTCCTCAGATGTAACATCTATGTTCAGAATCTCAGTCCACTTCTCCAGAAATTTTAGATTTTGTATCTTTTTTCTATCTATACATTTTTCCCTGTTATTTTGTCCCATTCTCTCTCATTGAAAAGCAGATATAACTGATTTTACGAGACATTGCACTCGTTTTCCTTTGCAGTTACAAAACCTTTCAACCAAAAATATTAATATTGTGGGAGGTTCAGAAGGATATCTTTACTATGAATTTCAGCAAGTGTAATAAATAAACCATTTTCAAAAATGTCTCCGAAGTAGGCAAAGCCTGCACTAGGAAATCTGCATTCTCAGGTGGAGAGACCTTCAGGTACAAGCTGGGCAAGGACATCAAAGATGTGATAGGGGAACATGTATCTTTTAATTCTGTTCTTCATTTGACTGATTCCCAAATTTCTAGTATGTTACTTAGAAGGGGATGAGTTCTTTTCCTAGGTGGTCAACCTACCCAAGGGATCCCACGCAAGGGATGTGAAAAGATGCCCTCATGTAGATAAGATCCTGCTCCATTTTGATCCAACGCACACACTCTTTATTCAGTGTCCAAGACAAAATTATCCTGAGATTGGAAGCCCAATAGTAATGTGCCTATTTCCCTCCTTATCTGGAGGGAGTTGCAGAACTTGTTTTCATTCTAGGTGGATTTTAGGTCCTCAAGAATTTAGAAATTATTTTCTGCAAAGATGTAAAGTAGTGTCTGGGGATTTTGATGGGCAACATATAAAACACCCCCGGGTAACTAATTCATTTAAATTGTATTTTTTCTCCCTAGCCTGCTAATGTAGAGCTTGTTCCACAGGTGCCTCTTCCTGCAGTTGTTTTCAGGATAGGAGGAAAACTTGCACTATACAGTGAATACAGGGAATTTGTAACTCCAAAATATTTTATCTTTGTGGGGGTTAAGCTTTTTTTTAAATGTTTTCAATAGTCTCCTGTTTCATAAGGATAGTTGTTAAATTTTTTGCATGTTTACCTTATATCCTCAAGACAGGACCAAATTTGTATAATTTCAGGTGTTGATGTCTCAGGATGGGCAATATATAAAATAAAATATCAGCAGCGTTTTATATTTTATATTCCTTCTGATTGAGTTTGATCCCCTGTATTTTTGGATTACTCCTAATTTTTTCAGAAAACAGCTCCACCACTAAAGCAATCAAAAGTGAAGACAGAGGGCATCCCTGCCTTGTGTCCCTATAAAGGGGATTTCTTCTGTGCAGTTCCCATTGATTAATATCTTGGCACGGATACTATGAAGACATTTGGAGCCAAATGCAATTTTTTTTATCCAAACATAAAAGGCCATTCAGCCTTTACTGAATCTAATGAAAGGTAAGGCAGCATCCTGAAATCTGAAATTTCCACTATATATACAATTTAAAGAGTGTTGTATGTTGTCAGAAGAATGTCTCCCCTTTATCAAACCTGTTTGATCCTTTTGTACAAGTTGTTTGTTTTGTTTTGTTTTAAAAACAGTCTCAGTGCCAAGATTTTAACATAGATCTTGACATCTACGTTAAAAAGTGAAAATGAGCAATAGGAACTTGCCATTTTTATGTACGAGGGCAGCTCAAAATGTATAAAAATGCACACATAAAAATACACAAACATAAACATAGAAGAGGAGAAAAAGGGAGACAACATCCCCCCTGGGAAAAGAGGAGGGAAGAAAAAAATACCCCACCCTTATCACTCCCCTTAAAAATAAAAACCCACCCTCACCCATCTCCCTCGCCAAAGGCCTGACCGAACAGCCAGGTCTTGCATGGATGTTGAAAAGAGGAGAGGTCCGGAGCCACCTGGGCCTCTGCTGGGAGGAAGTTCCACAGCCTCGGTGCGGCCACTGAGAACGCCTTCTCCATAGTCGCCCCCCAGAATACCCAGGGGAACTTCAAGAAGGGCACTCCCTGTCGACCGCAGGGGTTATGTTTTCTTGAGCTAGAGTGTCCAGGAGGGATTCTGTCAGAACACAGCTCTTAAGCCTTTTTGACATAATCAGCCATGCTCAGAAACTTGGTGTCGCCTGCGGTAACAGAAACCGTGCAGAATCCAGCAATCAGAAAAGCTAGGAACAAGTTGTTCATGAATGAAATTCTATTGCATAATTCTTAGAGGGTATTACAAAAAAACTTAACATGAGAGGCACATCAAGTAATAAAATGTATGTACTTGTTCTTTTTTTTTTTTTTTTTTTAATGAAACCACATATATCTTGCACTGTTATAAGGGTGATGTAATTTTACACTCAACCGTATTTGGGTAGTTTTGTTTCATATCAGTCATTTAGTTTCCTCTTTTCCACTGCTTCATATTTCATTCAGCTGTTCATCAGCAATGCCAATTACTATTTCAGATGTTTGAACACTATGAATCTCCTTTTCATTATATATTCCAAACCACCTCCTTTCACTAAAGGAAAGACCATACCTTGAGAACACACAACGGCTTTACTTACTGCATATTAACCCCAAAGCTCACTTACGTGATGCACTGCAACCATCCATTCAATTTTTCTTCAGTAAATGAACACCCTGTATTAAACGCACCACTATGTACAAAGAAGGTGCCACTGTGGGTAAAAACAGACGTGCCAACAGCAGGACTGCTCCCCAGGCAACCCCAGGTGGAATATTGCGGGCAACACAGCCCAGGTCACGTCAGGGCACCGAACTGACATGTCCATGGCCAGGGAGCCATCTCACTGCCCATACTTTGCCCAGAGCACAAAAAATGTGCAGGTTGCCAGCCCCACGCACACCCTCCTCCCAGCACTCCGGCCCCCCTCTCGCCATGATGGACAGCCATGGTGGCCAATGAGGCACAGCTGTCCATCATGGTGGTGTCACAGCCCAGGCTAGCTGCCAACATTCTCTGGTGCAATCCTGGGACAACATGACAGCACACGTTTACACATACATGCCGGTCCAAGGGCACAACAGGCCAAAATCATGTCTGTTTTACCCTCCAAGCAGATATTGCATCTACATTATCATCTTGTTTTGATCCCATCTATATGAAGTCCTTTTCCTCCACTCCAGTCTGTCTGTTCTTCAGAAACTCTGCAGTTGATTATATTCTTCTGCAGGACATCCAACTTAGGCCACTTTTACACGAGGCACTTGGAAGCGCCCCAGGAGCCCCGTATTCAAAAGGAAAGCCACACGGGGAGTGTTTACACGCTCCGCGAGCTACCAGAAGTGATGTGCTGCCTGTTCTCTTGAGTGGTGGCGGCTGCAGATGCAGGGCTTTCAAAGAGGCGCGTTCTATAGAACTCAATTTTCAGGTCTATAGAACGCGTCTCTTGAAAGCCCCACGTCTGCAGCTGCTGAAGAGAACAGACGTGACGTGACGTGACGTGACGTGACGTGACGTGACGTGACGTGACGTCACGTGACGTGACGTCACGTCACGTCACGTCACGTCACGTCACGTCACTTCTGGTAGCGCAGGGAGCATGTGAACGCTCCCCGCGCGGCTTTCCTTTTGAATACAAGGCTCTGGAGGCGCTTCTAAGCGCCTCATGTAAAAGTGGCCTTAGTTTACATTTTCCAACCTTCTCTTGAATGTTTGTCACCCTTCTACTTATGTATTCTTCCTAACTATTTTGCACATGCCCATACCATCCAAGTCTAGACTGGGGTGAGGAACTTTCCCCTTCTCCCCGCCCCCAGGACACTTTGGAAACTGGTACAAGTTCTGCAGGCTGGATACGAGTAAGAAACGAGTAAGATGGGGGAAGGAAGCTAGAGATCCAGATCATGGATCCATACCATTGATCCACCCCCATCTCTATACATCTCTGTTCCCTTTGCCTGAGCTCATTCTTTCAGTACATGAGGGAGTGACTAAATTAATTGGTCAGATTCTGGAATTAGAAAAGAACTGAATAAAAAGCATAGGGCCAGCGGTTTCCCACCCCTGGCCTCGATTGTTAAACCCTGCACTACTGCTCAAATTGTTTAAAGTTACATTGCAATTTGTTTCTACAAAAGACATTTCTCCATCTCCTCAATGGAAACTGCTCCACTGCAACTGCTGGGAAAGCTAGCCATATTGGGACAAGCTCCTTAGACCATTGAACTATTCAACCTCTCACACCTCAAGCCGTGGACAGTACTCTTTTTCCAGTTCCACATTACACACAAACACATCCAGCTATTATTAGCCCTTCAGAAATATAAGCCTAAAAGTAATAGGCGGCATTCATTCACTCAAGACTCTTCTCCCACCTGTACTCTTTGTTGAGGAATTTTGCAATCCCACATTTTAATTGTTCCCACTTTCCCTCCCCAATTCAAAGGTTAACATAGTACTGCTGTGGCCAATAATAGGTATCCCATTCTTATGCAGGGGGTGGTTCTTATCATCAATGCACTATCCCCACCAGAATGGCATAGGGATTCATCTTGTGTGGAAAATCACCTCTATTCCTCTCCTGCAGCAGCAATTAGAGTAGGGATTCTCAACCTGGTGCTTGGGCAATGTGTGAACGTTCTCCCCAAGGTAGCTGTCAATAGTGCTTGGGAGTACTTTGAAACAGTTCTTCATCCATTTAAGTCAATGTGAGCTGGAATGAATTGATTATCTCAATTTCCACTGAACTGAATTAAACTGAATGGTAGAAGGGAGACTTAATCTATGCATACTTATGCAAATTATTCATGCAAATTATGCAGTGCTCCCAAATAGTCACTCATGTCACTCCAGTGCTCATGACTGGAAAAAGGTTAAGAACACCTGAATTAGAGGGGTTGGTGATCCAGTTGATATAGTATATTTCGATTTTCAAAAACCTTTTGACAAAGTCCCTCACCAGAGACTCCTGAGCAAACTAAGTAATCATGGGATAAGAGGAAAAGTCCTGTTCATGAATTGGTAGATGGTTAAAAGATAGGAAACAAAAGTTCGGAATAAATGGTCGTTTTTCAAATTAGAGAGAGATAAACAACAGGGTGCCTCAAGGGTCAGTACTGGAACCAAGTATTGTTTAACATGTTCATTAATGATCTGGGAAAAGGGGGAAAGACTGAGATTGCTAAATTTGCAAATGACACCAAATTATTCAAGATAGTTAAGACCCAGGCAGACTGAGAGGCACTACAGAGGGATCTCGCATGGCTAGGTGAATAGGCAATAAAATGGCAAGTGAAATTCAATGTTGATAAGTGAAAGATGATGCACATAGGGAAAAATAATCCTCACTTTACATACACAATGCTAGGTTCTGATCTGGGTGTAACCACTCAGGATAAGGGTCTTGGAGTCATTGGGGGCAATCCAAAAGCCCACGTACACCACGCACAGGTGCTGCACTCAGATGAAAATGTGTGTGCTCAGGTTCTCGCCTGAGTGCAGTGCCTGCAGGCGGCGTACATGGGTCGTTGGATTGCCCCCATTGTGAATAGTTCCTTGAAGGCATCAGCTCAGTGTGCAGCAGCAGTCAAAAAGGCAAACCGAATGCTAGGCATTATTGTGAAAGGAATAGAAAATTAAAAGGGGAAATATCATAATGCCACTGTATAAATCTTTGGTACAACACCACCTTGAATATTGTGTGTAGTTCTGGTCACCCCATCTCAGGAAGATACAACAGAATTGGAAAAAGTTTAGAGAAGGGCAACAAGGATGATAGAAGGGATGGATTGACTTCCATATGAGGAGAGGCTCAACAGGTTAGCGCTGTTTAGCTTGGAGAAGAGGCAATTAAGGAGGGATATGATAGAAGTTTGTAAAATTATGAGTAGTGTGGAAAGAGTAAATAGGGAACTGTTTGCCCTTTTTCACAATAAGAGCATAAGGGGACACTCTTGGAAGTCAAATGGCAGTAGATTTAAAACAAAGTGCGGGCGGGGGGGGCAGAATTCACTCAGCAGACAATACAGTTGTGGAACTCATTACCAGGAGACAGCAGTGAAAGCCAGCACCATAACTAGCTTCAAACGGAAACTAGATAAATTCTTAGATGATAGAACCATAAATGCTTACTAGTTGGGAGATTAAGTCCATGACCTGTACTTGTACTTCTCTCGAGCTACCGTAGCTGGCCAACTTCAGACCACGGGTCAATGGACCATGAGTCTGACCCAATATGGCACTTCTTATGTTCTTAATTAAGGATAACTGATACATGGATTAATCACTTCAGACAATACGGGAAATGTGGAAAATGGATTTAGCATGACTGTCAAGCATCACTCTTACAGCTTACCTTTTGGGACTTGACCAGTTTCACACCTCATGTATTTTGTGACCAAAATCATGCACACATTCACAAAAGAAGCGGAGAGAGGTTTCTTCCCCATGCTGGTGTGTCATCTGCAGGACCGTGCTGGGGTGGGCAGAACTTTTCTTGAATGGTTCCATTCTTCCTGGCCAGGAGAACTCAGCGGGTGGTGCTTTGGGAGTGTTCATCATCTCCCCGGGACCTAACGTGTGGAGTCCCGCAGGGTTCTATTCTGTCCCATATCCTGTTCAATGCGTACATGCAGCCTTTGGGTGAGGTTGTACGTTGTCATCAGTACGCCGATGATACAGAACTCTACCTCTCTTTTTCAGCAGACCCAGACACAGCAGTCTTGGTGCTTACATGGTGTTTGGCGGCTGTAGGGGACTGGATGAGGGCAAGCTGTCTGAAGCTGAATTCCGATAAGACAGAGATGATGCTGGTGGGTGGGGCTGAAGGAGTGGAAGGAGCGCTCCTGATACTGATGGGGTTCGCCCTCCTTCGGTTACTCAGGTCCATAATCTGGGGGTGCTCCTCGATCCACAGCTCTACCTGGATCTCCAGGTGGCAGCTGTGGCGAGGAGCACCTTTCGCCAGTTACATCTGGTGCAACGGCTTCGGCCATATGTCTCGGACTCTGACCTGGCCACCATCATCCATGACTTCATCACCTCTAGACTGGACTACTGCAACACACTCTACGCGGGGCTACCCAGGATGACAACTCGGAGGGTGCAGCTGATGCAGAATGCGGCAGCCCATCTCCTTACAGGGACAGGTCGTCACGAGCACATTAAACCAGTGCTCTGTTCTCTGCACTGGCTGCCTATTATCTTCTGGGCCCGATTCAAGACATTGATTTTGACCTATAAAGCCCTGTACGGCCTGGGCCCTGCCTACCTGCAGGACCGTCTCACGCCTTGGTGTGGTCCCTGCAGTCAACTTGGGGCACCCAACTTGAGGTCCCCCGGTGTCAACAATGGGAAGGGTGTTCTTGGTGGCCACACGTAGGCTGTGGAATTCCCTCCCAACGGAGACTCACCTGGCCCCAGACCTCCCCTCTTTCTGAAGACAGTGTAAAATCCGGCTGTTCCGCCAGGCCTTTGGTGAAGGAGACAGGTACGGGTGGTAGGGGCTGGGGAAAGGTTTTCTATTTCCACACTTTTAAGGCGTTTTTATGTAATTTTATATTATTTGTTTAATAGATTTTATATTGTATACTTGTGATACTTTATGAGCCACCCTGAGCTGCCATGTGCGCAGGAGGGTGCCGGATAGAAGGAGGTCGAAATAAATAAAATACAATCAAGCATCTTGTGTGAATGCAGCCATGGAGTCAGAGCTGGGGAACAATCTCTCCCTCTCCCTCTCCCTCTCCCACACACACACACACGGCTCATGGCAACTCTGCTGCCCCATCACTTCAGTTACACCCCAACCACCTGGATAAGGAAGACAAGCAGAAAGAAAATGGGCGAGGAAGCCCATGAACATTGTGGATGAATTGCTTAACTACTGGAAAAAGCACATAGTTGTATGCTCATACCTGCTTATTAATGTGAACATGCCAAGTTCTGCCTGGGAGGAAAGAAGAGCAACAATGAAGCATTTGTGGATGAGACCAGTATCACTATGGGGAAAGTTAGGTCACAAAATCCCTTTTATACAACTAGTGGAGACTGCTCCATCCTGTTGGAGTCAGACCGTGTCACAATGACCACACATTATAGTCTTGCTCATTTTAATTCTCCATTCTTACAAATTAAACACACTCAACCTTAAAGGAATTCCTTTAATTCACAATGCATCAGTTTGCCCACATGCTATCAAAAGCATAAGTATTGGCTCCATACAGTGACTCTCAATTTAATAGTGTCAAATCCACGGTTACACTCATCTTCAGAACCCTCTCCAGGACACACTGAATTCTTTCTCCAGGAAAAAAAAAGAAAATTGGCCCCAAACTTTTCATGATAGAATGAGGAATCTAAGTCTTGTCCCATCTCCTGGGCATTCAGAAACAGCATGGAGGTGTACAAGTGAGCACCAAGACGACACCGACTTAATGTCCCAAGGATAGACACATTTAGGATGATGGAACAGAGGTGATAATTTTCAAAGTCCTCCCCTGTCTCTGCCAGTGTCCCCATTATTTTTCTCTCTTTCTTTCTGGGTCTCAGGTTTAGCCTACTGCACGCAGTCAACGGTTAAATAGGTGATGGTGAAGGTGATATAGAATTGGGTGCAATAGGTACAATTCTAACTTTTTGGTGCACTCTCCCTAGAGGCTTCATAAGGATTCTAGCCAGAATGGGGGACCGAGCTTATGCACTACAGATAATTTAAGCATGTTCCTCCAGTGTGATCCCACTAATCTATGCAACATCTCAGATGTATGACATGATGGACTGTATCAAATACTGGGAAAAGATTATGCGTGTATGACCCACTCACACAGTCAAAAGGACATCATACATCAGTGCCACCTCACCAGCAATGTTTGTCACATGTCCTAGCCTTAATTCTGACTGGGAAGGGTTTGGAATATTGGCACTTGTTAGGAAAGGACTGTAGGAGATGCATGGTCTGGCTGAATCAAGCAATATTTTCTTACATGCTCACTAGACTATGACATGTTTTAGGGTTAGATTTCCTTTCTCAAAAGGCAGTGTTGCTCATCTCCACTGATAGAGGGCCGGTATGTTCCTTATTCTTTCACCAGCTAGAAAAGGCCTGAGTCAGAGTTAGAAGCAGTGACTTCAATTTCCTGAAGTGCTTCTAGGACTTCCTGTTCTGTGAATAACCCAAAAATCATGTGTGGGTAGCTGTATTGCATTAACAGTCCGTACTGGTACAGGATTCCTGTTATCTAGCAAAGCAACCTTGGTGCAGATCTTTGAGAACCTAGCATAATAGGGTCCCGATCATTACTGTGACATGTAGGTGTTACCAATAAATAACACAAACTCCAGTTCCTTGCAACAGAACATGGTGGGTTCTAACTGAAGCTAAACATTCTTACATTAAAAACCTACACTTTAATAGAGTAGCGAAGGCAAAGATTAGAAAATTTGAGTTTCACAAAACATGAAAATTTTGAATTAAATTAAAGTCACTGCCTTAACACGTGTGCCATGTAAGCAGTAAAGCAACGTACAGTGTCGCATATTATACTCACTTAACTTAGGTTCTATGTATGCACATTTTGCCTCCATCTTTCAGCCTCAATCCTCTTCCTCTACAGGTTGGGACCAACACTGAAGCAGGAAACAGTACTAAGGGGGCAGATATCTGCTGTCTCCACATGGCAACACTCGAATTAGTGTTAACAATGCTGTTGGAGGGGTTGGTTTCCCCTGCTCTTGCATCTACTCTCCTTATGGCCCCCGGTCCATTGTCCAGTGTTCAGATGCACCTGCTTTTGGAGTAGGTGGAGCTTTTCCTACAGGAATGCCTTTTCCTGCCACATAGTCACTGTGGATCAGTGCAGCTGACTGGGATGGGGGTAACATCTTTTTTCACTAATTCCCGTTGGTGGCAGTGGAGAAAACACAGCGAACATGGGTCCCTGCTAATTCCTTTCCTAGCAGAAGGCACCAAGCAATCACTGCTAAAAAATTATTCTGGGCAGGGTATATCTTCCCCACTTCTGCACTTGCTCTTCTTGATTCCCTGAAGCCTGGTGCTCCGATGTTTATATTTATTTAGTTTCTTACATTTATACCCTGCCCCTCTCACACATAAGCAAGAGTATACAGTAGTGGGTTTTCTCACAACATATCTGTAACAGAACAGTGTAGCAATGGCTCTCAGGCCTGGATTAGAGCCACCTGCAGTTCCGACACTCTGAACAATGGTGATATGAGGGACGCTTGTTTGCAAAGGAATACTACTCCAGTAATTGCCCAACCACAGTCCCAGCTCAAATCTTACAGTGATGGAACAGTATCAGGGCAGAAGACATCAAGGTGCGTTCACCCCGCTATAGCCCCAGCTCACCTTCCATGATGTCCCCAACTCCAATGTTGCAGGCAACCTGCAGAGGAAGAGGATTGGGGCTGAAGGACCAAAGCAAAGTGTGGGTGCATGAAGCCCAAGTTATAAGTAAGGATAATATGCAAGACTGTACAATGTCTTTACTGTTTATATGGCACGCACGCTAAGGCGGTGGACTTAACTTGCAATTTCCATAGTTTTTGTGACAATCAAATGTGTTAATCTTCATCTTTGTTATTCTGTTACCTGTAGGTTTTTCTGTAAGAATTACCCAGTTTTTTTAAAATGGGAATGCGGTAAATTCCATCTGCTGCCACGGTACCAACACAACCCATTGTTTTGCATTAGTGCCAAATTTATTTGAGTAAATAGCTTCCACTGGGCCCATTTATTGTTCAAAGGGTAAAAGGAAATATTATCTTACAGAGCCTAGGCTCCACCTCTCACATGATGTGTAAGACCATATATAAAAGAAATAATTTTATATGGTGAGGTACTTGAGAAAATGGGGAGCAGTGGGAAAGCCCAACGAACTTATTTTTATTTAATTCAGGTACTAACAAAAAGAAATCTCTGTGGCATCTGATAAGTTTAATGAGGTTTTTCCATAGAGGTAAAGTGTACACCATCTGCATGTACTACAGTGCACACAAAGTTCCCTGATTCAACACATAGCTCTCCTAAAACTTCAAGACACAGCTCCCAGATGGTGAAACTGACAAGAAAGTCCCATCTTCAAGCTACCAGGCATGGTGGGGGATCACCATACTACATTTTCCTGAGTATAGAGGGGCTTCTGGAAGAGAGCACAAAACCCCTGCCCTGAAAGCCGAGTCTCCACAGATCCACATAATATGATCCACCTTGATTTGCTGCTTTGATATTAATGTCCATTTCATTTTAAACTCTTCCAGCTGATTCACTCTTCCAGTGATGGAGGAGAAGGGGATCACTTTACTGCATTTTCCAGAGTTTTACGGGGCATAAAACCTGCATTTTGAAAGCTGAGAGTCCACAAATTTATACAGTAAAAGCATCTCTCCAATAATTTGCTCCCATGAATTTACAGGAATTTTTGTTTTAATGTATTGCTTTAAAGCACACACACTGATCCAATCACTGGGGGGGTATGTGGGGTCATTTTGCTGCATTATCCTGGATACTGGGAGACTTGGTGTGGGGGGTTGGCATGAAGCCCCTCCTCTGAAAGCTGATAGTCCACAGATTCACACTGGGTGATCACTCTCACCTTGCTTCCCTGAAGGAAATTTTGTTTTTATGCATGGTTTTAAAGTGCATTGACTGTCCCACTCCTGGAGGGAGGGAGTCGCTTTACCACTTTTTCCTAAGTACTCAGGACCTTTGGGGGGAGAGGTGAAACTTCTTGATCCAATTTTTAAAGCTATACAAAGGTCTGAAGTACAGACTAGAGCAAGAAGACCCATCATTCCTGAATATCACTCCCTGGAATGGATATCTATTGATAAAAAGTCACAAAGTCTGAGGTTTTGTATTCTGGCCAGAGATTTCAACCTTCTATAATTACATCATCCTTCAACCTTTTTTTACCAAAATGGGACACATTGCACACCTCCCCACAAGGATCACATATGTCAAATTTCAAACTCTTGGGTTGAATGGTTCCAATTTGATAATTAATTATAATGGGGCAGTAGCTACGTCTTAACTATAAAGTGGCTCATGCCACTCTATAATTTGCTTCTTCCACTTCTTCTCATACTCTTGCCACCATCCCAAACAACCCTGGTCATTCTGTTTTTATGTATCTCCAAAAGCAGAACAAGCTGTTGATTGATGATTATTCAATTATCCTTATTTATAGGTGTAAAACCCTATTGCATTCAAGCAGAAAAGGGAAGCTATTATTTTTATGCAATATCTAACTGAACACACTTCAGAATCTAACGTACATCAAACATCAGTCTAAGTAGAAAAAGGAATACCTTTGGAAAAAATTACACAGAAGTTGTGTTTGGATTATTCTCATATTTTAAATAACTCTTTTGTATAAAAACATACAAACCTATATAGGAAGAAACAGGACATTTACAGCCTGTTATTGGACCTATATGGCTAAAGAAAAGGGAGCTTAAAACAACTTTGCTTGTATAACGCATCTTGGCAATGATTGTATAGTACATCCTGGAAATCAAATATCATTAAAACAAACTGAAATTGAGTTAAACCTTTGTGTCATTCTTTTTTCATAGTGGTAATTACAATGTGCTACTCTCTGAATCTGTCCAATGACAATAGCATTCATGCAATGCACAAAAATAAGACTATAAATTATCATTATCAATGAGACAAAAAGGCTCGTTTATTAAACCCCAAATTCCTTAATTTCCTTGATGTTTTTTAAAATAAAGGTTAGATAATATTTAAAGAAATCATATCTCTCTTTTCATTCATACTCAGTCCTGCGTTCCAACACTTTTTAAAAAAATCTATAGAAGTAGTACCGGTAAGAAATAGATTGATTTTAAAACTGCATTATGGCACAACGTATAGGATGTGAGATGAGTGGAATTAGGTCATATCCTCAAAAGACATACATGGAAAACTGTTCTATACTTGCAGAGAATCTGGCCCATTATGTATGGAGAATAAAACAAGCGAGACTGTAATCCTCAATCCTACCAACACTACAAAATAGAATAGAAAAATGTACTTTATATAGAACATTAAATATCTCCCCCCTCCCCCCTGCATAATCAAATATGAATTGAAACAATCTCTGCTCCAGCAAGTGCTAGGTCTCTACAGAGCTAGAAGGGTTGTTTAATAGGGGAAAATAAATTACATCTCAGTTTTCCCGAGAGGAAGGGTGTTGACTTTTTTTAAAAAACTGTAAAGGAAACTACTCACATGAGAATTTCAATACCCTTGCTAAAAATAGAATTATAGGCGCCTCTTCCCCATCCTGCTCAAACAATTGGAAAAATGATTGCTTAAAATAAACAATTTAGCATAATAACACCAATAAAAACCATACAAAATTAGCTTTCCTAGCTACCCAAATAATGCCAGGCAAGCCTCCTCCTTCTGTAGCTGCTTTTGTAGTTGAGCACAAAACACAGTACATAGCTCCAAATAAGTGTTTGAAGCTCAGAGTCAGGTGGCGAGAGGGAGTCAGCAGTTCTGTCATTTCACAGATGACATAGGCTTACATCAAGGTGAGGAACTTTTTCCCTCCTGTGAGCTGCTTTGAACATTGGCACAAGCTCCATGGCCCAGAAAGAAGTGGGGAGGAAGGTGCTTAAGGGGTGTGCTCAGAATAAGGAAAGAAGTAAGGGTCCAGATCATGGATCTCTGCCATTGATTCTTGAGGGCATGCCCTCCTCTCTGATCCTTTCCCCTGAACAAATTCTTTCAATGCTTGAGGGTAGGGACTGGATCCATGGACCAGATTCAGACACTGGACTGAGGCCAAAGAGAAGACAGCAATGGGCCAGATTTGGGCCACAGGTTCCCCACTCCATGAGCCACTTCAGTTGTGGAATCGCTTGGCTGTCACTGTCTTCTACAGCAGTCTGGAGAAAAGGATGCTTTCCTCTGTGCATCTGTCCCCTCTAACCTGCCCTATGCACAGTTAGTATTACGAATGTTATACATGGTGCACTGCTTCAGTCTAATGGAACAATATTAATGCCTGTATTATCAAACTAATCAGGCTATAGAGATGTTTCCTTTATACAAACAGAAACCAAAAACAGAGTACATACAACGAATACATATACAAAGCTTTAAGGTCTAAGATTGCTAAGAAATCCATGCATGCCTACACTAACCGAATAATGCTTAAAGTAACAAAACAATAGTACATCCTGTTTGAGCATGAGAAGTATGAAAAGCAATTTTAAAGAGAAAGATAAACAGCATGAATCAAACATAGCTCCACTGGAACAAAATTGCTTTCTCCACTTTGGATTAGAGCGAAAAGGAGAATTTTGGATGGTTAAACTGTAATTCACAAAATCCCAAGTGATGCAAAAATCCATTAGCAGGGATGACACAATCAGAGTTTTCAGACAGACAGGGAGCCCATTGGAGCCCGGAGCGGTTCTTTGAGCCCACCGCACTGGCCGCCATTTACCAACTCTGCTAGGGGCCACATCAGACGGACTGGCAGTGTCCCCTGGCCACGGCCTGCCTACCCAGTGCCCCCACCACCATACAGCCCCGGGTCAATTAAATGACACTCTAGGTGGCTGGCCGTGACCCTATGGTGCTGAACGCAGCAACAGATGGATGGGCGCGGAGGTGCTCCGTGGGTCCCCCGTCAACAGATGGGCAGAAGCCACGCTTCGCCATTGCTCTGGGCTTGGCCGGCCAGCCTGCTCCGCATGACTTGCTCCTGTATCTTTCAGAGCATGCCATGCTAGGCTTCCCCACAGCAGCCCCTGCCTTCTCTATGTTGCACATCTAGCAGATGCCCTTTACACAGACCAGTAAACCCAGCGGTGACGGGGGCGTCTGTGGACAAATCTGGAGCTGCTGTCCATTTACACACATGAGACATGCTCTTCTCACATAAAAGGGAGGTAACCTGAGTTTTATAGCTAATATTTTGTTTCCTTCTAACAACTTGGACATTTGTGCATAACATGGAACTGTGTAGAAAAAGTGGTTCATGTTTCTACTTCTGACATTGGTATATATGGCCACATGATGCTGATAATACACTGAATCCCACTTGTATCATTACTGCATCAGCAGTGCAATCCTCAAGCTGCTGTGCTGGCCTCATTCACTTCAATAGGGCTAGCACCACAGCTTGAGGATAGTGTGTATGTTCTCACTTGTCAGTCTCTCCTCTCTTATGCTGATGTGATGGTCCTTTGGGTATTATACAGTCCTCATTAGTGCACATTTAATCAAGTGGCCCAAACCCTCCCTCTCTCTCTTCTACAATCAGTATTCTTTATGGGCTGAATTCTCTGGTCCAAAGTCCCTTTGCAGTCTTTGTACAGCAGAAAGTGACCCTTAAATAACCCGAGATCATCCCTGGAATATCCCCTTAAAAGAGCAAAAAGTACATGTTTGTCTGAGCAGACTCTTAGGCACAATATCTGAGGAAGGAAAAACACCAGCAGCAAACTGGCTGATGTAACATCCCAAAGGTCACAATCCTCAAACTTCTTATTTAGAAGCATTTTCCTAGTTGCTTTCCTTCTTTGAATGGGTAAGGAAACTAACATAGGGTGTTTTCAAACATGACGGTGGCTGGGCACTGCCAGAGACTTACTCCCTCTGGGGTTGGGTCACTACCATGACCGGGATTTGGTTGGGCCCCCAAACTAACGTGATGGGAGCCCACCACCAGGAAGGGCAGGGAGACACATGGAGGTGCATCCACCCATCCTGCCCCCGCACTGCATCCAGGAGCCCACCCCCCACTGGCTGCCATGGCAGCCAATGATAGCTGACACAGTGCCCAGCACCAGCGGGTACTCCACACCGAGTCCAGTAAAGCAGGCTTTCAGACGTGAAAGACCACTTTACTCCAGGTCGGGTGACTGGATCCCCACCATGGTGGCAGCTAGCCCACACTGTGACACAGGGATTTCCCCAAGTCCCTGGGTTAGCCACCACCATGGTCAGGATCAAAGCTGGCCACCATCACATTTGAAAATACCCATATTCTGCACCGTAAAGGAGGACTGCAAAACTTCCAGGGTGTAACAGGAGACTATCCAGCTTAGGACCATAACAGGGATCATGGGTCGAGAGCCCGCAGGAAGGGTCAGAAGCATCTGTAGTAAAATTAGCCCAGCAGGGGTAGGGAGCTTCTACCCAGTTTGGGGAAATGGCTATAAAAGCTTTTCCTGGGCCTAGTGGAGATAGACTACCAGAGAGGCTGAAGGAGCCTAATCCGTGCTTATGTGCAAAAAATTCATGTCAGACTGATCTGCTGAGAGAAGACCGTGACCAGAGTTCATTGCAAAGCCGGCTTAGGTGAAGGAGGCAAAAGGCAATCACGCATATCAGAATGGGGTGTGCATGGCAGACATACCCAAGCAAGTGGCCAATGGATTTGTGAGGAAGATGGTAAACACTGGAGGAGCAGCACACTGTAAGTAAAGCATTGGTGGAGAAGCCTAAAGACTTTTGGTGGCTTGTACACCCACCAGATTTCACAGTAACCCTATAACCATATCAGTGTAATCACTCTGAGCATACACTGCTGTTTACAGAGCAAAACTTGGCACAAACCAGCAAATGGAGTTGTTGAACATATTAAGTATGACACATCTACAGACAAGTATAAAAGCCTAAAGAGATAGATCTTTTTGTTTTAAACAGGAAAAGACAAATTATAGCAGCTTGTCTGATGATATTTGTTAAGAAACACTTAAAGGATAGTTTAACTGTGTCAAAGAAACACATCAAAAAAAACATTGTAAGATACTTGGCTTAGAATAATAGTTTTTAAATGATTCCAAAACCAAGCAGCCTTCAACCAGATAAGATATGCAAGCATGTTTGCAAACTTCTACCAAACCCCTTTTAACCAAGCTCAGTAGAGTAGATTATAGGGAAATGTTGGGATTTATGAAGTTAATGTAGATGACTTGACTGTTATTATCTAAAAGACTTTTCAGACTGAAACCGTACTCAAACCACAGTGAAGGGTCACTGCTGATATAACAGGTTACAGGTAAAGAAATCAATTTATGTTGTTTATCAGAGTATATAAACTGTAAGAAAATAAGCCTTTGGCCTGGAGATAAAAGGCCAAACTCATCCATGCCCAACTTCATCCACTCTACACCATGGATGGATTTGACCCAGAGTTAATAGTCTCTGAAGAGACAAAATTGTGCTTAAAATCATGTATTTGTTATTTTTGACTGAAATTATTAAGACTGGAAGCATCTTAATAATTAAGTTTCTCCCTCATTTCTGATTTGTGCACATTCCTCATCTTGGGCAATGAAAATCTAGTTTTCTTTCTGTTCTGTTTATTTTGTTTGGTCTCGTTTATCTAGTTTTCTTTCCATTGTGTTTATTTTGTTTGGTCTGGTTTTCCTTTCACTATGTCCTATTTGGCTGGGCTACAGGGTGCCTGAATGTGAGCAACACAATCTAATATGAATGTGAACACTGATCTAATACTGCTGTTACTACGAGGCTTCCAATACCTTTAGTAATGGATTTATTACACAATCTGACTATGAGAGGCTTTCAAACACCTGTCCTGTTATCCCACAGCCTACCAAGCAAGCTTAAATGGGGTTAGTTGGTAGGATTTATGTGGCCTGGAGGACTATTCCTAATTGCCCACTGCCAGGTACCTGCAGGCTGCAAACGTGAATCTCTCACTTCTTTCCCCAGCTGCCTTACTGAGATTCTTCTGCTCCTGAGCTGGGGAGGTGTCACCACACACACAGAGAGTCGCCTAAGCACTAGAGATCCCTGCAGCCTAAGGGGTGTCCACAAACAGCAGGAGGTGGGTATTATGGGTGCATACACACGAAGTGACCCACTCGCCCTCATGTGTGTTGACCCCGCCCCCATCAGGCTGGAACTCCTACCAGCAGCCCAAACAGTTACCAATCAGTGGGGGCTGCAAAGCTGACCTCCTTAGCAAGAGCAGAGCAGAGCAGCACAGCGCCCCCTTAAGTGGGAGGAACCCCCGTGCCCGCTCCACCCCTGCAGTCCAGGCTGCATTCTGCTGCTGCCAGGGCGGCTGGTACCTTTCTCAGGGACGCTTTCAAGGCGTAATGTTCCTGCGTGTATAGTACATGGTCTCCGTCCCCGGGAGCCACCGAAGCGCCACTTCCCCAGCAGCGAGAGGGACTCAGCAGCCGAGGAGAGCAGCGCAGCAACGCGCCCAAATTAGTCCGCGTTCGGCGCGCAAGGAGCATGGAGCTGCATGTAGCCATGGCTGAGAGTGGGTGGGAATATGCACATGCGCAGCCGCTGTGGCGAGAGCAGGAGAAGGGAACTTTGCTCCTTTCCAACTTCCTAAACCAACCCCCAGCAGGGGCTACGGGGACTGCCCATTTGTTTAACCCTTGATTGCTTCCTATAGATCACACATAGGGGGAGGGGGGCTTTTCTGTCCCCTCTTTGGAGGAAGACATTATTTAAAACAAGGTATAATCAAGTAATAAAAAATAATCATCTCCTACTGAAATGATCAAAAAGATTCTCATTTTGTTTTCATAAAAATCCATATCCAGTACTTGCTCAACAAGGACTGTGCAACTGAATACAAACTAGTTATTCTCTATAGGTACAATACTCTGTGTTCGAGTTGTACACGTTTTTTAAATTTTCATTTCATGCAATGACACATCCTCCTTTCTCTTTAAAGGGATTCCTGTCTTCAGGGATATCTTTTACCAGAGGATCTTCTCCAGATCTTTCTTCAATGTAATTTTTTATATCCTCAGAACATTTGGATACCTTAAAAGGAGAAAAAGTTCTCGTTTAGATTTACTCCCATTAAAAATACATCATTTAGAATTTTAGTTTTCTTTCATTTTCTTACCTTTAAACTAATGCACATAAGGAGTTTGATTATACAAATGTTCTAAACATGAGCACTCATAGGATCAGGTCATAAATTATGTATGTGGTATTCATTCGTTCAACTAAATTGGTTTAGTCACTAGTTTTCGATTTGTTTTTTACTCAGACACTAACCATGTAGTGACCTGGGTAGAAATTGTAGCACCTATAACAAAATATTCAGCTTGGAAAACTTTGATTAACATGTTTTAAAATTGAATAGCTTTACAATTCTAGGTTGTTTTTTTCCAGGAGGGGCTAATTGAAAATAGGGTGGCAATCCCACCCGCCCCCTGCACCTCTGGGTGCAGCCACACTAGGGTCCATGGGAAGACTACCACACCTTGGGTAGCTTTAACCCACTCATGGCAGCCAGGCTACACAGGGTGGGGCAAGCAGTTGGCAGCTACACAATGATGAAGACATGTTGCATAGCAGCCTTATCCCCAAATGGGGTAAGGCTGCCTAAGGCAGGGCAAATCATGTGTCCAGGCTGCATCTGCCTCACCATGTGGCACGTTTTGCTGTGTGGCTTCGTTCTGCTGTGTGGCTTTGAGCAGCAGGTGCTGTCACCCATCATGCATGGATGGGGGCAGGATCTTCCTTGGGCTGGGTTCGGGCACCTGCTCATGTAGCTGGTGCTGTAGCCGGCCATGGTGGGAAATCTGACAGTGGCCAGCTCCCCACAATTGCCTCAAATGTGGCAGCAACACTTGCCCACCATAGGGCTTAACCCTCCACAGCCTGTGTGGCTGCACCTTATGAAGTTTGCTGCTCTGGTTGGTGTAGACCTTGAGGAATCACACTGGAGAACTCTTATAGCCTTCTGATTGCTCCCTGGAAGCTTAAAGTACTTAGAAATAGGAGCAGAAACAGCATGCATTAAACACAATTCTGAACCCATTCAAAGCAATGGCAAAATGCTCTTCCGGGATTGATTTTAAGGCAACTATGACTTGGCTTATTTTGTCAAAAGAGTTATTTTTAGTTAATTTCATGACAGAGATGTGTAGAAGAAATTAAGGCATGGAAAACTCCAAGGCCTTAATTGTCCACCTGTAGTCAGTGTGAGCTGAGTCATTGGCTTTAATAACAGAGGATTCTGCCCCCTATTCACACCACCAATGTGTACATTGATGTAA
Source organism: Sphenodon punctatus (assembly GCA_003113815.1). NCBI lineage: Eukaryota > Metazoa > Chordata > Lepidosauria > Sphenodontia > Sphenodontidae > Sphenodon > Sphenodon punctatus. Next base: position 477,743 of record QEPC01001500.1, read on the forward strand.
CAAAAACTTCAAGGGCTTTTAAGTAGCAAAAGCATCTGGTTTTAGCACAATGATAAAAGCTAAACGATGTACCATTAAAGTCACAGTACATAAAGACCATATCTTTGGACTACTGGAAATTCTAACTTTTCCTTTAGAAGTACAAAATAGAGTTTTGTCTGACTCTGAAACAGCATGTTTGTACATCATGAAGTTATTATCCTTTATTCCATGTCTATCATCCCGCAAGGCATCTTTGTAAGAAGAGAACAATCACTTGCAGTCTGCACAGCTAACAAGCACCATGAACAGACTTCCCAAAGCAGTTAGAGTCAGGTTTGTAATTCATGAAAATACTCAAAATTAATGGGGTATAATCATCTTCTTGTTGAACCCGATCCCAAACCGTGTAGATCCTGCGTTTCTGTGGCAACTATGCCCTCTGTGATAAACTTGTAACCCTAGTGACCTTGTAAAGACAAGGTTGGGTTTTTTTGAGATTTGTTTGTAGTGCAAATCAATGGGACACTCCCCCATATACCATTCTTTCCCCTCCATTCCATCGCCTCTCCTGTTCAACATGTGCAGCCTTTGTGGGAGGTTGTGAGGGACTTTGGAGTTTGGTATCATAAATATGTTGATGACACCCAACTGTATCTCTCTTTTTCAACTGACTCAGACCCGGTAGTCTCATTGCTTACTTGGTGTGTGTTGGCTGTGGGGGACTGGATGAGGAAGTACCATTTGAAGCTGAATTCTGACAAGACAGAAGTGATTTTGGTGGGGAGGGCCAAGCGTGGGTGGAGGTTGATGGGGCCCGACCCTCCTTGGTCTCTCAGGTCTATAGTCTGGGGGTACTCCTCGACTCACAGCTCCACCTGGATGACCAGGTGGCGGCTGTGACAAAGAGTGCCTTTTACCAATTACATCTGGTCCACAGTTTATGGCCTTATATCTCAGACTCGGACCTTGCCACCATCATCCATGCTTTTATTGCCGCGAGATTAGGCTACTGTAATGCGCTTTATGTGGGGCTACTGTTGGTGACGGTTCGGAGACTGCAGCTGGTGCAGAACTCAGTGGCCCATCTAATGGGGACGGGTTGCTGAGAGCATATTACAGCAGTGCTCAGTTCATTGTACTGGCTACCTATTGTCTTCCAGGCTCAATTCAGGGTGTTGGCTTTGACCTATAAAGCTTTACACAATCTAGGCCCCACCCTGCCTACCTGTGGGACTGCCTCATACCCCGGGTTCTAGAGAGGCCCCTGCAATCAGCCAGGGGCACCCTTCTCAAGCTCCCTCGAGTTTCTTGAGGGACGACTTTAGGGCGTTCTCCGTCGTTGCGCTGCGGCAATGGAATTCCCTTCCGGTTGATGCCCGTTTGTCCCCAGACCTCTCGTCTTTCCGTCATTGCTGTAAACCCTGACTGTTCTGCCTGGTGTTTGGTGGAGGAGACAGATGAGGGTGGGATGAGTAGTGGGGGTGTTGGACTCCAGATATTTTAATGGTTTATATATTTGTACTTCTGTTTTGTATTATTTTGATTTGTTAGCTGCCCTGAGCTGTCGTGGGCAGGATATTAAATTTTGCAAATAAAAAAATAATAACCAGAAAGTCCTGTTCAGGGCCAGCCTTACCACAGGGCAACTGTTCCAGGCCTCACTATTTTCTCTAATTCTGAGGGCCCCATAGAGGCTCCTGTTTTCTCCAGAGCAGGGTGCAGTGCCCCCACTCCCTCCCAGCAGGGTCCCAAACACAGTCACCTCTATGGCCCCATATAGGGTGTTTCCTGGGCCCCACAAACTCTCAGGCCGGCCTGGCAGTAGTGCCCATGTAGGCCATATGCATTCAACAAAAATATAAACGCATTATCTGAATCTCCTTTTCTGCAAGAACACCGAAGAGCTGGGTTCACAGATGTGTGTTTATTAAAAGCAGCTAGTAAGCATTAGCCAAGAAATAGGATAAACAGAGACTACAGACAACCGATCTTTGTTATGACAGTAAGCAAGATTCTGTCCCCTCTTTGAAGGAAGACATTTTTTAAAACAAGGTATAATCAAGTAATAAAAAATAATCATCTCCTACTGAAATGATCAAAAAGATTCTCATTTTGTTTTCATAAAAATCCATATCCAGTACTTGCTCAACAAGGACTGTGCAACTGAATACAAACTAGTTATTCTCTATAGGTACAATACTCTGTGTTCGAGTTGTACACGTTTTTTAAATTTTCATTTCATGCAATGACACATCCTCCTTTCTCTTTAAAGGGATTCCTGTCTTCAGGGATAACTTTAACCAGAGGATCTTCTCCAGATCTTTCTTCAATGTAATTTTTTATATCCTCAGAACATTTGGATACCTTAAAAGGAGAAAAAGTTCTCGTTTAGATTTACTCCCATTAAAAATACATCATTTAGAATTTTAGTTTTCTTTCATTTTCTTACCTTTAAACTAATGCACATAAGGAGTTTGATTATACAAATGTTCTAAACATGAGCACTCATAGGATCAGGTCATAAATTATGTATGTGGTATTCATTCGTTCAACTAAATTGGTAATTATATTATAATTTATAAATGCTTACCTTAAATAAGTGACCTTCACATATTGAAAAAACCACCATACTTTTGAGGAAAATAATTGGGCAAAGACCAATTACTCCAGTGAAAAGTGAACACTCCTGGTTGGATAAGTACTTTGGAGGAACTTTCTCTCTCTTGGGTAAAGTGCTTTTCAGTATGCCATTCCCGCCCCCGTGGCAACTCCCTGTAAACCTATATGCTATGTGAACATTCTGTATCAAGCACACTACTCCTAGAGGAATTTGCTATGGTATAAAGTGATCCCAGGTAACTTGGTTGTTTGAGCATATTCCAAGCCATGGGTTGCTTTCATTTTCATCCTGAAAAAGCTGAACATATGGTACTTTTTAGTTTTTGCTGCCCTAGTGGAATGTCATCTGACCCTTCAGAGCTCACAGCAATTAGTGACCAACCATACAAAAGTTATGAAAAGCTATTTGGATCTTGTGTTGGCTTGGAGTTTTCAATAGCAGGATTTTTTCACAGTTTCAAGTTTTCCTTTAGGTTGGGTTTGGTTTACTTTTTATTTGAAGGCTTGATTTCTGACTTCAGTTTTGGATTCTAGATTTACGAATTTCATTACTGTACAGTGTACAAGAACAGTTCTCCAGTTGTTCATAGGCAGAGCCTTTAGTGCAGTTGCTCCCAACATTTCTTGCTGGCCCCCATGAAGACTGGCCACAGCAGCACAAAGCAGGCTATTTCAGTTCCTACTGACATCACATCCCTTTCCGGAGCCAAGGGAGAACTGGAGGATGACCATAATATGTTCATGCTTGCCCTGGGTGCACCACGGCCAGCACATACATATTACACATCCCACCCCGAGATTGCTGTGATCCCAGTAGGGACCAAAGACCCCTTTTCTGTAGCTGCAAAGTGTAAAACCAGGGGTGCTGGGGAGGGGGAGCGTCAGACCCCTTAGTGTCCCCCCAGTATAAATACAGTTTAATATGCCTTAGGTACCACTGCTTCAGTGCATCTAGTTCCTCCTATCCTCATTTCCATTGCACCCTGCATATGTATGGGTAGCTTCTCAGGCCACTCTGGACATAACTCTGAAAGCAAGGGTCAGGGAGTCACTGGCTCGAAAATGGAGAGGCTGGTTTGAAGCTAGGATTTGGCTTCTAGAAGCTAAATCAGACTGTTCTAGAAGAGAAAGTTCCTGGGACATTTGAGTTCCCTTTAACTACAAGAGTTACGGTGTTTTTAGACAAACACCTCCCCACTCATTACCCACCTATCATGCATGTTGCAGGTCTGCATAGGGCGCCAATGAAGCCCTGCAACATGCATGATGGGTGGGGTAGCCCATGTCAAGACGTGGTCCCAAGAAGAGTCTGGCCGTTTTTACATGGCGCCACGCAGGGGGTGGGCAGGGCGTGGACACGGCCGTACATGCATCCCCAGTCACCCCACACACATTCCCACCTACAGAGCAACCTCCCGTTTTCCCTGGTTGCAGGAATGAGTGGGGATGTCTGTTAGGCGGGAGCACCACGCACCCTCACTGCCTGCGCCGTGTCCTTCACACAGATTTGTGTGTTCATGAGTGGGTGCATCTAATGTAAAAAAGACCTTTGACATAGTCCCTTGGGAAACAAAGGTTCAAATCCCCTATTAGCCACAGCCTAGGCCAGTCACTTTCAGCCTCAGTTCATCTATAAAATGGGAATAATAGCGGCCTCCTTTATAGGGCTGTTGTGTTATTACATGGCTAACAGGGAAAACTACCCCCTCGACCAGGAGAATGTATTCTAGGGCTTCCCCCTATGAGATTGCTGATCGCAAGAAGGGTCCCTAATTTCTTTGATCGTTTTCCGTTCAGGGCTCATTTCAGCTGTCCCGTGCCGCCAGCAGCACCACACCCAGTCTTGCTGAACCCTGGCACTGCTGTGGCAGTAAAAAAAACACACACACCGATTTAAGCGCTACGCCACCACCCCAGCCTGCGATTAGCTTGTTGGTACGGTTTTAGCTCTCTGCCCTCGCTAGTCTAGCTGCTAGTACATTTCTCAGGCTGCGTCATCCCCCCCGTCGTGGTTGTGGAGCCCCACATTCGACACCCCCCACCCCCGTGTCCTTTAGCCTGGGACACAGAAGTGGCAGGGCCAGCCAGCAAAAAACTGGGACCCCCCACTTCCGGACCCCACTAAAAGCGAGTGAGCCCTAGGGGTGTTATGTCTGCTCCAGCGTCCCAGCTGAGAAGATTGAGCAACTCCCGCTGCTTCACTTGCAACGCTCCTCCGGATCCAATCTTTTCCACACTCTCGGTCTGCTCCAGGCAGGGAGCCAAGGCAAAATTAACCGGCTCATCAAGCCCTGCTTTCCCGGGGTGCTGTCTGCGCCCTCACGTTTCATTGGTCCCCTCGCTCCCGCTGCCCTGGATGGGATGGGCTGCCCCTCACTGCACCCCCCCATCACGATCCGTCGCCCCAAGATCTACTTCTCAGGCGGCCCCTACTCCCTCCAGTTCCCCCTTTCCTGTGTGCTGGACTGGGCTGCCCTAGATCCAGCGATGCCGAGCTCTCCGCTCTGGCTGCTGGGCAGGGCGCAGCGCTCACTCACCGGCTGTCGCTCCAACTTCACTTCTTTGCGGAGCTGCTCCACTTCCATCTGCAGCTTGTCCTTCTCGGTGAGGTCCTCTATGTTGACGGCCGGCATTCTCTAGCACAGCCAGGGGCAGAGCCGCCTAAACCAGGCAGCAGACTAGAAAGGGAGCCCGGCTCTCTCGCTCCGCTGAGGTCAGACAGGACTCACTCTCTCGCTGCTGGCTGGAGTTGTCCCTATTGCCTGAAGTGCCACTTCCTCTCCAGCAAACTTTCCCCTGTACCTTCCTCAGGCTGTTCCCGCCACTGCTACCACTGGATTTTAAATTATCAGCGCAATCTCGCCTAATTCCCCTACACCCTGCCTGCCAAAGAGGCCGCCGGGTCCCTACACCCATGTGCTGCTAGCTAGCCCCGGTGTCCAAACTTCACTTTGATTTCCCCTCTTCACACCCCCAAAGCAAATGCTTCTGGTATATTAAAAAGGGGGGTGGGAAGGTCGGGTTTTATATAGCTACTGTAGGCAGCTGCCTAATAGGGTTTGGGGTATCAATGATTAATCCACTGAAATCCCAGGGTATTTAATCCATGATTAACTCAGGGTTAGGCACCGCTGGACGGTGCCACTGCTGTAACCCAGGGAGCTGAGTGAGCCCGCTGTGGAGGAGGGGAAGCAGCCAGAAGGGAAAGGATGTGTGCGTTGTTAATACTTTCTCTGCAGTGGCCCAGCCAGCCCTAACAACTGCACAGAACTGGAGAGGAAACAGCTTTGCTAAAGAAATGTCCGGCCTTTTGTGTGTCAGTTCGATGAGAATAAACAATTGGGGCGGATGGAGAAGCCTGGGAAAAGGGGAAGGGGAAAGACAAGCATGTATCTATTCAAACAGCAGGCAGGAATCTGACGCATACAGGGATCTCTGCTCTCCTTTAGCAGCATTATTTGTAGTTTACACAGCATTCTCAGGTGTGCCAATCATTGTCATTCTGAATCCTGTGAGATGAGTGGGTTGGCAAGCATGTAGCTACCTGTCTCTCCCATTGTCCCCTCTCCCTGTCTCCCCCACTTTGTCTTTTAGATTGTAAGCCACCGGCAGGGACCGCGTCTGATTCTATGTTCTGTACAGCACCAGGTCACACGACTGGTGCTATATAAATGTTTATAATAATAATAATAATAATAACAACAGGGACAGGTGGTGCAGCTGCACTAGGGCCCAAAAGCCTGGGGAGGAGGGGGGGTGGCATGCTCCCGGCTGCAGCTGCATCTCTTGCCATTGGGAGGGGGATCGCAGGGACCCCATTCCATTTTCTGCCCCAGGCTCTAGTCGAGCTCTAGTCTAACCTACACTCTTGTAGGTTACCATTCCCGGGGCTAGATTTAGGATTCTAGCACCCCTAGGCAACTCAGGCTCCCCCTCCAAAAAAAAAAACCCTCTGGTGTGTGTGCGGGCTGCTGTCTGAGGCGGGGAGGGAGACAGTGACGGCACCCTACACGGAAGCAGAGTCTCTTCATCCACACTCAGAATGCAGAGCGCATTTGTAAGGGGCTCAAGGGCAGAACAGGGCATCTCCAAGTGGGGATGGATGGGGGAGTCTCCCACTCCAGGCTGCGGGAGGTGCAGGAGAGGCAGTGGGGTTGTGACGGGGGAGGGGGTGCCATGACCAGGCAGTCACGGGCTGAGAACAAGCCCTCAACCCCCTAAAATCTGCCCCCCCCCAAAGAAATCTGCTGCCCTAGGCAGGTGCCTATGTTGCCTGCCCTTGCATCTGGCCCTGACCATTCCTAGTCATCCCTCTTCATAGGCAGTGAAACAGATGATGACCCAGCATTGTGACATTATTTGGGTATTATTTGGATATTCTCTACTTACTGGCTATCTGAAAATGCAAATGATTTTTGTGAAAACAAAACCAACTGTTTGCTTCAGCACTACCCAACTCTCTCACTGTGCAGTTCGCTTGTCCCATTTCCTTGTATGCCCACAGTTTCTCTTCCAGCCAGAGGACAGCCATTGAAGACACACAGAACAGGTCACAAGGCTCGACCTGCAAACTCAGTCCCACACCCTGCCTCAAAGTGGGACTTACATTACTGCACACTGCACAGAAATTCAGTGACAACAGCAGAGCTCCATGTCCTGACCCAGCTGCCAGGCCCAGGGTACAGTTGTCCAATCAGCGATGTGAACACTTGTCAGAGAGGCCTGATTCTGAGGCTGGGAGTGTTCAGCTTCCTCTCCCCTGGTTGCACATTGAGCCTGGCAGAGCTAGATTTGTGCATGTGCATGGAGCCAGGTTGCCTGTGGACAGAGCAAGCTCACCTCTGGCACTGAATCTGCAGGGCACACACTGGGTGTTTTTACACACACACTTCTCCTGCATGTTTGCTGTTACATCCTGAACTTTCTGAGTGTCTAAATCACTCACCCAGATCTTAAACATCTGGATCTTTGAAGTTCTATGTAGAAAGACCTTCTCCCAGAACGTTTGTGTGTAAAAAGTTCTGGTAAAACTGCTTTGCTCCAGGCAGCTGTTGTCACTTGGTTTCCATGGTAGCCGATCACATCTACAGCTGCAGCTACTTTAGGCTGCAGTGTTTGTGTGAAGAATGCATCCAGGAACTGCCTCAGGGCAGTGTGCATGAGAAGATTGCATCCAGAACGTACTTGTGGACTTGTAAACCCAGAAGATTGAAAAATCCAGAACTTTGCTGATAAGCACTATGCCACTAACATACCACAGGATAATACCACCTGGCTGACAGAAGCAGGAGGCAACTGGGGAAGGAAACAGTGGGTGGCATTGCTTCCCCAAACCCTCCAGTATTTGTAACACCTGTTTGTAGAGACCTTCTTGAAATTAAACTGCAAGGTGTTTGGGGCATGGACTGTTTCTATCAATGGGCTTTCAGAGCTTCTAGTGGGGCTCCAATTCTAAGAGGGTCCCATTGCTTACTGCTGTAACATACAAAATAACTAATAATCAAATATTCCAGGTAGTCAGCATGCAGTCTTTTAGTAACAAAGGACCACAGTATCCATGTACATTCAAAACAGCAACAAGGAGAGACTGACATTAGAAATAGCATCTTCTCTTTCTTCTCACCTCCCCACCCCATAGAAGGTTAGCTGCTCCTCTCTGCTCCTGTTATCTGCCTACTAGAAAAAATGGAGACAAAGTAGTCCATGTGATATCTTTTATTTGACCAATTTCCATTGGTCAGTTGAGAGTATTATTATTATTATTATTATTA
>QEPC01001500.1:488057-510882 GCA_003113815.1 Sphenodon punctatus
ACCCCCACTCCCCCCACCATGTCCCCCTGTGCCCCCGCTCCCTAGTTAATCCCCCCCCATGCTCCCCCACTGTCCCCAAGTCCCCCGGCAAAAAAACCAGTCGGGTCCCTACCCGATCCTCAGCAGGTCTGGACCATCGGTGTCACCACTGGGATGGCTGGGAGCAAGTCAGCGAGGTCTGAGAGACCTCGCCCACCCACAAGCCTGGCTGCGCAGCCATGGTGCAGCCTGAAAAGGGGGCTTCAACACTGCTCCTCCAGGCCATTAAAATAGCTGGGCAATGGATTCCATGAGAACCTATTGCCCAAGCTGGCCACGTCCCAGGAAAACTGCACGTGCAGTGCATTCTGTTAGGTCGGTGGCAGTGCCGACCTACCAGAACCTGCGGCTGCACCTGTGAACTACTCCTTCAGCTGCGGGCAAAGCAGCTGGAGGAGTAGTGCGCAGGCGCAGCCTTTTTCCGACACCAGCATGCGGCATGTGAGAATGTTCGGAGCCGTCTCGAAGAACTTTATTTACAAGGTAGCAAGTTTGGAGCCATCTTCTTCGAGATGACTCTGAACATTCTCACATGCCACACTACAGCAGGTGCTGGGTGCTTGCAAGGCACCGGTCACAGCGAGGGGCCGCCTTGACTGGGTGCCTGCTCATGTGGCCGGAGCCTAAGCCTGGCCGGAGCCGGAGATCTGTCAGTGGCCCGGCTGCCCAATGGGGGTGGGGGGGCAACCCTCTGCCCTGCTCCCCACACTGGCCCCAAGTGTAGCAGCAGTGACTGCCTGCCACGGGGCCACACGAGGATCAGGGCCTTAGCAGCTTGTCTGGCTGCACCCAATGACTCCATCTTTTACATTTGAGACCAAGCTGACAACCACACTCAAATGCTCAAGAGTCACCTTTTTCTCTTCATCTCTCATGTTAAAGCACATTGGAAGGTGTCAGTCTCCCCTTGCTTGAATGAGACAATCTGCTCCTTTCTGACCTGCCTGAGCTCTCTCTGGTCCACTGCCTACTCCCTCCAAAATGCAACTTCTGCTGATCACACCCCTCTTTGAATTATGACGCTTAACCCCCTACCTTTTGTCAGGGCTAGTCTTAGAATTTGCAGGGCCCAAAACAAAGATACAATGTGGGGCCCCCCATAGCCTCACCCCTTGGGGACACCCTCCAGAGGACCCTAGGTGTGATCATTTGGGAGGCTCTGCTGGGAGGGAGTGGGGATTCCACACCATGACCTGGTGAAAATGGGTGCCATTGCAGGGGCCCCAGAAGTAGAGAAAATGGAGAAGCCTTTAGAAGTCACCCTGGATCGCCGTGTGGTAAGGCCAGCCCTGCCTCCTGTATCCAGTTCAGATTCCTATGGCTTCCCAGATAGGCACTTCACACACCATCATTTTAAGCACTTGTTCCTTCTTACACCCTCTCTAGCACATTTTGCACCTTCAGTAATACTCCTTGCCTACATGTATTTTCACTGTTACACTTCATCCCATGCTACCCTTTATGGCTGCAGCATTACACCGATTAAACCAGTTCAAGAGAAAAGGTGATATTACCTGATTTCTGTTGTTAGCCACCCCGAGATGCGTAAGCAGGAGGGGGTGGCATAAAAATGTGAAGAAAAGAAAGATGTTAATGCATTGTTCCCTTTGTAAAGTCACAGGGGAAAACTAACAAGTACTCAATAGTGTCAGACTTAGTCAACTCTTTTTTCAAGAATATCTCATAGGTAAATCCTACTCAGGAAATCTGTGGTTCCTTACACGTGGGATGGAGAACTTATACCCTACCACAGATTACTTTGAAAAGTAGTATACACGCTTCAAGCCATATAGGAGTTGGAACGCAGGGTACTAAAAGGATGTGCTCAGGATGGGGAAAGGAATGGGAAGGTCCAGATCATGGATCTGTACAATGGATCCATCTCCTATTCTTCAGTTCATGCCCTCATCTTCATTCCCTTCTCTGTTGGCACTTGAGTCTAGGGCTGGATCCATGGGCCAGATTCAGGAACTGGAAAGTGGATAAATAAAAAACCACAGGTTGAATTTGGCCTACCAGCCAGAGATTTCTCACTCCTAATTTACTCTTCTCTCTCTCTCTCTCTCTCTCTCTCTCTCCTCTGTGTGTTTTTAAATTAGATGCTACCTAGGAGGAGCCACTCATCCGACTGCCTGTCTGAAGGTGGAGCGGGGGGATACGCGCTCCCGTGAACCACACAGCACCCACTCATGGCCACTCACGGAGCACTGCCAAGAAATCTGGAGCGTGCCGTGTGGGCAAACCAAAAATGTGTGGCAACAGGTGCTCAGTATGAACTGGGGTGGCCACCTACACCAGCAGACAGGTCCCCCACTCATAGGCACTGTGAGTGGGTGTGGGACACAGCCTTTGCAAGTCACAGGAACTGGCCGTGAGTGCTGGGGAGCCCAGGTTTCCCCAGCGCTCATGCCGGGACATGTCAATTTCAAAGGCCAGCCCAATGCGCTTCCCCCTCCTCCATAACCTATGGCAGGGGAGTGTGAGGCGGCTGCTGTGGTAGCCACATTAGAAGCCACCCATTAGAATCTCTCCTCCCGCACTCCACCTGGGTGGTTGCTCCACAGCTGTGCCACTCAGCAGCCACAGACTCCCCTCCCCAGCCTTCTTCCCTTCCCCCAAACCGACTTCAACAAGGAGGCCAAACTGCATTTACATCATTCACGTAATCTCATTGGCTCTGGTAGGGTAACATGAGTTAGCAGGGTCCAGGGCTTACTTCCCCTCTGTGTTTTCTTCCTCAAAAAGGGGTGATTTTTATTATTGTGATCTTTCGTGTGCATTTTCTAAAATATTTTTGAAACACCCTGGAGAAGTGCAGGGACAGCTGAATAAAAATGATTCTGCAATGTAACCAGGAATGACAAATAGGTTTAATTTAATTATTATTCTCTCTGTTGGATGTGAAGATGAATATTGCTATTTGTTGGCCTTCATTTATTTTGCAATTTTGTTCATTATTATTTGAATGGTTTTCTTTGCAACTGTAAAAAATTAAAAATTAATTTGATGCATCTTAGATTGTGCATGTAGTCTCATCTAAATCAGCAGAGACTCATACTTCTTTAAAAATGCCATTTTAACTACAAGCAATTAGATCTATGGGTTTGCTTCTGAGAAGCCTACGGGCTCATTCTGATGTTCGCTTAATTTGCACAGCCACGGCGGCGGCAACGTTCGATTTAAAGCAACACGCACGTCCGGGTTGGTGTGAATGCACCTAGTACGCACAATTCAGCGATATACCGATTTTTTTAAACGTTGGTTTGAGCAGCTTTTCAAACCGCACTCCACCAGTTCACATAACGCTGAATTGTGCACACTAAGTGCATTCACACCAACCCGGAAGTGCGCGTTGCTTTAAATCGAACATTGCCGCCGCTGCAGCTGTGCAAATTAAGCAAACGTCAGAATGAGGTCAAGTTTCTTTATGTGCAATGCTACTAAAAACCAGGACATCTGTTCTTAACACTCTCAGTAAAAAGATTATAGAACTTGACCGATGTGTTCCTTGTGGTAAGAACTGGGTAGTATTTTGCTAGTTTTGTATCCAGTACTGAATCACTACTTTATTGCTGAACTACTTGAGAGAGGCTAGATAGATAGACAGAAGCTGTAATGTGCATGCTTTTAGCTAGTATGTGGAACCTTTGTTAAATATATTTCTCTTTGGGTTTTTTTCCCCCCCCTTTCTGAAAATGTCTTGTAAGAAATCCAGTCTGCATTATCCTCAACTGTAGTGCATTTAATTCATATTTAATAGAAGGTACCTCCTTTTAGTGACTGTATTCATTCGTCTTTCTGTTATGAAAACTAGGGGTGGAAAAACTCCGGCTGGCATATATGGCACCAGAGGTGTAGATGCCACTTGGCTAATAAATATAAAACAGATCCTGCCCCTCAGAGTTTTATCATCTAAGTTAAACACAGTACAAGGAAAATAATCAACAAGGGACAGCATAAGAAAGATAACGGGATCAACAGGGAGCAGAAGAGAACAGCTGGCAACTGCAGGGAAACAGGCTTGTTGGTATCGCTGGATGGTTTGTTTGACCTGACATATACAACACTGGGTTCTAAATTAGGAGTTACTATTGAGGAAAAGGATCTTGAAGTCATTGTGGATAATACATTGAAATTCTCAGCTCAGTGTGCAGTAGTCATCAAAAAAGCAAGCAATGTTAGGAATCGTTCGGAAAGGGATAGGAAATAAAACTGAAGAGATCGTACTGCCTCTATATAGATCTATGGTACAACCTCACCTGGAGTATTGTGTGCAGTTTGGGTCACCTCATCTCAAAAAAGACATAGTAGAAATAGAAAAAGTACAGAGAAGGGCAACAAAAATGATCATGGGTATGTAATGGCTCCTGTATAAAGAGAGGGTTGATAGGTTAGGGCTCTTCGGCTTGGAGAAGAGACAACTGAGAGGGGCTATGGTAGAAGTTTATAAAATCATGAGTGGTGTGGAATATGTAAATAGGGAATGGCTATTTACCCTCTCTAACAGTACTGAAACAAGAGGACACTCAATGAAATTAACTGGCAGCAGATTTAAAACAAAAGAGAAAGTATTTTTTCCACTCAGCACAAATTAATGTGTGGAATTTACTGCCAGAGGAAGGGGGCAAGGCCAGCAGTGTAGCTAGATTTAAAAAAGGATTGAATAAGTTCTTGGAGGATAGGTCCATTAATGACTATTAGCCAAGTAGGTTTTGGGGACATAATCTCTTACTGTTGGGGGCTGGAACAACAGGGAATGGATTGCCCATTGTGACCTGTTGGGTACTTCTCCCAAGAGACACAGATTGGATACTGTCGGAGACCAGATGTTGGGCTTGATGGACCATTGGGGTGACCCAGTATGGCACTACGTATATTCTTATGTTCTTACATCTTTATTCTTGCCTCAGTCGGACTATGTTTGGGATGCAGTATTCATGAACAGTCTATATTTATGATGATACTATTTGGAGAGGAGCTATCCTTCCAGAGAATTGAGCTCATCATATGTAAATTCAGAATGAAGTCTCTCCAAGTAGCTTCAGCAAGGCCTATTTTGTGGCACCTCTGGATCTGCATTGAGGAATTCTACTTTCCCTCACAATGAAATCTAAGGCTGTGTTCCCACCTGTGGCGGCAGTGGGAGGGGCGAGGGAAGACATGGCAGCACAGAGGAGCCAGCAGACGGGAAAAGAACTGGTGCGAACGGGGATCTGCCGCGGCTTCTCTCGTGCATGTCAGGGCAGGATTTTGCACCCTGACATGTTCAAGAGAAACCACAGCAGATCCCCATTCGCACCAGTTCTTTTTGCATCTGCTGGCTCCTCTGCACTGCCACGTCTTCCCTCGCCCTTCCCGCTGCCACCACGGCCGCCGCAGGTGAGAACGCAACCTAACTGTCGGTGTGAGTAGTTACCCGTAAAGCTTCTCTGCTGCCTTCTCTGGCGATTACTCATAATTGCAGCAATCTAGGGCCTTTTCCTTCTCCAAAGGGCACTGCAATATTGTCCTGTATGTCACCCTGTGCTGCCACCTTTACTTTACTTTACAAAAGATTTATAACCCACACCCTCCTGCACAATGGCAGCCTGGAGTGGCATACAACATAAATTCTAACAATAAAACCATTAAAAATACAGCATAATCACATATATAAATAAAATGGGCACATATAAAATATAAAGTATGTAAAATAGCAGCAGACAAATACCCCCTTTAGTGCCATTCTGTGCCAGGATGCAGCACTCTTTCCCTCATTCTCCCACTTTCCCTGTTACCAACTTTTTACTCAATCCCTTGCTTACTAAAAGGAAATCAGTTACCACGAAATGGTGTATTTCAACCAAAGTAACCTATTAATGCTACTACCACCCAAGCCCAGTCCCCAGGGTATTTTTAGATGTGATACTACCACAGGTAGCCATGTTAACTCCAGCTTGGCCACCCACAGTGGTGTCACATTTATTCCTGCCCACCAGATGTTTGCTGTGGGTGGGAATAAAGTAACCCCAGACGATGGTAGGATTAACCCTGGGATGTGTGCTGGGCTCCCCGCTCCCCAGAGTTAGGCCTGCCACGGTCGGGGGAAGCCTAACCCGACCCATGGTAGAGCAGGCCGTCATGTCTGATGGCTCACCCTACCTAACTCCAGAGCTTCTCCAGGCAGGCGCAGCGGCCTCATAGGCCACCGCACCCATCAGGAAGGAGGTGGGGCTATGCTGAGTAGCACGGGGGGTGGGACCATGTGGACCCATGTCCACACATCCCCTCACTCCAGCCCTGGCCACTGGCACATTTGTTCGGTGGTGGGGCCTGCTCCTGCCCAGGGTGAGGGCTCTCCCCCTGGGTAGGATCAAAGCGTGGCAGATCAAAGAGCCATCATGTCTAAAAATACCCCTGTCACCTCTGTTTCCCACACAGGGGTACTTTGCACTTCTGCTACATTCCCAGCAAGTTGGTGGCTTACGTGAAGCCCTTGGCACAGCTGCCCGTCCTTTGCTATTGTGTACTGATGCTTGTTTGTTTTCATATTGTTTTGTTTTCAGTTTGAAAATTACAAAAATGAACAAGCACTTCCTCCTTTTCCACACTAATAACAATGGATGAGTTGCTTGGGCCAGACAAAGAAGCTGAAAAGGCTGAAAACTTGAACCAATGGCCAAACTCCAGGATTGCACCCACTGTAGTTAAAATACCTTTAAATTAGTGGTTTCTGTTGATTAGCTTAAATTAGTGGTTTCTGTTGATTAGCGTGTGAAAGCTTCGTGCAAACATCTTGAAAAGCTTGCGCTGCCCGCTCACTCAAAGAACTCCCCCCCCCAAAAAAAGTGTCATCTCAACCACTATTGTTTCTCCTCTGTTGTAGACCAATAGGCAGGACAACCACAGGGCACAAGCCTCCATCTAGGACAGCCAATAGGATGCTGAGCCATTCATTTTAATGGCGGAGGCAGATCAAACAGAAAAGGAGACACTGGGCGTCTTTAGACGTAACAAAGATCAGCTATCAAAACCCCTAAGTACGTGTTTGGGATTGTTATGGTGCTTACACACAACGGCCAACACCAATTTGGCCCCCTGTTGAACACGCAATGTGAACACCATTGCATTTCAAGGACAAGTTGTGTGTTCCAGCTGAACACATGGCCAACGTTGTGTCTAATGATACTGCGTGGCTTGTTAGCAGGTACGACATGGGGAACGAGGCGGCAGTGCTTGCGTGCTGAGATGGGGTGGCAAACAAAACATCAATTTGCCCCAAGATGGGCTGTGTCTAAGCAGCGACACATGGTGAACATAGGACCAAACCGGTGTTCATAAGGTCAAAGCACACATTCAGACACCCATTGATGTTCTGTCTAAAGACACCAACTGATACATGCCACTGATCACATGCTGAGACTTCTTTCAAGCTTGGGTAAGCAAGCAAGAGTAACTTTAAGTCTATAGAATTCGCAGTTGAGTTGTAGCTCTGGACAGGGGGATCATACCTTCCACAGGCCATGCATATCACGATTCTATATAGACCCATCCAGTTTTTCTTGCTCCTTTACAAGCAGCTGCAATTCACTAGGGAAGACCAATGGGCTAGAGGAAGGATGTGCCACTCTCTGAAGGGGAGGAAATACACATTGCATGCAAGNTGCCACGTCTTCCCTCGCCCTTCCCGCTGTCACCACGGCCGCCGCAGGTGAGAACGCAACCTAACTGTCGGTGTGAGTAGTTACCCGTAAAGCTTCTCTGCTGCCTTCTCTGGCGATTACTCATAATTGCAGCAATCTAGGGCCTTTTCCTTCTCCAAAGGGCACTGCAATATTGTCCTGTATGTCACCCTGTGCTGCCACCTTTACTTTACTTTACAAAAGATTTATAACCCACACCCTCCTGCACAATGGCAGCCTGGAGTGGCATACAACATAAATTCTAACAATAAAACCATTAAAAATACAGCATAATCACATATATAAATAAAATGGGCACATATAAAATATAAAGTATGTAAAATAGCAGCAGACAATACCCCCTTTAGTGCCATTCTGTGCCAGGATGCAGCACTCTTTCCCTCATTCTCCCACTTTCCCTGTTACCAACTTTTTATTCAATCCCTTGCTTACTAAAAGGAAATCAGTTACCACGAAATGGTGCATTTCAACCAAAGTAACCTATTAATGCTACTACCACCCAAGCCCAGTCCCCAGGGTATTTTTAGATGTGATTCTACCACAGGTAGCCATGTTAACTCCAGCTTGGCCACCCACAGTGGTGTCACATTTATTCCTGCCCACCAGATGTTTGCTGTGGGTGGGAATAAAGTAACCCCAGACGATGGTAGGATTAACCCTGGGATGTGTGCTGGGCTCCCCGCTCCCCAGAGTTAGGCCTGCCACGGTCGGGGGAAGCCTAACCCGACCCATGGTAGAGCAGGCCGTCATGTCTGATGGCTCACCCTACCTAACTCCAGAGCTTCTCCAGGCAGGCGCAGCGGCCTCATAGGCCACCGCACCCATCAGGAAGGAGGTGGGGCTATGCTGAGTAGCACGGGGGGTGGGACCATGTGGACCCATGTCCACACATCCCCTCACTCCAGCCCTGGCCACTGGCACATTTGTTCGGTGGTGGGGCCTGCTCCTGCCCAGGGTGAGGGCTCTCCCCCTGGGTAGGATCAAAGCGTGGCAGATCAAAGAGCCATCATGTCTAAAAATACCCCTGTCACCTCTGTTTCCCACACAGGGGTACTTTGCACTTCTGCTACATTCCCAGCAAGTTGGTGGCTTACGTGAAGCCCTTGGCACAGCTGCCCGTCCTTTGCTATTGTGTACTGATGCTTGTTTGTTTTCATATTGTTTTGTTTTCAGTTTGAAAATTACAAAAATGAACAAGCACTTCCTCCTTTTCCACACTAATAACAATGGATGAGTTGCTTGGGCCAGACAAAGAAGCTGAAAAGGCTGAAAACTTGAACCAATGGCCAAACTCCAGGATTGCACCCACTGTAGTTAAAATACCTTTAAATTAGTGGTTTCTGTTGATTAGCTTAAATTAGTGGTTTCTGTTGATTAGCGTGTGAAAGCTTCGTGCAAACATCTTGAAAAGCTTGCGCTGCCCGCTCACTCAAAGAACTCCCCCCCCCAAAAAAAGTGTCATCTCAACCACTATTGTTTCTCCTCTGTTGTAGACCAATAGGCAGGACAACCACAGGGCACAAGCCTCCATCTAGGACAGCCAATAGGATGCTGAGCCATTCATTTTAATGGCGGAGGCAGATCAAACAGAAAAGGAGACACTGGGCGTCTTTAGACGTAACAAAGATCAGCTATCAAAACCCCTAAGTACGTGTTTGGGATTGTTATGGTGCTTACACACAACGGCCAACACCAATTTGGCCCCCTGTTGAACACGCAATGTGAACACCATTGCATTTCAAGGACAAGTTGTGTGTTCCAGCTGAACACATGGCCAACGTTGTGTCTAATGATATTGCGTGGCTTGTTAGCAGGTACGACATGGGGAACGAGGCGGCAGTGCTTGCGTGCTGAGATGGGGTGGCAAACAAAACATCAATTTGCCCCAAGATGGGCTGTGTCTAAGCAGCGACACATGGTGAACATAGGACCAAACCGGTGTTCATAAGGTCAAAGCACACATTCAGACACCCATTGAAGTTCTGTCTAAAGACACCAACTGATACATGCCACTGATCACATGCTGAGACTTCTTTCAAGCTTGGGTAAGCAAGCAAGAGTAACTTTAAGTCTATAGAATTCGCAGTTGAGTTGTAGCTCTGGACAGGGGGATCATACCTTCCACAGGCCATGCATATCACGATTCTATATAGACCCATCCAGTTTTTCTTGCTCCTTTACAAGCAGCTGCAATTCACTAGGGAAGACCAATGGGCTAGAGAAAGGATGTGCCACTCTCTGAAGGGGAGGAAATACACATTGCATGCAAGCCTCGCCCCTTAAAGTCAATAGCAGCAATTCTCAAACCACTGACTCTAGAGCAGCTGCTCCTAAGCCTTCAATGAGACTCCTTTGGAGTCAGTGGTTTGAGAACAGCATCCAATGAGAGTTTTACATTGACTTCAATGGGTTCAGGATTGCATTTTGCAGCTATCCTTGCGGCCCCTGGCTTAAAGTGAGATGTGTGAGTGAGAGGTCAGGGCAATGTGGGAATGGCTAGGATGGGCTTGGAGGATACAGGAGAGGACCCCCATGCCAGCCCCTTGGGTTGCAGCACAGCGCACACTGGTAAAGGGAAATCCGAGGCATGTGCTGCAGACGGTCCTACAATGGGCATTTTTATGCACACCTTAAAGTTCTAGACTTTTCAATCTTCTGGGTTTACAAGTCCACAAGTAAGTTGCGGACGGAGTCTTCACTCTCACACACTGCCCGGAGGCAGTTCCTGGATGCAGGCCACACAAACGCTGCTCTGAGGCAGCCTAAAGTAGCTGCAGCTGTAGAGGCTGCCATGGAAACCAAGTTACCACAGCTGCCTGGAGCAAAGCAGTTTACCAGGAGAACTTTTTACACACAAATGTTCTGGGAGAAGTTCTATGCAGAAGTTCAAAGAGCTGGATGTTTAAGATCTGGGTGAGTGATTTAGGCTGCTTTTATCGCGATTGCACATAATTTGAAACATCCACATGTTGTAAATTAGACAAGACAGAAGTGGGGTATTATGCGCATATTATGGTGGTTGCGCATTTTTAAAGTCTGCAAATTAAATAGCTCACAATCGAGCTAGTTAATTCACGGACTTTTAAAATGCGCAACCGCCATTATGCGCATAATACCCCACTTCCATCTCGTCTAATTACAACATGCGGACGTTTCAAGTTATGCACAATCGCGCCGCTCGTCTAAAACCGGCCTTAGACACACAGAAAGTTCAGGATGTAACAGCAAACATCCAAGAGAAATGTGTGTGTAAAAACACCCAGTGTTAAGAAAGTGGGGCAGGGCAGCAGCATCCGGATTTGGGCTTCCCCTGGGATTTCCCCTTGTGCATCTGTAGCGTGGCCCTCTCCTCACCCAGGGTGCGCGGAATGCGGATCCAACAGCTGCTCCCACTCTCCCTTCCCTGAAGTTACTCTTGCGCCGCTGGTGACATAATCGCGCGCGCAGCTCGGGAGCCCCCCCTATGACGCGCTCCTGAACTGGGCGAGGAGATCCTAGTCACTTGCGGCCCCTGCCCAGAAACCGGTGTGAATCAGAGATTCCCTCCTCCAGCCGGGCACATGCGTACTCTGCTAGCCCAGGGGAGGAGGTGAGCTCGCTGCATATAAGGCGCCCGATGGGGCAGGGAAGAGCAAGCACTAGCTCGCACTCGACATCCACTGCTTTAATCGTTTTCCAGTGGAGCTATCCTTGCAGGCAATGGGCTTGATTGCTAACCTCCGGGCTTGCCTGCTGTTGGCCTCCTGGCTGCTGCTGGGACTTGCCCTGGGAGCTCCCCAGGCTCCGAGAGGTAAGAACCGAGGAACCTGACCCCTTCCCTGTCTCCCCCCCCCCTCCCCCCGGCTGCTTTCCCTTTGCACTAAGAATCGTGGCTCTTTGTCCGGGAAGGATTTATACCCTCAGGTTGCAATCCTTCAACCTGGTGAGCCTCCTCTGGAGCAAGTGGTTGGAGGATTGCAGCCCGAGTCCTGCATCCGACCGCAGCTTCAGCCACGGGCTCCTCCGCTTACCTGGAACTTCCCTCCGCTCAACTTTCTCCCTGTACTAGCTGCTGAGTCTGCAGCAGTTGCACCGGGATTTTTAATGTGACTCACCCTGCCTGCCTCTCTCTGCAGATCCCCGAGGCATCTGCCTGCTGCCCCCCGAGGAAGGTCCCTGCCGGGCCCTGGTCCCCAGGTGGCACTATGATAGATACACCCAGTCCTGCCGGGAGTTCACTTATGGAGGCTGTGAGGGAAATGCCAACAACTTCAGGACCCTGGATGACTGCGAGCAAAGTTGCTGGACAATCAAGAGTAGGTTTCGCTAGTAACAGCGCCTTACGCAAGGATGGGGGAAGGGTGAGGGGATTCTGTGCTGCTGGGATTTCTCATTATCAGTTCAACAATGGCTGTTGATAGCTGGCTTGTGGTCTCCTCCTGAACCCTACTTACATAAGGGCAGGCACATAGTTAAGACACTGGAAGAGGAAGTAGAGGAAAGAGGGGCAGATTGTACAAGGGGAAAATGAAATGTCTTCAAACTGGGTTGGGGGGATCCTGGAGTATTGTTTTATTCTACAGGGGATTGGAGAGAGAGAGTGCTGCCCTCACTCACAGGATGTTGAGTGAGCCCCTTAAAGGATGTATGTTTTGTTTATATAGACTTGAGATGCCATCCTGGAAGTTCTTCTTCCAGAGGAGTCCCACTTGGGATTAAGTGGTTTAAGGTTGGGAGCCTAGGGTGAGAGAGCTTCATGTTGAACTCCATTTCTTTCTTTAGTTTAGTTTATTGTTTAAAAAAATGGCCACTGACCGTAACAACCTTACAGAACAATATATATATATCTCAGTAATACTATTGAACAAATAGGCAGGTCAAACACAAAGTCTCAAAGATCAGTAGATACCATAATAAAAGTCTTATGACTTTTAGTTACTGCTACCAAAAATTTTGCAACCTGGATAGAAATGGAGAGGTCAGATCTCATAAAAAGATACACCAAGGTATCAAATTGGCTACAGGGAGGAACATTAGTAATTGAGGCAATGAAACATTTATGGGGATCTCTCTATATAGCTGGTAGTCAAAGAGAACATGTGACAGGGACTCGATTACACACTGGGAACAGCCCTTACAAAGTCTCTGGAAATAAGGGAGATTTGCCATTCTGCCATCTGTTATGGCTGATGGCAACAAGGAGAATCTCCCCAAGGTAAATACTCACCTATATTTTAGCATCTTAAAGAAATATAAATAATGTGCACCTTGAGGATACAAAGGAAGTGACCAATATGTGGCTGAAATTCTCTGGTCACTCACGGCCGCTACCAAGGATTGCTTTTCTTGACCAGAGACTCGCTCTGTAACTAACAAGGCAGTTGGAAAAATTAGGCCCAAGAGGTACTCTCTCATTGTATCGTATCTATGGCTTCCCAGTGGGTTCTGTTACTAAGGGCGGATTCAGACGTGTCTTTAAATCATACAGAAGCCTCGGCGGCAAAGTGTGATTTTAAAAAACCCCGCACTTCCGGGCTGGTGTGAATGCGCTGAGCGCGCACATTTGCACCTAGCCCGAATGTTTTGGAGCGCGGATTGAAAAGCTGCTTGGAGCAACTTTTCAATCCGCACTCCAAACATTCGGGCTAAGTGGAAATGTGCGCGCTCAGCGCATTCACACCAGCCCGGAAGTGCGGGTTTTTTTAAATCGCACTTTGCCGCCGAGGATTCTGTGCGATTTAAAGACACGTCTGAATCCGCCCTAAGGCTTTTACTGTTCTCCAACCTCTCAGAATGTTTGGCACCAATAAGAGCTTCCCCAGAAAACTAAAGGCTTTGGGCAGCATTTAGCAGAGACCCAGCTAGTGAATCTTTTAATGCCATTTTGGCTTTGATTATTTTCTTTCCCTGGAAAATATTACTTCTTAACTGGAACTCCTGTCTACCAGGCAAGTTGTGTTTTGTTTCATTCCTCCAGCTGATTCCCAGTAATGCGGTAGCAGACTTGTTACTCTATTGTTGTAGTAACAGACTGTTAATGCAGTAACCGTTCTCAAGCTTTTTGCCTATGTGATACCATATTGAGAGACAACTCTAATTCCACAACCACAGGAAAAAAAAACATGCAAAAAAGATCAAATCTCGGGCCCTTTTTACACGGGCTGCGTCTGCGTCTGCGTGGGAGTGCGCCGCAGTGGGTGGGGAGAGGGTTCTGACGGGGCGCACACCCATCCCCACGCATGGAGGCACCACCGTTGTTTCTGGTTCCTCCGTGTGTGGGGATTCATGGGGCTGTATGTGCCACAGTGGGTGTGGGGGCACCTCCACAGGATTTACACAGGCGGCATCCACGCTAGAACACCCAAGGTGTTCTAGCATGGGTGTCGCCTGTGTAAAAAGGACCTCCATTGGGAATTGCAACCCAACTTGCAGGGCTACCATCCTGGCACAACCCCATTTTAGGTTTTACGTTGACCCGCTGTCGGGGAACATCTGGCTTACAGATATTTATCATCTGAATTAAATCTCAGTAGTAGCCAGTAGCCTTTTTGTGCCATGTCTCTCCACAGCCATCTAGAACATAAGGCTAATGGTTGCAAGATGAAGGATTCCCTCTTTTTTGTTGATTTTAACATCTAGATTTTCAATTTTTTCTGTGTTTGGGTTTTTCTGTACCAAACAGATGTGTTAGACATATGGGGGCTGATTTTGCAGCCTTTTCTATAGTAAAACTCCCACCAACATCCGTGATGGGGCACAAGAACAAAAGCATTGTAGAGATTTGCTGACTGAGCAAGTGCAAAAATCACTATGAAAATAGTCCTTTTCCTCCAGAGTTCAAAGATGAGAGGAGTTATGTGCCTGGCTTCTGCTGGAAATCCATTATTACTTATTTTCCAAGGTTCCAAGCAATGCACATAATGCATCATGTAACCAGCTGGTCCATTAAATGTTCAGCCAAACATTATTCGAGTTTAACAGAGAAGTCTTAAATCTAGTCAGAGACGCAAATAAAAAGGACCAGAATTTTAATCCTTTTTAAAAATCTAGAATATTCATAAACTCAAAAGTATATTAGACAGTAGAAAACATGTCTGCAGCAGCTGTCATACATTTTAGCCTAAATAGTCAATTCTAATTGCTGTTTACATTTTCTTTATTCTAGAAGTGCCCAAGATCTGCAGGATGGAATATGATGAGGGGCCATGTAGAGCTTCCCATAAAAAGTATTTCTTCAATCTAAGTTCAATGACATGCAAGGAATTTTACTATGGAGGGTGCTATGGAAATGACAACAGATTTTCAGCTGTAGAATCTTGTATGGACTACTGTCTTCCTAAAAGAAGTAATGATTACTCTAATTTTCTAATAAATGGAACTATTTTAATGTGAACATAATAAAGAAATGGCATTTGTAGAAAAAAATTTTTTTTTCTTTTATTGCCCATGAAGATACTCATAGATAAGGCTTTGCCTCTATATGCTGGGTCAGATATTTACCCATAGCTATAATGAGCATGCCTTGTACATGTGATTTACCCCCATGTATTTTCATGTCAGCAGCTTTTTACCTGAGCAAAGCAACTAACCTCAATATATTTTGACCAAACTCCTGCCTTGTGAGAGCCCCACCATCCATTTACTTCAGTGGGGTTGAAGAAATGTAATAATCAAGGACTTTTGTTGTATGTTTAGTTGAGGTAGTTCAATACAGCACAATTATTGTGCTTAATGGGGACAACGTCCTGCGATTAGAGCCTGGAAGAGATCATTTCTAAAATTGGTGATTGAGATGTTGCTAGGCTATTTGTTTTTAACTCCTAATAAAAGTTCTTCTGTTTACTTTGACTTTTCATGACCTTTTTAAAGAGGAAGGATAGCTAACTATCTGTAAAATTAGTAGAAACCTCCAAAATGTACATCAGATATATTAGTAGATCTTAGAATGAATTAGCGCCTATTACAAAATACATGATAATATCTACATGGACTGATGTCGCAGTGAAAGGTTGATAGATAATCTTGGTTTGTGGCAGAGGTGGCATGGATAGCAAGAAACTATTGGATAGTTCCTGCATAACCAGCATAATAAGCAAGTATCAACCATATCAAGACAAGATTTTGGTCAGCTGATATTTTTAGCTTTGTTCCTATTTAATATAATATCTGATACAGAACATATAGCTATATAATCTGTTTGTTGCAAAATAATCTAAAGAACTAAGGGTAAAATTAAGCTTCTCCGACTGATAGCTATTGCTATCCTGATGTCACCCCTATATTTCACGTGTGCAAGGAGACTGTAGCTTGGCTTCAAGTTATTGAAACGTCTGAGATTCCCAATACATATTAATGCCTATGAGCGCCAGATGCTTCATCTGTATACAGGTGCTATTTAGAGAAAGGTGAGAGTCTGTCTGAGCCTCTATAAAGATGTGAACTTTGGGGGAAATGTTTGTGTTAGTGATCTGTAGAACACAGCTTCTCTGGAGCAACCGTTTTCAGTCTGATTCTCTAGCAAGGGTGCCAAAGACTATTGTGGGCCCCTGAAAACCCATGCTTATTTCTAGTGCCACGCCAGCTCAGGCACAGCAAATCCAGGACGTCTTCAATTTTATATAAAGAACATGAGTCTAATGATTTGTAGGGTTGCCACCTCCTTGTGGTTTGACCCTAAGACTCCCTTAGGCCAAAATGGGATTCTTGGTGTCAAACCATGACAAATAACAACCCTAGATTTTAGGGGGAGGAAGTAAGGTAACTAAATTACCTTTACATGAAGGTTATGTGTTCTTTTTTTCCTTTTTAAGCCAACAGTGATCTGGTGGGGAACCTCCAGCCCATGGGCCAAATCTGGCCTGTAGCTGTTTATTAGGTTCCTCTCCCAATTCCTAGATCTGGCCCCATGGACCTTGTCTCAAACCACAAGCCCTGAAGACTCAGCTTAGCGGGAGGGTGGGAACAGAGAGGAGAGCACACATCTTAAGGACAGGGGATGGATCCATGGTTTAGATCCATGATCTGGACTCTCCCATCCTGAGCATACCCCCCACCCCAACTCCTATCTGGCTCATGGAGCTTATGCTAACTTTCATAGGGGCCTCAGGATGTAAAAGGTTCCCAATCCTTCTGTTATATAAATATCTCTGAATGCTATCAAACATTTATTCCTCACCAATGGTTTTTTTAAGACAAGTGCCCCCCACAAGCACCTACCCATCATGCATGTTGCAGGGTCTCATTAGCACCCTGTGCAGCCCTGTAACATGCATGGGAGTGTGATTATTGGGTAATGGGTGGGGACGCACTTGTCTAAAAACACCCATAAGGAGAAAAAACTTCTGCTCTCTAGTACTTTGAACTAAGATGTGCCAAGCTAGCTGTGTGCAGGTCCATTTTGTATCTTAAATCACATTGGTCCATGAATCTCTCATGGGGTTTTATGTCTCTTGGTAAACTCATACTGCTTTTAAGAGGAATCCATTTTAGGACCGTATGTTTGAGAAGGACTAAACCTAACCACATCCACCGCAAAGAATAGGAGACTTTCCACATTCTAGTGGGGACTATGTTAGTGTCTGTAAAATGGGGAGTTGGATTGGAGCACCAAGGTCAAGGGGCTGAGAGTGGATCAAGACTACTTATTCGATAACTAGGTCTGTGGTAGTTCACACTGGAGATAATCACATAGTGCAATGAAAAAGGAATGGCAGGAGCCAACCCTTCTTCTGTTGAAACCCTAATTCATTGCAAGGAGGAGGATTGACCCTGAGTTTGCAGATTTGATTAGTCAAGTGTACTGCAGTTCCAAGTAACTTCTCTTTGTTTTTAAGCTGGTCCCTCATTCTGCTATAGCCCAAAAGATGAAGGCATGTGTACAGCTTTTGTACCCCGCTATTTCTACAATGCAACCAGTAAGAGCTGTGATGTGCTCAACTACACGGGATGTGGTGGAAATGAAAATAATTTTGCCAGTCAGAAGGTGTGCTATAGCATCTGTGGGAAAGGTAAGAGAGTGTTTTTGAACACCTCCATTTTGAGTACTAATAATTAACATTTATAAAATGTCAGTCAAAGCATTTTGCAAGCATTACCCTTATAACAGCTCTTGCACTGCTCAGAGTGGGTGCTCCATGGCTTGCACAAGCACGCATCCAGCTGCTCCACCTTTTAGATGGCTGGTCAGATCCATGATTCGTGGTTGGCCATGCAGGGTAGCATCTCATCTGAAAACACCCAATGTGTGGATTTTTTTCCTGTAGATAATACCTCTTTGCACATTGAAGTGTCTGAATTGATTTGAACAATTTAAACTAGGGAGAAAAACAAAGGCACTAGAGACCATTCATATGAATGGAGATGAAAAAGTAGTAGGGCAGGACTTTTTAAACCACATTTGCACGAACAGTTGCCTCTGAGGTTTGTAATTCTTGAGTAGATACAGCTCTGGATCTCTCTTCCCTCCCCCCGCCCCCCCACACCCCCCCCCGGTAAACCTGTATGTATGAAGGGCTCCCACCAGATGTGCAACATGGAGCAGGTTGGCAAGATCCATGAGCAGGCTGGTCAAACATGGTGCCTCCACACAGAGCACCTCTGCACCTTGTCCATCTATTGCTGCAGTCAATACCATGGAGTCATGGACAACTGGTCAGAGCATCAGTAGAGTCACCCATGGCTCGGGAGGGCACTGTGCGGGCGGACCGCAGCCAGGGGACACAACCAATCCATCTGATGTGACTCAGGTGGAGCTGCTAATGACACCCATGGCGCAAGCCCACAGAGCATCTCTGGGCTTCAGCAGGCTCCCTGTCTGTCTGAAAGCACCCACTGGGGCTGATTCCATACCCCGTGCATGCAGCCACGTGGTTTCACATGTGCACAACTGTGCAGTTTGCGCATGCTCTGCAAGCCCCATGACGGGGGTGCACGTGCACCAAGTAAGTCGCACGTGCTGCGTGTGCAGCGTGCAGTGGTCCGCAAGGCACGGAACAGATCCTGTTGATTTGCAACCTAGCTCCTTAACGCTTGTCTGGCTCAAGCTGTATTTGCCGTGGTATTAAGCTAAACTTAGGGACATGGACTTCTTTGTTTGTTTCATCTGTCTACTTCACTTTAATCATGATGTTTATCTGAACAATTGCTGGATGAAAGCAAGGAAGGGGATAGTTACCTTGGAGAAATGTTTGTTTCAGCAAGGCCATAGCATGACTAGTGAACTAGAAAAGTACATACTTCCCATCTATGCACTGCAAACTTTGCACTGCAATACTCACACTGGCTTTGATTCATGTGAATCCTGGTTTTTAATCTACATTCCATGTTTGTTATGCAATTTTCAAATGTTTCTGACTTAGAAATCAAAACCATTTTTTAAAACTTAGCAATAGCACCACTTACTCTTATACCATTGGCTGTGTTTGCTGAAATGCTCTTCAAAGAAGCATGGCTAGATTTTGCTTTTACAGTGGAGAAAGTGTATTTTTATTCCTACTCTCCCTAAAGTTAAAAATGGTTTGAGGTACTTTGTATACACTTTCCAGAGAGAGGCCCTTTTTACACAAGACCGTACCATTCATGCTCACACAGCAGATCTGCATGAGTTGTACCATCTCGTGTAAATCCCACAGCCAGTGAGCGGGAGTGCATGCATGCTTCTGCAAAACACACATCCCTATTCACCCCCCACGCATCCCCGTGCGTGGAGCAATTGGGGGAAACGGAGGTTGCTCCATGTGTGGGGATGCGTGGGGGGTGGGGGTGCACTAGAACCCACGCACCACCCATGTTGTGTTGCGGCGTGCGCACCCATCCCTCAGGCAGCCACGTCTCATGTAAAAAGGGCCTGTATTGTTGGTTTTGAGGGGTGTTGGTTTTTTTAATAAAAGGATCAGTCAAGGAAAATTTCAGCCCCAAAATGTCTATGCTTTGGAAAGTTCGGAGAAGGTGAAAACAAGGAGTTGTAATGGAAAATGTGGTAGTCTTTTTCATAGCTATTGCTGCTATCATAACTACTATAATAAACATACTGGAAAAACTGAGTTGAGAGTGATGAAATTCTGTCAGACTATTTCCGTAACTCCATTTATTTTATTAGCAGGGAACAAGAAGCCAAATCGTATAATTTACAAGAGGATGAGAAAATTATACAAAAGACCTTATGGATCTAACCTAACTTCTTAAGTATGGAGAGGTCATCAATGCTAAATGCACTATTATACTTTATAGGCAGGGCCAGTTCAGAAAGTAACTTGCCAGAGCCAAGCAGACAAGTGAGTTTTTACAGCTCTGTTTATAAGATTATTTTATTTAAAATTGCTCTTTTTTTTTTGGTCTAACATATGGTATGTGCACATTTATACATACAGCCCAGTTCTTTGAGAATCTCTTCTTTTGACCTATTTCCATATAAGAAGCAACTACGATTTAAATGTGAATGATTTCCCTTCCCTCCCCCCCCCCTCCCCGTTTATATAAAATACTACTTCCATGTTTTATTTGGAAATAGGGGAGGGCTGAGAGGCTATTTTGGGAGAAGGCTGAACTGCTGTAAATTTATGCAACTTGAAGTACCCATCATTTATTTGTTTTGGACAAGAGAGCACAAAGATAGAAACCCCTAGCCTTTTTCCTGGCATTACGTGTGTCAAGTGAGCAATAAGGGGCTTCTCCAGATTGCCTACAGAATTTTTAGTGTTACTGCCATTGCTATACTTTTAGCCACTTTATATGACCGGGTGTAGCCATGGTTACAGGGTGTAGCTATGGTTAGAGGGAGTAATCAGTGAATTGGTAGTAACTGTATTAAAGTGGCAAACCATGCCCACTTCCGATTACAACCTGATTCTATTTAGGGGGTGAGGACTTTGGTTATAAACTCTTAATTTGGCATTAAATTTTTTTATCTTCCAGTATTTTTTGGGCTTTCATAATACTAAAAGTAATATAAACTTGAACCATCAGACACAAAATGAGAAGGAAAAATGGGAATGGGTTCCCTTGACATTATTTATTATTCTAAAGAAGGAAATTAATAAGATACTTTTTAAATGAAATAAGCTATTGTAATTGTATATTTCTGCTCTGACATTGCTGCAAAACTATAGACCAAATCTTTACTGTTGTAACTGATGCCATTTTTTAAAAACCTTACCAATTTACACTAGCTAAGGATCTGGCTGTAGATGTTTACAATGGAGAACATAAGCTGGAGTTTCAGAAATGTCTCCCCTTTAAGTCACTACTGTAAGCCTGTTACACTATGTATATAATAAACATGCTATAGAACTTCATTTGTGTATAATATTCTCCATGACTCGTATATGAATCAATTATTTGCAGTTTTAAACCTGTAATAATAAAAATGTTACGGAGAAAGAGAGCCACTTTTTGTTTTACTAATACTATTATCTCAGTATGAAACGACGTATAAATTGTGGGACCAAACCAATATATCTCAGTAACGATTTTAATAGCACTTGTGCCCCTGTTAAATCGCCTCTTTCAACAGAGGTTTCAGTTTGAACATGGTAATAGATTACATAAGTATCATTCCTTCCCTGCAATTCATATAGTTCATCTGGTTGCATATAAGGAGATGCTTTCATATGATGGCTGGATAAGTTCATGGCTTGCTTTTAGGTGACCCATTCGATGTTGTACAACACAGGATCCTGTAAAATTGAAAATCAGAAGCTAGGTTACAACCAGTTGAATTGGAATCCTTTTTTTGAAATCTTGATAGAGCAGTCACAAAGTACTTTTTATCCTTTGTGGCACTTATGCTGACACTTTAAGTATAGCCAGTCTTTTGTAGTCTCCAATGGGGCTGAAACTCAATCTCTGGTTTGCTCAGTTCTCCGAGAATCACGGTTTTCAACTTGTTTTAGCGAGAATTGATAATCAAGGAAAAACCCTGGTTTTTCAACACTTTATTTTTTTGGTCAGGAATTTTCTTGATTTACCGGTTACCATGATTACCATTTACCATGATTTACCGTATACTGATTTATCGTGTACCATGTTCATCCTGGTAATGAGCATGTGCAAAATAGCTGCCCATTTCCAAAATGGCAGCAATGCTGCCGGCACCATCTTGAAAGAGGGCTGCGCGTGTGCAGAACAGCTGCAGTGGCCATTTTTTACTTGAGCACCAGGATGAACACCAGTACACAGTAAGTTGTACACAGTAAATTGGTATGAAGTAAATCAAGAAAAATTCTCTACCGAGATCTCAAACTATTACCAAGATTGTCACGAGATCTCTGTTAATGATTCTCAATTCTCATGAGATTTTCATGAGGAAAAAAATTGATTCTCATAACAGCCCTAATCATGAGTACCCTTGACCTGACTCTTGCTCCCAAAACATTACAACATGTTCTGTTTCAACAACTGAGGATTTCTTTGTGTGTGTGTTTTGTTGTTGTTTTGGCTGAACAGTCTCTAAATTTGCAAAAGAAAAATTGGAGCTCGTCAGATATTTTCTCCTTGATGTGTTAAACATTTAGTCCTTGAGCCGAATGTATTTATTTTATGATGCCTGTTCATGCCGAGTGCTAAATTTGGCATAGTTTAATATTAAATTGCTGATAAATATTTGCAGATCTTCCAATGCCTTAGCAAAAGCAACTGATTTTCTGAACTTTTGTCTTACCAAACCAACTTTTTCAAGCACATTTATGAAGCAAGCCCTTTCCCAACAAAGTTTGTTAGAATTTTGCAAGATCCTGATTAAGTATATTGGAATGACGCAATACTTTAGTCAAACAAGCATTACTCTGTCATTTAACCTAGACACTGACTATACCTGAATGTGTAATGCTGCTTCAAACCACCCCTTAACAACAGAAATGTACCCTCTTACCAGTTTTGGTATCAGAAAGATAATTTGTGCCACTTCAGAGTTCACAGTAGGAAAACACAGAACTTTTCCATGCCTTGACTTTTTAAAATATCATTTAGTAATAATACAACAGACTGACAGTATTTTAAGAAACTGGATGCTGCTGTTTATCAGATCTCTATCTATGGGGTATGTTCTATTTTTGTAGTATGGGAGTGATTTGCAAACATGAATGAATATATTTTGATAACTCCCTAATAGAGCTTACTTCACTTTCAAG
>QEPC01001500.1:548728-562046 GCA_003113815.1 Sphenodon punctatus
GGTCTTGGACTGGTTTCGTTCATTCCTGGCCGGGAGAACTCACCGGGTGGTCTTGGGGGAGTGTACGTCTTTTCCCCCGGGACCTCATGTGTAGAGTCCCGCAGGGTGCCATTTTGTCCCCCCTCTTGTTTAACATCTATATGCATCCATTAGGGGAGATCGTGAGAGGGTTTCAGGGCATGCAGTGTCATCGGTATGCTGATGACACTCAGCTCTACCTCTCTTTTTCCATCAATCCAGGCCATGCAGTCTCCTTATTTTCCCAGTGCCTGTCAGCTGTGGGGGCTTGGATGAGGTTGAGCCATCTATTTATTTATTTAATCATATTTTTACCCCACCCCTTCTGAAACAGCTCAGGGCGGCTAACGCTCTCAAAAAAATAATAATAAAAAAATACAGGTAAAAAACATTCATAAAATTGCAGCAATTAAAACAGGGCAAAGGAACATGTAAGTTAATTAATACAATAAATAAGGGCGGAGGGGGATAATCTACAATTGAATCCTGACAAGATGGAGGTAATGGTGGGTGAGGGCCTGGGGGTGGTTGAATCTCCTCTTGTTGGGGGTGGGTTTGCCCTCCCATAGTCTCTCAAGTGCAGAGTCTGGGTGTGCTCCTCGATTCACGGCTCAGCTTGGAATCTCAAGTTGTGGCTGTGGTGGGGAGTGTGTTTCGACAGTTACATCTTGTCTGGCGGCTTTGGCCGTATCTCTCAGACTCTGACCTCGCCACTGTCATCCATGCCTTCATCACCTCGAGGTTGGATTATTGCAACATGCTCTACATGGGCTGCCCGAGAAGTTGGTCCGGAGGCTGCAGCTGGTGCAGAATGCCACGGCCCATCTCCTTACGGGGGTGGGCTGCAGGGAGCACACGACACCTGTGCTCTGGGCTATGCACTGGCTGCCTATAAAGGAACGGGCTAAGTTCAAGGTGCTGGTTTTAACCTTTAAAGCCCTTCACGGCCTGGGCCCCGCTTATCTGTGGGACTGCCTCACTCCCCATGTGCCTGTGCATCCTTTGAGATCGTCCGGGGGAGCCTTTTTGGAGGTTCCCTGGGTGACGTGGGTGGCCACCGATGTTAAATCTTTTTCAGTGGCTGCCCCTGTGCTGTGGAACTTGCTCCCAGAGGAGGCTCGGTTGGCCCCCACTCTCCTGTCATTTCGACGTTTATGTAAGATCTGGCTGTTTCACCAGACTTTTGGTAGGGGGAGTTGGGGGAGTTGTTTCTTTCCCTGAATATTAGAAATTTTTAACTTTTAAAATTGTTTTATTGTTTTATTCTTTTATCTTTTTGTTCGTTGCCCCGGGCTGCAGGAGGGACGGGATACATTTTTAATATAAATTTTAAAAATAAATAAATAAAGCTGACCTTAAATTGACAAAAGTCACAAAAAGCGTCCCCTTCCTAATGTTAACATATTTATTAATCATATGGAGTTGCTGTAGCAAGGAGTAGTCCTACGCGGCTGCTGCCTCTTGAAGAGGGGGCTACGTGGGCTGTGTACATGTGCATGGGTGTGGGGGGAAGCCAGTCCAGGGTGTAAGACCAACCTGAGCTGGAAACAGGCTGAGAGCCCAAGAGACAGAGTGGGCAGGGCACTGGCCTTTAAGGGTAGCCAAGGTGGAGAGCTGACCACACCCACTCTGGGGATATAAGGAGAGGCAAGACTGTGAGAAAGGGCAGTCTCTGCCTGGGAGCTGAAGGGGCAACATCTTCCCTGAAGAAGTCTAGATCTCCACTCTATGCTCTACAAGGTGCTGAAGACAATAAGGACCTGGGTGGACCCATGTACTAGTGGGAAAGGTTATGCCCAGGAGGGTGCCTCCTGCCTGGGGAAGGCTTGGTCAGAGCCTGGGTCTGAGGCCTGGCTGTATGGACTTTGGGGGAGTTGCTAGTGGATTGCTCCTGTACCTGTGAGAGACTGTGCTGGGCCTGCAGGGTGGAGGTGACTGAGCTGACAGCCCAGGGACTATGGATACAGTGGACTGTGTAGGGGGGAGTAGGAACCGTGTGGGTCTAATAAAGACTGTGGAGCTAATTCCCATGGACAAGTGTGTGGAGTGCTAATTCCCCGTTAGTGACAGCCCAGCGGGGTCTGGGTCCTGCAGGGACTTATCCCATGGAAGCCACCCAGTGCTGCAGTTGCCTTCTAGCATGGCCCCACCTTTTTCTGCATCCAAGTCTTGAGGATGGTGGCAACCCTAGTTCTAGCTCAAATATGGCCCAGATCCATAGCAACCACAATTATTTCCATCGGACTGTTGCTTAATGACCTGGTGGTCACAGTCCAGAAGATACAGAACAATTTTCCCCTTTAAAACAAATGACCACACCTTGCTCCTTCTCCAAAGAGCAGCTTAGAGCTGAAAAAGCTTGGACTCTAAACTGTCCTCCAACCTACACAGATATCAATTGACACTTTCCTGGAGTACTAACACTAACAAGCTCTGGGTGTATGTGTATGTAAGAAACAGGGAGACCACCTGGGGCAGAGGGTGGAGATTTTCAAACTAACTCTATAAAGCTATACAATAGTAAACAAGTACAAAAAATTAAAGTCATAGCATTAATTCTAAGCAGGATCTACAACTTCAGATGCCTCCTGTCATCCAGCGGAAAAAAGAATGTGAAAGACAAATTGTCATTTCTGCTCACAACAATGCTCTTAATTTTAAATGCTTTGAAAGGATCAATCAGGATGAAA
Source organism: Sphenodon punctatus (assembly GCA_003113815.1). Classification (NCBI taxonomy): domain Eukaryota; kingdom Metazoa; phylum Chordata; class Lepidosauria; order Sphenodontia; family Sphenodontidae; genus Sphenodon; species Sphenodon punctatus. Next base: position 551,437 of record QEPC01001500.1, read on the forward strand.
AGGCTGTTTTTAATTTCACATCTTTAAATGTTTCTTTTCTCTTGATTTAAAGTCTTGTCTTTTTCCTGCATGCTGTGCTGTCATGTTGCTATGCCTCCAAGTCAGCTCCAAGATGGGTATGTGGGGATTGTCAGTGTGCCCACTGTATGAATTCCTTCCATTCATGGAAATAGTTTGGGTATGAGTTTTTATGCCCAGTGTCAGCCAGGAGCTTGTGCTAAAGTACATTTTCTGAATTTTTTCCAGGGTTATTTGGCACAATCCATCTTAAACAGGGGATTTTCTGAATTCATATAAAACATTCCACCCAAAAGAGAGGTGAGAGATCATAGAAGAATATGGTTCTTGCTGTCTTGCCTGAAACATTGCTTGAAGCATCCAGTCATTAAATCCTACCCTGAACAGAAGATGGAATAAGTGCAAATAGCCACATAGCCCCCAATAAGAGGAACTAACCTCTGGTGAGGTTAGCCCTCAGTGACAGTTAAGCTTTGGATAGGCTACATAGGAAGAACATGATAAATGTGAGCCACTACAAACAGGTCTTTGTGGACTGGTTAAAGGTCCAGAGTATCTCTATGCTGGCTTTGTATTGGTCACTGCAGAAAGCTCTTGTTGTCAGGCAGAGGGGGGAAAGGGAGCCACGCCCTAGCGCAGCGGGGAGGGGAAACCCCAGGTGGGTAGAATCCTAGGGTTGGGTGCGTGGGACACTGACCACTCACAGCACTGCTCACAAGGTTCACTGGGAGTATAAGATGCCCGTCAGGATAGTATTTGGGCCAACAGATCCCACAACGGATTAGACCCCTATCATCATAGGGTGCCGAGCAGATAACACTGGAGTGTCCTGTCCCACCATTCAACCACCCAGCTAGCACGATCCATTCCACACCACAAGAGATGGGGAGGTTGGTGCCCACAGTGAGGTCTGGAGGGAGAGGGGGTCTAGAACCAGAGGGTAGGGAAGGGGGGACCACTCACACTGATGGGGGAAAGGGCAGGACCCCGGAGGGGGATGGGCAACACACATGCACACAACCACTCTCTCTCTCTCTCTCCTTCACTCACACTAGGACAACAAAAGGGAACAGACACTCACCACACAACAATGGGCACAGCACTCCACACGTTACTCAAGGGTAGGAGGGAGCAGAAGGGTTCACGGAAGAAGGAGCAAGGAAGGGTTCAATCTACAGCGTCCACAGTCAGGGGCCAGTCTCTCTGATTACCGGCACTGTGTGCCTCACAGCGCCAGCATTTATGTTACTTGCCACCACCCCCCTGGTGTGCTCTCAGGCTCTGGGAGCAGCACAGCGATGGAGGCCACGTCCCCACATTACGTGGGGCCGGGGAGGCACTTCCTGGTTTGTGCGGGTTCTGCGCTGTTGTGGGGAGTTCCCCAAACTCTTTGGTGACTTCTGGTGCTGCCGTTGCGCTACTGGGACCGGGGGGACGTGCCAGAGCTGTGGCCCTTGGGTGGGCTGCATCTGTTCACCCTCGGAGTCTTGGCAGGGCTGGAAGACCGGCCCATCTAACAGTATCCCCCCAGCGAGCCTCCCGGCAAAGACCCCAGCGAGATCTGGGCTTCTCAGGGGGGCGTCTATGAAAGAGGCGGACGAGGCGCGGCACGTTGACATGTGCAGTGGGTTCCCAGGAGCGCTCGTCATGTCTGAATCCCTGCCAATCAATAAGGTAGTAGAGACAACCATAGTGGACCTGGGAGTCAAGGACAGCCTTCACTTCATATTTGGGCTCTCTGGAGATGTCAAGAGAGATGGTGGGAGGAGGGGAAGCAGCGTGGTAAGGGGGCAATGCCTTTTTAAGAAGGAAAATGTGAAAGGTTGGGCGAATACGTAAATGAGGAGGAAGGGTGACCTTGAAGGTTACCTCATTAATCTGTTTTTCTATGGGGAAGGGCCCACAAAAACTGTCGTTGAGTTTCTTGGATGGGCCCATAGAAGGATAGTGACATTTCGCTATCAATACATAATCCCTTGGCCGAAGGGGAATCGACGGACGTCGGTGTTTGTCCGCTTGGATTTTGTAGCATTGTTGAGAGTGTGCCAGTGTGTACTGTGCCAATGCCTGGGCCCGTTGGATATGTTGCACCAAGCTCCCTGTAGCGGGGACTCTGGTGTCAGGGATATCAAGAGCCCCCATTCAGGGGTGATACCCATACATAACAAAAAAGGGTGAATTGATGATCGAAGCATTCAGGGCGTTGTTATGTGCAAACTCAGAGTGGGGAAGCCAGGCGTACCAATTGTCCTGGAGGTAGTTTACATAACAATGCAAATACTGTTCGAAGTCCTGGTTCACCCTTTCTACTTGTCCATTAGCTTGGGGGTGATATGCGGTAGTGAGTTTTAATTGCACGTGGACTGCCGAGAACAATGCCTTTCAAAAGCGTGAGATGAACTGGGACCCACGGTCACTGATCAATTCTAATGGCCACCCGTGCAGCTTAACCACATGTCGGATGAATAGAAGGGCCGTACGGTATGCTGTTGGTAATCCCTTGCAGGCAATGAAATGGGCCATCTTTGTAAAATGGTCCACGACTATGCAGACCGTGGTGTAACCACGGGAGGGAGGTAGCTCCACAATAAAATCTATTCCTACTCACTGCCACGGTCCGCGTGGAGGGTCGGCGAGGTGCAGGAGCCCTCTCGGGGACTGTCGCGGTATCTTGGTACGAGCACAGGTAGTGCAGTCGGCAACGTAACGTTGCACGTCTGTGCCCAGAGTTGGCCACCAGAAGGTGTGTTGAATTAGTTGTCGGGTCAGGTCTGGTCCCGGGTGTCCGGCTAATGGTGCATCATGATGTGCCCTTAATACGTGGGTATAGCAGGAGGGTGGAACGATTACGAGGTCTCCCTTTTTTAAGAGGCCGGCTTCTTCCTGGTATGCTGGATTAGGGGACGGCAATAATTCGTTAGCAGTTGCCTAAAGGAGATATTCACGGGACAGGAATGTAGCTGCAAAAATTTTTTGATCCATGTCCCCTCGTAGTATCGAGAAAGGGCGTCGGCTAGAACATTGAGTTTGCCCGGGCGATATCGAATTGTGAAGGTAAATCGTGCAAAGAAAAGAGCCCAGAGGGCATTTGGGCATTAACTATTTGCGCAGTTTGAAGATAAGTCAAATGTTTATGGTCCGTGACTACCATGACCGGGTGGCAGGCGCCTTCAAGGTAGTGTCTCCAGGTTTCAAATGCTACCTTGATAGCTAAAAGTTCCCTATCAAAGATAGTATAATTTTGTTCTGCCGCTGTTAATCGGTGGGAATAGTAGGCGCAGGGTAACATCTGATGTTGGCGGGTGTCTTCTTGAGACAATACTGCTCCTAAGGACTTATTGGAGGCAAAAGCCTCCACTTGGAATGGTTGATGGAAATCTGGGTGTCGTAGAAGGGGTGCAGACATAAACGCTGCCTTCATAAAGGTAAAGCTATGTTGTTGTTTGGGACCCCAAGAGTATGGCTGATTCTTCTTTAGAAGTAGGGTCAGAGGTGTGGTAATTTTGGCATAGTTAGGTATATATTGTTGGTAGTAGTTTGTACTACTGAGAAAATGTTGCAATGGTTTGACGGCTTTTGGCGGGGGCCATTGTATTATTATTATTATTATTTTATTATTATTAACAAACATTTATATAGCACCGGTAGTGTACTTGGCACTTTACAAAATAATAAAATAGACACGGTCCCTGCCCCTAGGGCTTACAATCTGAGAGACAGGAGCTGGGGGGAGAGACATAGGAAGGGGAACAGAGGGAGAGACAAGGGGTCTAACATTCATGAAGATGCGAGGTCTCAGGTACACATACTTGGCTTGGTTACGATGAGAATGACAGCAGGCAGGTCCATGTGGCAAGGATAAGGGTAAACAGACCGTAGGTATAGGAAATAGTGGCTCAGCAGGATAAAGAGTCAGACAGAGCAGAGCGAAAGAGGTGAGTTTTAAGGAGAGATTTGAAGGTATGAAGGGAGGGGGCAAGGCGGATGTGGACAGGGAGGGAGTTCCAGGCATGGGGGGCAGCAAGTGAGAAGGGACGAAGGCGCTTAGGGGAGCAGGGAAGGCGTGGAAGGGTGAGAGAAGGGACAGAGGAGGAGCGAAGTGCACGGGCTGGAGTATGGAGGGCGATAAGTGCAGAGAGGTAGGGGGGAGCAAGGTTGTGAAGAGCTTTATAGGTGAAGACTAGGAGCTTGTGCAGGATTCGTTCAGGAAGGGGAAGCCAGTGAAGCGAAGAGAGGAGGGGCTGCACATGGTCGAAGCGACTGGCGAGGTAGATGACCCTGGCAGCAGAGTTTTGGACAGAGATGAGGGGAGAAAGGTGAGACCGGGGAAGGCCAGTGAGAAGGAGGTTACAGTAATCGAGGCGAGAGATGACCAGAGCATGAACAAGAGTTTTGGCAGACGAGACAGAGAGAAAAGGGCGAATCTTAGCAATGTTATGGAGGGAGAAGCGACAGGATTTAGCAACAGAGTCAATGTAGGGTTTAAAAGAAAGGGCTGAGTCAAAGATGAAGCCTAGGCTACGGGCTTGGGGGACAGGCAGGATGGTGACTCCATCAATAGTTATTGACAGTGAGGAAGGAGAGGAAGGATGAGGGGGGAAGATAAGGAGTTCAGTTTTAGCCATGTTGAGTTTGAGTTGACGTTGAGACATCCAGGTAGAGATGTCAGAGAGACAGTTGATGAGACGAGCTTGAACAGAGGGAGAGAGAGAGGGAGTAGAGAGATAGAGTTGAGTGTCATCAGCATAGAGGTGGTATTGGAAGCCATGGGAGGCAATGAGTATGGCATCAAGTTTGCGTGGGTCCATCCGAATACCTGTGGGGGTAATTATGAATCCTAGAAAGTCAATGGAAGTTAGATGAAAAGCACATTTTTCTAGCTTATAGTAAATCTGATGGGAACGTAGGCGTTGTAACACTCTGCAAATATGTTCTACGTGCTGGGATTGTCTTGTGCAAAAGATGAGGATGTCATCGAGGTATGCGATGACAAAAATATCGAGGCGATCCCGTAGAATGTCATTGATAAAGTGCTGAAATGTGGCCGTAGCATTTGCTAGGCCGAATGGCATGACCAGGTATTCAAAATGCCCATAATGAGTCCAGAAGGCGGTCTTCCACTCATTCCCTTCTCGGACTCTTACCAAGTTGTAGGCGCCCCGCAAGTCCAACTTAGTGAAGATATGAGCTCCCTGTAGTCAGTTCAGGAGTTCAGGGATTAAGGGTAAGGGATACCCATTTTTGATGGTAATAGCATTAAGGCCTTGATAGTTGATGCAAGGGCAAAGACCGCCGTCCATTTTAGGGACAAAAAAAATGGGGGCAACCGTCGGGGAAGATGTGTGGCGAAGAGTCCCGTTTTTTAATGAGTCATCTAAATATCTCCTGAGGGTTTCTAATTCCAGGTTGGAGAGGGCATAAATGCACCCAAACAATGGTTCTGCCCCCAGTTGGAGGTCGATCAGGCAATCATAAGTCCTATGCGGGGGCAACGTGGTGGCCGCTTGTTTGCTAAACACGTCGCGGTAATCTCGGTACTCTGGTGATAATTGTGTTGTTGCGGGGGCTGCGGCCCCGACCAGGGCCCCCGAAGGCGCTGGCATAGGGGTGTCCTTACAACAAGATGTCCAACATAGGTCGGAGGTCCAACAAATCTGCTTATCACCCCAGGAAATCTGGGGGCTGTGTCTACGGAGCCAAGGGAGTCCCAACATGACCTGGAAGAGTGGTGTGCTCACTACGTCGAAGATGAAGTCCTCTTGGTGACTTCCGATGCTACAAGGTAGGGTTTTGGTGTGGGTTGTGATGGGCCTGGATTTTAGGGGTGACCCACAATCATGTGCAGCGGTTCGGGTGCATCCTTCGGTTCGGTGGGAATCGTGTGGGCCTGGACGAGTCCTAGATCCATGAGGTTGCTCGCCGCCCCTGAGTTGACGAGGGCCCATGCGACCATGGAACGGGACGAGGTGATCCTTAAGGTGACGGGAACTCGAAAGTGGGTGCACAACGAGGCAATGGTTGAGGGGACTGGGTTTAGGTTCGGGGGGGCCCCTGCCTGCCTCGGCCACTGAAGTTTCCCGGTTCCCTTTGGAGCGGCGTTAGGGCTGGGCACGCTTGGATGAAGTGGCTGGGATCTCCGCAGTAGTAGCAGGAGCCAGACCGCCGACGCCTTTCTCACTCCTCTGGGGTAAGGGGACCCCGCCCCTAATTGCATGGGTTCCGGTTTGGGGGATTTATTGCCCTCTGGGGTTCCTCCGAATGCCAAGGGAGCCCGAGGCACGTAGGGGGTCCAAGTTTCCTGTTGCCGCTCTCGACGCCTCTTGGTCATTCTCTCCTCGATCTGCAAGGAGAGCGTGGAGAGTTGTTCCCACGTATCTGGTAACGTCGTGAAAGCAAGTTGCTCCTTTATCTCATCATTTAACCCTCTGCGAAAGAGAACACGCAACACATTTTTGAACCAATGCAATTCGAGGCCTAGTTGTTGAAATTGAGTAATATATTCTAGCAAACTCCGTTTGCCCTGTTTGATAGCCATAATTTGCATTTCAGCATCTCTTGTGCGATGGGGGTGGTCAAACAGGAAGGTAAATTGTTTAACAAATTCATCATAGTCTGTGAGGAGGGGGCTTTTACCTTTAAGCAGCGTGGTGGCCCATTCCAGGGCAATACCTCCCAGGTTCCCAATGATAAATGCCACCTTCAAGTTATTGGTGGCGTAGGTCTTGGGTTACACACAAGTCACAGAGGGCCATGAAACCCTGAAACTGGTGTCGATCCCCCCCAAATTTTTCCACCTGAGGCCTCTTGGGTTCCCGGGAGGTACCAGCCGCTGCTTCTGGAAGCTTGGTCGGATGCTGCAGAGCTGGGACGAGGGGAGGAGCGGCGATTGCTGCCTGGGCCCCTGCGCTGGCCATTACTACAGCTTCTAGTTCTGCCTGCTTTGCCTTGACATCCCTCATTTCCATGGCGAAGGACTGTACTGCTCCCACCAACTCACCAAGCTCTCTAGCTACCTCCATCTCGGTAGGGGTTTCTCCCAAGCAGGAGGGTTGTTGTAGGCTGCTGATACTGTCAGGCAGAGGGGGGAAAGGGAGCCACGCCCTAGCGCAGCGGGGAGGGGAAACCCCAGGCTGGTAGAACCCTAGGGTTGGTGGCGTGGGACACTGACCACTCACAGCACTGCTCACAAGGTTCACTGGGAGTATAAGATGCCTGTCAGGACAGTATTTGGGCCAACAGATCTCACATGGGATTAGGCCCCTATGATCATAGGGCGCCGAGCAGATAACACTGGAGTGCCCTGTCCCACCGTTCAACCACCCAGCTAGCATGATTCACACCACAAGAGACGGGGAGGTTGGTGTCCACAGTGAGGTCTGGAGGGAGAGGGGGCCTAGAACCAGAGGGTAGAAAAGGGGGGGACCACTCACACTGATGGGGGAAAGGGCAGGACCCCGGAGGGGAATGGGCAACACACACGCACACAACCACTCTTGCTCTCTCTCTCCTTCACTCACACTAGGGCAACAAAAGGGAACAGACACTCACCACACAACAATGGGCACAGCACTCCACATGTCACTTAAGGGTAGGAGGGAGCAGAAGGGTTCACGGAAGAAGGAGCAAGGAAGGGTTCAATCTACAGCATCCACAGTCAGGGGCCAGTCTCTCTGATCACTGGCGCTGTGTGCCTCACAGCGCCGGCATTTATGTTACTTGCCACCCCCCCCCCGGTGTGCTCTCCAGCTCTGGGAGCAGCGCAGCAGCAGAGGCCCCGCCCCCGTGTTGCGCAGGGCTGGGGAGGCACTTCCTGGTTCGTGCGGGTGCTGCGCTGTTGTGGGGGGTTCCCCTACTTCCGTGGTGTCTTCTGGTGCTGCCGTTGCACTACTGGGACCAGGGGTAAATGCCGGAGCTGTGGCCCTTGGGTGGGCTGCAGCTGCTCGCCCTCGGAGTCTTGGCAGGACTTGAAGACCGGCCCATCTAACATTTGTGGGCAGATGGCCTGGGGAAGAGGTCACATGACCTCATTTTATTCAGATACAGTAGCCACAACAGCTTAGATTTCTCTATCCTGGAGCATGTCTGCTCCTGGAAAGGTGCAGAACCAGTTTGGTTGGTTGACCCCGGAAACCCCTGGAAACCTATGGAACCAGAGAGGTTCCAGAATGCTCTTGGGGTTGTATCCTCTAGTCTCGATGACCATTTGCTTGATGATCCCATGGCATTTTGGAATTTTGTGCTGATTGAGGCCATTGACTGTACAGCTTCTAGGCATCCGCTCCCTAATCGTCAACAATGCACGTCCCCATCGAAGACAGAACACAGAGGACCTGAGGTGGATGAGGGCAGTTTAAGTACCTATGCTGTGGCTGTGAACCAGAATCTTTCAGTCCTCACTGTGACTTGTTTTTTTACTTTTTTGTGGATAAAATCACTTAAATTCATTACGACTTCAACGCCATACCTACGGCAGCAGGAGAACCAGATAGGTTAATCGAAGCCCCGTCTTGTCCTGTTTTATGGAATCAGTTTCAGTGGGTGTTGTCCTCCGATGCGGACGATGTCCTAATGGGGCTGTCAGGACCACCTATTGTGAACTGCACCCTTGTCCATTCTGGCTGGTTAAGGCCAGCCGGGAGACGTTGGGGCTGTTGCTGACTGTGACAGTCAATACCTCCCTTAGGGAGGCCAGAGTGCCAGGCTGCCTCAAGGAGGTGGTGATGAGGCCTCTGCTGAAAAAAACATCATTGGACTTGACTCCCATGCCAGCTATCGACCAGTCTCTAACCGTCCCTTTTTAGGGAAGGTTATTAGCGGGTAGTGGCCCAGCAGCTTCAGGGGCATCTGGATCAGATCAGCTTCCTAGATCCTTTGCAGTCTGGCTTTCGTCCAGGTTATGGTACTGAGACTGCAGTTGTGGCCTTGGTCGACGACCTCTACCGTGACCTGGACCAGGGTCATTCGACCCTTTTGATCCTATTAGATCTCTCAGCTACCATTGACCATAATTTGTTGGTGACTCGATTATGGGACTAAGCCGGGGTGGGCAGAACTGTTCTTGAATGGTTCCATTCCTTCCTGGCTGGGAGAACTCAACGTATGGTGCTGGGTGATTGTTCATCTTCTCCCGGGGACCTCATATGTGGAGTCCCACAAGGCTCTATTTTGGCCCCTCTCCTGTTCAACGTCTACATGCAGGTCATCAGAAGGTTCGGGGTGCGGTGTCATCAATATGCTGGTGACACCCAACTGTACCTCTCTTTTTCAGCTGACCCAGGCCCAGCAGTCTCTGTGCTTACCCAGTATCTGGCAACTGTGAGGGACTGGATGAGGGTGAGCTGCTTGAAGCTGAATCCCGACAAGATGGAGGTGATGCTGGTGGGAGGAGCTGAGGGAGTAGTGGCACCCGTCATCGATGGGGTCCACCCTTCACTGGTTCCTCAGGTTCATAGTCTGGGTGTGCTCCTGGACCCACAGCTCCACCTGGATGTCCAGGTGGTGGCTGTGGCGAAGGGTGCATTTCACCAATTACATCTGTTGTGACAACTTAGGCCTTGAGTCTCAAATTCAGACCTTGCCACCATCATCCATGCTTTGATCACCCCAATACTAGACTACTGCAATGTGCTCTACGTGGAGCTACCCTAGGTGATGATCTGGAGACTGCAGCTGGTGCAGAATGCGGTGACCCATCTCCTTATGCGACAGCCCATTACCACCAGTGCTCCATTCTCTGCACTGGGTGCCAATAGTCTTCCAAGCCTGATTCAAGGTGTTGGTTTTGATCTATAAAGCTTACCACTCTAGCAGAGCTGGCCTCGGAGGTGGTGCTGGGCTCCTCTAGGACCTTGGTTCTGGGGGACTTCAATATCCACGCCGATGCCAACCTTGTCGGGAGAGAGCGAGAATTCATGGCCGCCATGGCAACCATAGATTTGCCCCAGGAGGTTATCTGCCTGACTCACGTGGCGGGGCACACCCTCGACCTGATCTTCAGTTCTGGCCTTGAGGCAGGGGGTCCGGTTGTGGGGGAAGTTAGGGCAGTGCCCTTGTCATGGATGGACCATTATCTCCTTCAGGCCAGTCTTCTAGTGCACCCCCTCCAGAAGGGGAAGGGACCAGTTAGGATGGTCTGCCCTTGGAGGCTGATGGAACCCCAGCGGTTCCAAAAGGTCCTGAGGGAGTTAACCTTGGACCTGGATGGTCACTCTGTGGATGAGCTAGTCCAGAATTGGAACAGCTTGCTGGAGGAGGTCATTGACAGCGTGGTCCGAGACACCCTCTGCCTCGATTTCATCACCGCAGGGCCCCTTGGTTTACTGAGGGGTTGCGGTGTATGAAACGAGTAGGCAGGAGGCTGGAGCGATACTGGCATCAGACTTGATCTGACTCTGACCGTCTTCTCCATAGGGCCCATTTGCGGTCCTATGTTGAGGCTGTGAGGACGGCAAGGAAGGAGTTCCTTGCTGTCCTCATAGCATCTGCGAAGTCACGCCTGGTGGAGCTGTATCGGGTGGTGCGGGGGCTGGTTAGTCCGGCCTCCCTCCGCCTGGATGGGGACTTGTCCCAGGCCCGCTGTGAGGAGTTTGTCA
>QEPC01001500.1:572380-586774 GCA_003113815.1 Sphenodon punctatus
TTATTCATTTTAAGCTTGAAGTGCATTTTAGACTGTGTTTTCTTCCATCTGATGTTAACCCTGGGAACTCCTTGCTGCTGGGTTGTGCCAGTGTTTTGCCACTGTTTCCCTGTGCTTGGGATATACATTATTCATTTTAAGCTTGAACACAGTCTAAAATGCACTTCAAGGCTTGAAGTGCATTTTAGACTGTGTTAACCCTGGGAACTCCTTGCTGCTGGGTTATGCCCTGGCTCCGCCTACCGTTGCCCTGGCTCCGCCTATCATTGCCCTGGCTCCGCCCACCAGCTCGCCGGCCAGGCAGCCTTACTGCCCCTCCAAACTAAAAACCCACCAGCCACCCCTGTCCCTTACCTTGAGTTCCATCTGTTAGTGCTTCGAGGAAGGAGCTGAAACCAGAGGCCAGATCCACAAACTAAAAAGGAGATAAGAAAAAACTACTTGCAGGCTGTGTTTGGCCCCTGGGCCCGGGGTTCCTCACTCCTGATGGACTTACATGAAGGAAGGAAGTCAATATCCATTTAAAATATTTGTAGCAAATGTGCAATATTCCTTTGCTTCCCAAGCCACCTTTTCACCCAGAGGCTACAATGCATGGAGAATGAATGAGCTTTAAACAATGTTTTCTATCCAACATACATAATGTGCTTCTGGCTTTAGAGCCTTTTATGGTGTGACAGTCATAAAAGAAATAATTAGAAAATGTGCTCTCAAAGGCTCTAATTCTGCAGTCAAGTACCAGGCCAAACCTCTAAAGAAGCCAAGGGAAATTTCAGTCAGCACTAGAATTTGTCCCGAAGCCCTTGCCCAACTAAACAGACATTTCCATCTGTTTCAGCAGTTTAGTTTTCAGACATCTTCTACCACAACCAAACTTGACAACATCACTCATAGATACACACCATCTTGGTTTAATTACTGTGGTTTCTCCCCATTCTTGTTGTGCAGTGTTGCTGTCCAATTAGTTTTCACATTTTATTGCCCTTTACTATTAAATATTTATTTATTTATTTCTATACTTTTACCCCACCCCTCTCACCACATGGTGACTTGGGGTGACTTACAGCAAAGATAAAATATTAAATACAATAAAACATCAAACGTTAAATACAGTAAAAACTACACTAAAATCAGACTCACAAGCCTGGTCTGTATAATAAATACCTCCCCTCCACCCCAAAACCAGTTAACCCAGCCCACCCTCCACCTTGACAAATGCCTGGTGGAAGAACCAGTTTTTACAACACCAGCAGAAAGTAAGGAGATCCGGACTGAGGCGGATTCTGCCTCCACTGGGAGGGCATTCCACAGAGGTGGGGCCAAAGTCAAAGCAGAGTGTCGGGAGATACAGGATAATTTCAGATGTTACAGGGCCACGGTCAACCACAGTGAAACCCCTGTGGTGACCAAAAGTCCCATAACGTGTAAATGATTCCCGCCAGAGGTTCACCCCAGTGAACCTCCGGCAGGAATCGTTTTAACCATGATTCTGGGGATGGTGCCAGCACCATCCCCAAAATCGTGGTTAGCACAACCACGATCCGTGATGTTACATTTGGCCTATCCTGGATTGTGGGCCTGGCCACGATCTGGGATCGAGCGTAGCGGCCGGATTGACCACTGTGCCCCACCTGTCGCATGGAGGGCGTGTGGCTGGTGCGGTGCGGGGGGGCATGTTCTGCCACGCAGCCCCACCCTCTCCCTGATCCCCAGAGAGAATCAGTCCAGCACGTCTAAAGGACGGCCGGGGTGATTCCTGACTGGGATCCGAAACGGATCCCAGTCTGTGATTCAGTGTGGTGTGTCAAGAGGCCCGCCATCTCTGAAATTACCCAGTGTCTAGACTTCTGCTTTGGCTTTGTTTCTTCATTTTGTAACCTTAAACTTGCCTGACGAAGGATCCTGTGTGGTCTAAAAGCATGTACACCTCCACCAACTGTAGTTGGTTCAATTAAAGATATCACTTTACTTCTTTGTCTCTAACCGAACTTCCAAACCGAACTCAAATTTCGAACTGAACTGAACCCAATTTCCGAACTCCGCTCTATTCGTCCATCCCTAGTGGCAACACACACCAAAAAAACTGGTTTTGAATGGCCAAATGTGGTTCGGAAGTTCGGAATTTGAATCAAGCGAACCGAACTTCCAAACTTAACTCGAATTTCAAACTGAACCGAACCGAATTTCCAAACTCTAATTTCAAACCGAACTGAAACGAATTTCCGACCTCCGTTCTGTTCGCTCATCCCTATTGCCTATGTTTGGGATCAACATGGCAAACCCTACTTTCTCTACAGGGGCTGTGAGAATCAGAGAGAGAGACAGAGGTAGGAAAAATATCTACCAGTAAGATATACAGTCTGAGAAATGATGCAGTTATTAACCATCGGAGCGTCATTGGGACAGCATCTCTTTAGAAATCAGTCTTCAGGTTTTTGATGTTACATTAAAAACAAAATAAAATAGGCTGAGAAAGTACCAGCAAAGTTAAGAAAAGTTAAAGCAAAAGAAATAATATGGATGAGGGATCCTCTAGGCCAATTATCCAGACAGTACCTCATCCTTAAATATTTAATATATCTTTAATTAGCAGCACAGTCTCTTCAGAGGTCAATTGCCTTCCATTTTCAGAAGCATTAGTTTAAATAATTGCAGACTTTGAATAATCCCATTGTATTGGTCCTAGTTAAATACTTTGAGAAGCAGACAACTAATTAAGGCATTAAATATTTCCTTACTGAAAATAACTGCCATGTGAAATTATGGACCCGACTGATAACTTTTTCTGTGCTAGAACTGTATTTCCAGACATAACACTTTCACTGACAGCCCAGTCCTGCAGCTGCTTGGCATCAGTACTAATCAAATCAGCACTAATCCTTTGCACTGACATGAGTCCCATTCACTTCTATAGGACTCGTAGCACTTTCTTCCAAAAGCCAAGCCACCGCTGAGAGTTTTAGCATATTACCGTTATGAACAGAAAAACAAAAGAGAGGCAGTCTCTTTGTACAAGAGCGGCTTTGTAAAATAGTAAGATTATTGAGAAATTAATCCATCCTGTTTTAGAGGTTTGCAAACTGTGGGTCAGGACCCCAGGTGGAATCACAATCTCGTTTGATATTTCATATACTTTGCAGTTCCACTTAATTGCTAGTGGAATCACATAATCACATCAAAGTCTCAAAACAGAGTCACACAAGTGGAAAGCTTGGGACCCACTGCCCTGTTGCTTTACCTCAAGCACATCCCTCATTCCATTTCTATCTCTATTTTTTATCTTGGGCCACTCCATCTGTCCCCCAGTGTCCTCAGTTTAGGCTGCAAATACAAATAAGGATTCCTGCGTTTACCTCAGAGCCCCCAGAAACTGTGATATAAACATACTCTTCATTCTGTGGCTAATCCTAGCCCTACCCAACAAATCTACAGGCTTCACTGCATCTGATTGATGATTAGTGGTGTGTAGTTTTACCTCTATGTACCTATTTCTTATCAGACACCAAACACAGATTATTCATTTCCTGCCACAAGGACATATTATACTGCTAATTTGCAATAATATCTTCTGTGGGGTACTTATTCATTCATACAATGCTGGAAAGAGGTGTGACAAAGGGTCTAAATCATCCTAAGATCCATTGTCACTGCAAAATGGTGTCAAGCTGGACAATAGGCGGTATATCTTAATTACAGCAGGAAATAGAGGGGGGGGGGGGGCCTAAGGAGTTAAAATGTGTTCCAGACTGGTACATATTGATTCAGTTTACAAGTAATATACCAATGACTTCAGGCAAAAATGGGGAACATTGGGATACATATGGAGTAGAGGGTTCTGGTTAATGGAAAAAAGTGGACTAATTTTACTGAATGAAGCATACAGCAAGAAAACAGCTAGAGTGTAAGACTGGGTGATTCTGGTCAGTGTTGGGGACAGTGTGACGCTACAGTGCTCACTCAGTGTTCCCAGATGGGGCATGCAAACCCACATCTTGGGTTCAGAAAACAGGGAAAAGCTAACTACTCACAAATCTACCCAAAGAGCGACAAGTGCAAGTGTAACCCACTATCATCTTGCTTGTCAGTGGGGATCAAATCTGCTAAAAGCATGAGATTGAAATAATAGAACACACCTCCTACCTGGTATGTGCTGCAGACTCACATCTCTGTGGGTCAGATTGAGAGGTGGAAGCACAGCACCCTCTGGGATACACCAGGAACAATCTGGCAAAAAATGGACATTTATAATCTGTGGTCAGTCTTCCCAGAATAGGATTTGTCCCAACTGGCAGCTATTAGAGTAATTACAAGTTACTTTTGTGACGTGATGAGGCTGACAATTTTGCTCTTCACACACAAAATAACAATTTATTTTTGCCTTGAATTTCGGGAGTTACATCACAATAGTGATGTATCTGCATGTGCCTAATGGTGCTGGCCAGCTGTGGGAATAGGTAGGGTAGCCATGTGACTATTATTGTTGCCTGGGATTTCCAGGAAAACAATCTGCACATATTTGTTAGCTAATGCTAAAACATTTTACTCGGCATGTGTCTGAACATTACTGCCCCAAGTGAACAAAATCCAAAAATACAGGAGCAGCTTCAGCTTTGTGACAGTGTACTTCAGTTACCAGGCCCATCTGATTTGTAAATTAGTTTGAAAAGTACCTCCCTTATTTCCCAGTGAGACTTAGATATAGACTGCATTAGAGCATGATGTGCTGCTGTGGTGCTTCATGACTGCCCTGTAAACAGCTACTGGCGTATTTTACTAGGTGAAGGAAGTATTCAGAGAGTGACCCAGCTCCTGTGCCTGTTCTCTTAGAACAATCTCTTACCCCTAGGGCAGCCTCCCCAGTAATTACTCCATGTTCAAGTGAGCACATGGAAAGTGAACTGTTACTACCTGAGTCTCAGGGTTTTTCAGCATCATCTTGGGACTCAGGGTTAAGCCAAGAATTCTCAGGATCAATTGATAATTCTCAAGGTCAATCAGCAATCACCTTTTATTGTACATGCCTTTCCATGTGGGAGAGGGAAGGGAAGGAGCTGCGCAGTGTTATCCAGATCCAGCTGTCCAGTGGAATTTCCTCCTTTGGCTTCAGTGAAAGAGGAGACCCTCTGTGCAAGGACTACATGGTTGTCCATCTGACTCTATGCTGTATCCTGCCCCTACCTCAGGGACCGCCTCACCCTCCACGCCCCGGGGCGGCTCCTCTGGTTTGCCAGGGGTGCCTTCTTGGAGGTCCCCCGCATCAAGCGGGGGGCCACAATGGAGAGGGCATTCATGGTGGCCGGGCCACGTCTCTGGAACTCCCTACCAGAGGAGGCCCGCCTGGCCCCAAGCCTGTTGGTATTTCGGCGAAGATGCAAGACCTGGCTGTTCGCCTGGGCCTTTGGGGAGAGGGGTGGGTAGTTGATTTTTATCTCCCCTATCTCAATTGGTTTTATATCCCAGGCCCTGTTTGTTTTAATATCTTTGGAAGGTATTTTATGTGTTTTTTAGACTGTTTTATATTGTTGTTTTATGATTGGAAGCCGCCCCGAGCTGTCTTCAGGAGGGGCGGGGTATAAATTAAATAAATAAATAAATAAATACCTCCTGCCTGTATCTTTTCTATTAGTCAAACAGAAATGTTTCTTTCAATTTGAAATTTGCATAAATTTACATTAACCAAACATGCAAATTACCATTTTTAGCTCAGGTATAACAACCCCAAGGGCTAACCTGTGTATATATAACTGTGATATAAATATACTCCCCACTCACAGCGTAGTCTCTGAGAATATGAAGCCCACTAATTTGTGCCCATGTATCTGTGTCCCATCAAGGACTCAGGTCTCTCCCAAGGTCCTCCCTGGAAGTCCGTGGCACAGAAGTGGTCTCTGCGGAACTAGATAATATATTTCTTGACTTCTCATCCTGAACTCATATCATAAGACTATAAATCCTCCTACAGACAGAAAAGATGGAGTCTCAGATTTAGTTGTACCCATCAGGTTCCCAGTCTAGAGTGAGACATGAGTCAAAGCTAGACCAATGGTCATAATCCAGGAGCCTCGGAGGTCTATCTGCATAGGCATCAATTTAGATGAGTAGGAAAGCACATGGTCAAAGGCAAAGCCAAGTGAGAAGCCATGGAGATCAGTGTCAAGGGGGGAATCAGAAGGCCAACGGAGGCAGATGGTTGGTTGGCAGTTGGATAGTAACTCCTGAGAGAAGAGCAGAAGGCAGGAGTAAGTATGCCATTGCAGAGGACAGAAGGAACCAGAGACAAAACCATTGGTTTACTTTGTGCTAAATGTTGGGAAGTGGAATGCCTTTAAGCCTCAGGAACCAAATCCTTCATCCATTAAAGTTGATGGAAGCTGGGCCATTGATTTCACTGGATGAAGGACAGTACCTTTAATGTCCTATTGTTAAAAAGGCAATTTCTCCTCTTACTCTCTCAGAAGGGTAGAGAAAGTAAGGTTCCTATGTTGGTCCCAAATATAGGCAACAGAGGTAAAGTAGTATAGTGATATATTTTATTGGACCAACTACAGTTAGTGGAGGTATGCAAGCTTTCGGACCTCACAGGATCCTTCATCAGGCAAGTCAGGAGTAGGCCTGAAGCGGCAGCATTGTTTATTGTTTTCCTTTGTGCCGCCACTTTTTCAGCTTGTCTGCCACCGGTCCGAAGGCAACCAATGGCAATTTACAATATTTCACTGCAATTTGCGACAGTTTACATAAATTTGCGGCATTTTATGGCAGTTTACGAAAGTTGTGGCAGTTTACGGCCCTTTGAGGCATTTACGACAGTTCATGGTAATTAGCTACAGTTATGACAGTTTTAGTGACATTTATGACAATTTGCAGCAGTTCCCCTATAAAGTTTGACAGTTTATGGACATTTAAGGCAGTTCATGGAAGTTTATAACAGTTTCAGAAATTTTATGGCAGTTCACGCAAGTTTCTGGAAGTCCCCGAGAGTCTCCAGCACTTTCAAAAAGGCCAAAAAGGGTGACATGCTTGATTGGATAGCAGCAGCAAATATCGGTACATGCTGCTGCTTCAGTGGGGTTTCTGTGTCATTAAGGTAGTGTCAGATTGGCCATTACCGGCAAAAAAAGTGATCACTGTTGCTTGCCGTTTCACCTCTAGTCAAGAGATATCTCTGTACTACTTTGTCTCTCAGTAGGGAAACACACCTCAGGCATGCTTCCCTCCAACAGCCTCCAAAATCCTTTTGTCCTGCCAATTAAATTGTTCAATTAACTCATTAGCTCCTTTCCCCACCATACCTTCTTCCTCTCACTAAACATTTCCTGAGCAGAGGGCTGTTAAAAACTTTTTGTCTGAAAGTCAAAAGTTGTGGGAGATATGGGAATTTATATTCCCCCTCCCCCAGCTCCTGGCCCTCACATATAATTGTGCCCATCATCAAGACAAGGGGTCAGGAACTAGAAATAGGCAGTGAAACACAATACCTGCTGCAATGTCCAGCCCCCCCTCCCCGAGGTCCCAGAGGTGGTGCGGTGGCCAGCGTGGCTGTGTCAAGCCACTCCAGGAGGCTGGGAGCTGAACTTCCTGTTTCTTAGCATACTGAGCATGCAAGAGAGTGTTCATGTGCTCGCGCATGCGAAAATTTCAGGAGAGGGAGGAGAGCTCAACAGAGAGTCAGTGGAGACAGAAAGAGACAGATGGAGCCCTGCAAGGGGCAAAACTTAACAGAACGGGCACTGGGCATCTGGGGGTGCCGTCCAGTGTGTGTTTAAAAAAACATCATCACGTTGCCAGATCGCTGGGGGGCAGACTTGCATGGAGGTCTACGGGGAGGAAACCAGCAGCGCAGCTCATAATATGCCCTATAGCCCTTGGCACCCTGTGGTCAGGAGACGGGAGGGACTCAGGGGAGCAGCAAAGTGTGTGTGTGTGTGTGTGTGTGTGTGCTATTGGCCGGTGGAACAGCAAGGAGGGGGAGTGGAGAGTGCTTGTGACTGTTTGCTTTTAAATGTATTACTCTCTGAGCCTGGGCTTTTTCTGAGTCTGGACTCTCATGTGGTGTGAGGGATCAGGTGGGGGCTGCCTGCTGCAGAGAGCATATTAAGGTGATTCCACCAGGCACCATTTTCTCTCTCTTTGACTCAGTTCTTGAGAGACTAGAGAGAGAGTGAGTTTGCAGTTGGCCATCCAGCTGGTGGAAACTGAATCTTTGGATCAATTCATCCACTGTTCTTAAATTAGATTTATTATTCATAGATATTTTATTATTTTAATAATAATCATCTCAAGGAAGCCTGCCTGGTGTCAGTCCTGCTGCTGGTGAGTACATTGGAGACCCGGCTGGGGCTTGGCATTTGCTTTTTGGGGGGGACCCGGGGGCTGGGGAACTTGTCTTGGGAGAAGGGGGGTGATGTTATAATAGGGATTATTATGGGATGTTATCACATACAGTTATTACATACAGATTGGTAATCTGTATGTAATAACCATATGTGATATCATCCCATAATATGGTTCTGCCTTTTTAGTATATTTTTTTAGTATTTTAAAGCATATTTTAAATTAATTTTTAAATTGTGATTTATAGTATGTTTGAATTGAATTGTAACTGTTGATTGTGTGTGTTTTATGATTGTGCTGCCAGCTGTCTTGGGAGGGTCCAGGGGAGGGGGTTGTACTGGGAGACATGAGGGAGGGGTGGTGTGGAGTGGGGTGCATTGGGGGAGTAGGGGGACTCGGGGAGTCTGGCTGGGCAAAGGAGTATGGGTAGGGTTGCCATAGATGCAACTTTTTAGAGGGCACTTATGAGATATGCAGGTCACATGGCTGTATTGGAACCAATTCAGCCCTGCAACCTGTATCTCTCATAAATGCCTTCTAAACATTTGCGTCTATGGCAACCCTAAGTGGGGGGAGTGGGTGAATGCCACTGAGAGACATGGGGGTGGGGGGACATGGGGAGTCTGGCTGGGGCCTGGATAATAGGGCTGGGGTGGACTGGAAGACTGACACATGGGGAGGGGCAAGGTGGTGCAACAGATATGAAGTGAACCATGTTTTGGGGGACAAGTGCAACTCCTCGCTGCCGCTTCTGTGGTGTGTTGAGGATAAGATGGTTGGCTTAAGAAGATGTAGTTTGCTTTTGCTTATTGTGCTTTTGTACTGCTGGCTGGTTTCCCCCCTCCTACCCCAAGCATGTGCAAAGGCCGTTACCATTTTCTGGGGCCTCACTGGCCATAGCTACTCTCATAGTTAAAATTGGTCCCTTTCCTCTTTTAGACATATGTTTTCTGGGTGGGGTACCTAGGAGCTTGGATGGAGGAACGTTTCCAATCCATTTTTTTCTGGAATGTTCCTTGCATTTTAAAATGGCCCTCCCCTTTGCAGTTTGGTGGGATGTTGTGAGTAGAGACCAAATGGCTTCTGCCTCTCTAGTAGAGAGGCCATTTTGTGAACTTTTAGGTCTAGTGGTCATGGCTACTCTTTTTTTAAAATGGTACCTCCTGTCACTGTTTCACTGCTGCTGGAAAGTAGTTTGCTTGCAATGCAGGCCAGCAATGGGCCAAACTTTTTTTTTTTTTAAAAGGGCCTGTGTACTTGGGCAGACATTTTGTTGGGGTAGCTACTAGGCATGCTGGTCTAGAGGGGCCTGGTTTTGAGGCAATGCATCCCCCCCAGGGGCCAAATGTTTTTTAAAAAGGGACCTGTGTGCTTGGGCAGGCATTTTGTTGGTGTAGCTACTAGGCATGCTGGTCTGGAGGGGCCTGGTTTTGAGGCAATGCATCCCCCCCAGGGGCCAAATGTTTTTTAAAAAGGGGCCTGTGTGCTTGGGCAGGCATTTTGTTGGTGTAGCTACTAGGCATGCTGGTCTAGAGGGGCCTGGTTTTGAGGCAATGCATCCCCCCCAGGGGCCAAATGTTTTTTAAAAAGGGACCTGTGTGCTTGGGCAGGCATTTTGTTGGTGTAGCTACTAGGCACGCTGGTCTGGAGGGGTCTGGTTTCGAGGCAATGCAGCCCCTAAAGGGCCAATTTTTTTTTTTAAAGGGCCTGTGTGCTTGGACAGGCGTTTGGCTGTCTGGGGAGTGGGAGCCTACCCTAGAAAACTACAGGCAGCCAAGGACAGCATAAAAATGAAGAGGGTACCTGATAATGGTAAGTGCTGTCTCTTATACACATCTAGATGTGTATAAGAGACAGATTCTCTTCTGATTCAGCTTGTCGCAGAACAGGGAGCTAACTCAGTCCTCCCAAGTTCTCCAAGCCAGAAGGAAGCCTTGTCCCAAAGCCTACACCTTCAGAAGACTACAGGCTGTCTCTTATACACATCTAGATGTGTATAAGAGACAGGGGAGCTAACTCAGTCTCCCAAGTTCTCCAAGCCAGAAGGAAGCCTTGTCCCAAAGCCTACACCTTCAGAAGACTACAGGTGGCCAAGCATGCCATGAAAATCAAGGATTCGAGGGTTCAGGATAAAGGTAGGCGATGGCAACGTGATCTATTTTTTTTTAACCTACTATGGTTAATTTGTATCCAGTGGGAAAGACAGCGTACAGGACCCAGTAAGAGGGTTTTCTATTCCCCGGTGGCAGTGCTTCACACAGTAGCGTTCCCAGCATTAAGTAATGTCCATCCAGTGTTAACTCTGGGAACTCCTTGCTGCTGGGTTATGCCCTGGCTTCGCCTACCATTGCCCTGGCTCCACCTACCATTGCCCTGGCTCCACCCCTAGGCTAGGCTCCGCCTCTAGGCAGGTTGAACCTGCCTACTGCCCCACCAGCCTCCAAACCCAACAACCACCCCTGGGAATAGGAGAAGAAAGGAACAAGGTTGGACCACTACATAGGCCAAACCATTGTCTGGAAGCTCAGACAAAACTCTATAATACTCAGGAAGGTGTATAGGTTTTTTTTGTTTAGTTTTGTTTGGCCAATCAGGACAAATATCAGTCCTGGCCAATTACAGCCCTGAAGGGATGTATAACAGTTGTATGATTCTAGCTGTAGGGATGGAATTCTCCCCAGTTTGCTCCAATGAACCAGTCATGTGTTGAAGTGCCTGCCTGGGATGCAGTAGACCCAGATTCAAGTCCCATGGAGCCTGACCAACCACCTGCAGAATGGGAGTCAGTGCCCACTTTCAAATATAGATACAAACAAGGTCAAGTGTGTTCAAAAATGTTTCAGTACTTTCAAAAGACACCTGGCAGCCTTGGCACAGTTTGCTACCATCTCTCACTCACGTTGCCTGTTATCTCAATTAAGACATCATTAGATAATGAACGAGACAATAGCCCACACCAGGTGGGTGTCCCACCTGTCCGTTTATTAGGTGTTCATCCCCACCAGAAGAATGGCCACCACCCACAAGATGCAAAGCCCCCACTCACAGCATAGTCTAGGAGAATATGAAGCCCACTAATGTGTGCCCACGTGTCTGTGTTCCATCAATCCGGCTGCATGCAGCGTTTCCTGCACGTACAGGTCCACCAGCACCAGAGTGTTGCAGATAGAAATCCTAGAGTGTCCGAGGAGCAACTGCTTCCTGCCCTTCTGTCTGCTCTCACTCTCACTGGTGCTGCCAGTGGGAGCTTCTTAAAAACACGTGAAATGCATGCATGGTGCTGCCTGCTTATTAGGCTGGACACACAAAACATGTGAGTGGGGGCTGAGGGGGGCTGCATGGACCAAACCCGGACTGCAGCGGGCTATTGTCTCATTAATTAACACCCATTGCATCTAATCTTATCGATAAAATGAAAGCACTGTGTGTGATTTGAATTTTTTTTGCAACATTTTGTCATATAGAGAGTATATATTTTTTAAGTTGTCACACAAATTTTCCATTAATATTCAAAAGCTGGCAGAAAACAACATTCTAAGTGCCACTCCAAATAAACAGCTGTTTGATTAGTCATGAAGATAAAGGCTCAAACTTTATTTTAGATTAAGGAGGAAAACATTCAAAAAAATAAATAAATTAAAAGTGACTGAAACTTTTAGTCCAAATCATGGTCAGACTTTTGTTGTTGTTTATACAGAAAAACATTTTTTCAAATTCCAAATAATGTATTTATTTACATTTTTACCCCTTGGACTCAGGGTGGCTTACATAATTAAAAACTCAAGATACAATAAAAATCCACTCTTGCCCCTAAACTCACCAAATCCAACCCCTATTCCAGCCTGCCAAATGGTTTGCCAAAAAGAAAGGTTTTACACTGTCTCTGGAATACTCTCAGGCTCAGACGCACCTCTGGGGGAAGGGAGTTCCATAATACTGGGGCAGCAACCAAGAACGCTTCTTTGCGGGTCTTTGTCATATGAACAAGATTGGCAGGAGGTACCCACAAGAGAGCGCTCCTGGCACTTTATTTCCTGTCGAGAATATTAAATGAATGTGGCGTGATTTCACAAATATTAAACACTCACATGTGAAAAATTAGGCAATTCCTATATATGTATTTAGAAGCCTCACTTCAAGTGCCTATGGGTGAAAACAGACATGATGCTAACCACCCTTTAACCACCCTTGGTGGTTATTTATGCATGTTGCAGGGCTGCATTGGTGCCGTATACAGCCCTGCAACATGCATAAATAACTACCAAGGGTGGTTAAAGGGTGCTTAGTGTCGTGTCTGTTTTCACCCTATGTTTGGAAAATTTGATCACAGGATCTTAAGTGTCATGGGCATTTGCAAACAAATTAGGTGACAATGTTTGTGCTTACAGTCTTAATAAATATTGTAAGGAATGCTGGCAGTGAAACCAGAGTGGAGGTGTTTTGTATGTGCCCAATCCTGGCCAATTCCAGCACATGGAATGGGAGCTTAATTAATAATAAACATATTCTCTGTCTTCTATATCGATTCTCTGTAGTTTCACTTACTTATGCATTTAGTTATTTTAACATTTGATGCCCTATGGGTTCAGGGTTTTCTGTCTGTTTGTGTGCTTGTTTTTTCCTCCAAATTTTGTACATAATCAACATAGAATTTTGCCATGTATGATTCTTTCCTTTTGTCTTATGGATCTATCTATTTTGTCTTATTTGTTTATACAGTTACATATAAACAACAGAAACAAAATTTTAAAAAGACAAAGGAAAGGCCGGAATATGATTGAGGCGTGAAAAAATTGCTCCTTGTCTGCATCCCCATGGGAACTATTATTACAAAAATAGGCCAGGACTGAGGCAGATCTTTTCCCAGTCTTTCAATGGCCACCACAACTGGGGTAGGAGGAAGGAAGGAAAGGGTCATTTCTCTGCAAATAGTTGTGAAAGAGTGTGGGTGGGGGCTTGCTGTAACGCTACACCCTTCAGATTACAAATCTGAGTCCATTGGGGCCATCTTGAGGACAAATCTTGACTAGCTGTGCTATCCTGAGGGGATGCAGAGCACTTTTCATTCTTTGTTTTATTGGGGAAATGAAGTTTTAGCCTACAATTTAACTTCCTGCCTGTGTCTACTTATTTGCTTCCTTTCGGCCAAAATAAGTGAACATTGTACACTGTAGATCTGACAGAAATGCAGCTTACTTGAATCATGTACTGCTTTAATGTATTAAAAATAAAATATTGATTTTCCTGAACTTAGGGTCAACCTGTTTTGTTAGTGGCACAGTCTGATGCGGGACTACTGTCTGCTTGTACGCTTGAAAGGTGTGCCTCGGAATCTAAATAAGGTTATTGTTCCTTTGTGCTGCAAGAACTGTTCTTTGAAACCTTCCCATGTTCAGGGCCTAGCCAGATGTACTGCTTAGATGCTGAATGGTGCTATCCTCGCTGAACTGCCCTGGATAATAACAGTGAGCAGATCCTACAGCCTCCCAAATAAAGACTGCTTAAACAGCCATGTCTGGAAAGAAACTAGCTTTATGATGGCACTTGAGCAGCAGTAGAAAAAGCTGCTACTTTATAATTTCAGCATCTGTTATGTCAGGTTTCTCATTTTCACCGAGTGCCCTGTCATTGCAGGGAGGATTTCACAGATGAAAGGCAACTATGTAAGTGCTGTAAATTAACAACTGATGTGATCTGATTGAAAGTCTCGAGGAGCAATCATGCACAGCAAATTGTGTGTATTCAGTTTCATATCACTGCAGAATGCAGGAAAAGGTTATGGACAAATCCTGCTCTCGTGAATAGATCATGCCCTGAGTAGCTAATGGATTTGTGTGAAATTGTGCTTTGTAGTGCACCTTTCTTACTGCAGCCTTCCAAAAGCATCAAACCTCTTGTTACAGGCTAACATTACATGTTACGATAGCCATGTAATTGTGGTACCAAACCAAACACAAACATAGGCCTAGCTACATGACTAAACATGGTAACTTGGCCACTGAACCCACCGGGAGGATTCCCGGTGGGCTGGGCTGGGCTGGAGGGCTGGTCCTGCTGTCTTTT
>QEPC01001500.1:598454-645517 GCA_003113815.1 Sphenodon punctatus
GTAAGTCTTACTTCCAAATACTCTGATGTGGCCCACACTAGGTTTTTGACCATGCCACAGTTCGTATGGAGTTTTCCTCACTGTTCTAGAATACAGGCAATTTTGTAGGTAGGTAGCAGCAACTGCTGCTTCGCCCCAGTATCTTTCTGGTAGTCCAGAGTCTGTTAACATGCATCTAACCATTTCGGTTAGCGTTCTGTTTTTCCATTCAGCTGTACCGTTCTGCTCAGGTGTATATGGCACTGTCTTTTGGTGCTCAATTCCATGGAGTCTCAGGAAGTCCTCTACTTCCTGTGAACTCACCTGGTGTCAGTCCACAGTGTCTTTGGTCTGCACTGGAACTTGTTGCTTGTCATGGTCACAGTCCTGAAGTTTGTCAAATACTTCATCTTTACTTTTCATGACATTCGTGATCGTGTACCTTGAATGGTTGTTAATGAAAGTTACCATGTACCGGTTGCCTCCTGGCAGACTGGGAACCTTCATTGGGCCACAGACGTCGCTGTGTACAAGATCAAGCGGTTTCATGGCTCTATTCTGACTCTTCTTAGGAAGCGTAGCCCTTGTGGCTTTGGCTTTGATGCAACAGTCGCATTTCATGATCACGGGACACGCTGATACCTTAAGGTCTTTGTTCAACTTCTGTCTGTGCATTTCCTTGATGCTGTCTGGGTGTCTATGTCCCATGTGTTTATGCCACAGGTGGATGCAGTCATTGTGTGGCTTGTGCGCAGTGAGCTTTGCCTGTTCTTTCGCTATGCTCAGACAGTACAGGTGCTCATCTACTGTGGCTCTGGCCAGTACTTTTGTCCCACTTTGAATTGTGCATTTGTCTCCCTGGAAATGGATGGTGAGCCCCTCGCTGCCAGGTGCCTCACGGACAGGAGTCCCCCTTCTAAGTTGGGCACATAGAGCACATCTTTCATGGGTATGGTCAGTGCGCCTCCCTGTGACTGGTTGCAATACAGGAATCCATGTCCAATTCATTCCGCATTGATGCTTCTCCCATCTGCAAGGTAGATCCTTCTTTACTGCTCAGATTCAGTCCTGTGAAGAATCCTTTATTGTTAGTCATGTGACTCGTTGCCCCAGAGTCTACACACCAATTTTGGGATGAGCTGTCTTGCGTTGCTCTGAAGCACCCACTCCATTGTTGAGCGACTGTGTTGCTGCTTGTGACTTTAGCCCTCTGCTTAGGTGCTCGTGGAGACAGTTTCTGCTGTTCTGCTTTCCATATACAGCAGTCTTTCTTTAAATGTACCTCCTTTTTGCATCTGAAGTGTACTCTGGTTTCCCTCTTAGGAGCTTTGTCTGAGGTTTTCAGTCCAGTCTCATTACCCTGCTTTAGATTATTCTGCAGGTTCTCCTTTCTGCACTGGAATTCATCTGCAAGTCTACATTTAACAAAATCCAGCTTCAGTTCAGCCTCTGGCCTTGTCTCCAGGGCATTGATGAGGTCACTGTAAGATTCAGGCAGGCTGCAGAGGAGTAGGGCTACCATATGGCTGTCCTTTATATCTTCTCCAATGCCGCGCAGCTGTGTCACTACTTCCAACATGCCATTTATATGCTTCTGTGTTTCATTTTCTTTGCCAAGCCTCATTTTGTATAGTTTCCTCAGTAGAAACAGTTTGCTATTCAGACTAGTTCTCTCATGCAAGTTTTGTAATGCAATCCACATGCCTCTTGCTGTGGTCTCACTTCTTATATGGATTAGTTGGTCATCTTCTACCAATAAACTTATTGTAGCCTTTGCTAGCCTGTCCTTTTTATCCCATTCCCCATGATTCCTCATCTTTAGACAGCAGCAATTCAACTTTAAACTTCCACAATTGGTAGTTTACATTGTTCAGCTTTCCTACTGAAAGTCTGAGCTCTGAGCTGTGTGCAATACTTGCTTCCCTCCCTTTCCCCTTCTGGGATTTAGGTCTTCTTACTCACAGTCAGTAGGCCTCTCTGTTACTCCTTCTGGGCTGCTTCTAGTCTTCAAAATTGCCTTGAAGATGTCCTGACCCATAACATATTGTAGAGTTAGCTTTCTGTTTAATAACACAGCAGAAGTTTCTTCAAAACAGAACTTTACTAAGAATTCAGAAGACATGCTTCCATACTGTACAGACTGCATGGGACAAGATGGAGGACAGAGAGAGGAGAAGATTGGATGGAGACAAGGAGGAAAAAAAACTGTTTCATCTCCTGACCCTCCCCCTACTGGACAAGCCCCATATTAAGCTTGCAGGGTTTGCAATGGGCTTTTACTTGTGACTGTTGCACAATTCCAACAACTTTGAGATCTAAGATAATTGAGGTTGGATAGTATTGATACGGCATTCGAAGTACTGGATTTGCTGATGTCACAGCTGAGTCTTATGCTGTCAATAGCAACTGGTGGTGACCACTTAATGATCCCACAAAGATCAGGTTGGTGGGATGATGAATGTGTGCAGGCAAAAAGAAATCTGAGGAAAAATGTCTGGTGGCTCAAATATAATAAGAGCCACATGAACGGTGGTCAATACTATAGGTTAAGGAAGCAGTACAAAATGTTACTGGTTAAGAAGAAAGTTGATTACTATAAAGGGCAATGGAACTCTCTCCTGGATACCTTAAAGAACAAAGGTTCTTGTGGGTTCTGGAAACTAGTGAATAGTGCTTGGAGTGACAGGTCTATCTGTGTTGAACCCAAAATTAATCAATCGGTCCGGTTGAAACATTTCACTGAGCTTTTTAATGCCTCAGTTATACCCGATAGACTGGCATTAGTAGTAGAGGTTCTGGAAAACTATATTTGGTCACTTTCCCTCCCCCCAATTTTCATACCAATTTTTTTGTTTTATGATCCGATATACTGATTGGTATACCAATATACCAACTGGAGGTTGGTAAATTGAAAAATCGATACCAGAAGTACCTGATTTGGGGGGAATTCAGGTACCCAATCGGTTCTGGGGTAACCCGTCGGGTACCCGATGTGCTGCCCGAAAATGCCGATATTACCCATGGGTACTAATTTTTAAAAAGCATTTTCTTTCATTATAATCTTCCTCCAGAGTTATATTGTAACTTAGATTGCAAACTTCTAAAGCAGGGATTTCTTATGTCTTATTTTAATCTAAATGTGTAAAATGGTAGGTGTACAGATGAAAGAAAGAATAATAATGCCATCTATAAGACATACTGGGATGTGGCCCTTATTACCAACTACACTGTTGATCACAGTCATCCAGATATTGTGCTTCTGTATAGGAAGAACAAATGTGCTGACATTGACGAGTATGCTCCTAATGAGAATGTTCAGAACATGTGGATGGAGAAGCTCAAGAAATATCTGGGACTTGTTGTTAATATGGAACAATTATATCATATTACTATTTAATAATAATAATAATAAATTCTTATTAATTAATAATAAATACTGTTTTACATTTAGGGGATGTTCTCACATGCTTTTTCAACTGGTGTATTCTATGTGAACCACACTTCTAGTGGATGATACAAATACCCCTTATTAACCACACTTTAAGCAGCCAGATCATGGGGTGAAAACAGACATGATGGGTATTTTCAGATATTACGAGATCACAATCAACCACAGTGAACCATGGTCAATCCTGTGGTGGGGCCAAAGCACCCTGAACGTCTGTTTCGCAGGCACCAGATGTTTACGACAGTCAATCCCCACCAGGGGTCAAACATAACCACGCTTCCAGAGCTCCAGCCTGGATCCTCTCAGAAAGCGTGGTCAAAGCGATTCCTACAGGGAAACAAAAAAAAGTAACGACTGAACAGCAACCACCGGCCGGAATCAAGCAACACGATTCCCAGCTGGGGACAAAGCACGCAGCATCATTGCCAGGCAACGAGCAACAACACAGGCCGGGGAGGGAGATTTAAAGGGCACACAGTGTCAGGGGGACGTGGTGGGATGGAGCGAGGTAGAAGAGAGAGGAGAGCGGAGGGCAAGAGAGCAAGGCAGGAGGAGGAGGAGGCGCAGGCGGAGGCGCAGGCGGAGGAGGCAGTGGTTGTGCTGCACATGGAGGCGGTGGAGGGACAGCAGCAACAGCAGCCAGGACGAGCCACCCTGGAGCCTTCTGGGTGCTTTAACCACGGCCCAAGATCAGTGTAACATCTGTTGTGCTGCCCCGGGCCGTGGTCTGCCGGTCTGATTCCCTGCCATGGTCCTGCTCCCATCATGTCTGTTTGGGTCCTCTCTTGCCCACGGGGGGTGGTTAGCCGGTTCGCCACCGCTGGGAATCCACTGTGGTGAATCGGGCGCACGTAACATCTGAAATCACCTGATTCTAACTCCACTTTAACACTACTTTAACATTTGTTATGCATATTGCAGGGCTACATAGGGCACCAGTACAGCCCTGAAACATGCATAATAAATGTTAAAACTATGTTAAAGTGCAGTTAGCATCATGTCTGTTTTCACCCCATGAGAATGGGGATATTCACATGTCTTAAGACGTTCTAGGGTTCTCAATCCAGAAGAGCTCATGGTGAGAACACATCTGTACATTTTGGAAAAACCTAGCAAATTATTTTTCTAGAAAAAGGGTGTAACAAATGCCCTTGGCATGACAGTGTTCTCAGGATCTGATCCCAGCACACATGGATTTTTCTTTCCTCAGTGTAGTTTTATTTTGAGTGTGAACAAAATGGTGCACAGTCCTAAGCAACCATGTGATCCCAGTCTCCTAATGGTGAGCTCTCCTTACCATTCCTGGTAAGCCCATCATGAGCAACTCAGCTTCATGTTGCTGAGTTTCTGGCTCTGGCTGTGATCCTGCCACACGGTACCACCCTCCCCTTTACCAGTCAGCCAAACAGCACCAATAGCATCTATGCTTTTTCAGGCTTCTGCTTCCACAGCCTTCTCCATGGTAGTCCAGGCCTGTGAACTTCCTGGCTGTGGTTTCCCTAGCCCTTTTGGCCATTCCCCACACCTATGTTGACTCATTAACCAATCAGCCCCTCTAAAGGGGCAACTCCCCACCTGCTGTTCAAGAGGGGTAGCATCCCCACAACAACTTACCCAGCCCATCTTTGGGCCTGGTTCTGCAAAGATTTAGGGCATCCTGTTACAGAATAGTCACAACTTTTTACCTTGAAAGTGACAAGGTATAGACACTACAATGAAAGGCACTTTTGAAATGTCTGTAGGAAGATAGGTAGATTAGAGATTCCCCCCCCCGCCCCCTTTTCTTGGTTATTGTTGTATGAATGTGATTTAAAGGTGACCTGTTTATTACTCTTGGTCCCAGCCCTGTCTGGTACTATAAGACCAACAGGCTGAGAACTCCAGGCAAGCAGTCTGCTTCACACTGCAAACTGTCTATGGCAATGTAGGAGTTCTTAAAGCAGGCTCACGCAGGAAACTGTGCTTAGTACTGGAGGAAAGAGCTAAAGGCAGTTGCTCTAACCTTGCTACAAGGTTATATACAAGGTTGTAGTGGCTAGGAGCACAGTACTTAGACCAGAGGTACGAGGAGACCCTGGTTCAAGTCTCGCCTTAGTCAAAAAGTCACTGGGTGACCCGGCCGTCACAATATTCTCTCAGCCTAGCCTACCTCACAGGGTTGTTGTGAGGATTAAACGTTGGGTTAAACTGTTCTATGTAAGGTGCTGCAAGTGCCAGGGGGGAGTTGTTATATAAAGATAAAAAAATATTATTATTAATTTACCCCTATGTAGAGTGAGAGGAGGCAATTGCAAGGTGGCAGCACCAAGGGGAGAGATTACGTACTAGAATGGAATTGAGACTAAACTGCTTCTTTTCCCCCTGCAGATTTAACAACTCCCAGCTTTCTAGAAATTCAGATCCTAGACTGTTTGTGCTCCCAATTTTACATAACTGGTCTAGCTCTACAATGGGATGTTCAAAATTCAAGTTTGGAAAAGATACTCATAGGCCCCCTACTGGAAATCTTGCAAGGAAACTCATGCTAATAAGATTTCTAGTCTGGCGACCTGAAGATGCAATACTGTAGATCTATGCGATTTGGATTGTCAGAGAAACATTAAAATGGTTGTGTGCTTTGATTGGAATTAGAAATAGATGGACCTTCAAAATTTTGAGGTTCATCCCTCCCTAGAAGTCAGATATCTTATCTTGTACAGCAAACTCCTAACTTCATTACATGTACATTTTCTCATAGGTTATAACTGAGGTCAGAATTAATGCGTCTAATATCGTTTTTGTTAGTCAAAATGTTCTCTGTGAACTGCTTCAGCAGTTTTTAAGTGCTTAATTGCTATGTGCTTACACAGCTTGTGAGAGCACACAGTGCATGCTAATAGCCAGGGAGTATATGTTGGGCTAAACAGAAAATTCAAAAACTTCACCTACGCTGCAGAAGGCTGGGGAGGACACAAAAATCTACCACTCGGCTTTGTGTTTAGAAGAGGAGAGAGGCTCCCAGACTAAGGATCAGGACCACAAGTTGTGCCGTGTCATCTGCAGATGGACCACCAATTTTGAGTGATCATAGAATCACATAGTCACCAAATCCTAGCGTTTGAGAGTTGGAAGTGACCTCTGAGGTCATCTAGTCCAACCCCCTGCTCGTATTTGATATACATTGTACGTCTTTGTTGCTGTCTGGGTTGGGGGGATTCAGGCCCAGAACCAGGACACTGGCAGCATGGGGGTGAGGGATGGAGGGGGAGAAAAGGGAATTGACAAAGGAGGAAATGCTCCCCTGCAGCGTTCTCCTTCTCTTTATGACAGATCTGGTGGGATCATATTTACATCTCAAGATAAGGTCACACAAAAAAACAAGCATGAGAGCTGTTGTTTTAGGGACTCATTGTCCTCATTAATTGGCCTCATTATCTGACCAATTAAACACACGGACATGTGTTCACACGAGCACGCACACACACACATTCAAGGGGAATGGAGAAGAAGGCAACCATCTGAAAATGCTTTGGCCCACGGGCCACCATCACGTTTGTTGGGGAGCCATCCAGATGATTGGCCCAGAGTTTCCTCAGGCATATTGGTGGTTAGCCTGGGCGATGACTCCAGAGACCTCTGGGGTCACAGTCTGGGCTAGCCGCCAACATGCCTGGGGAGCAGCTGGCCAAAGTGGGCTATCATGTCTGGTAGCCTGCTCTTCCCAGCCCAGTCCAGAGTGGCCACCATGATGGGCAGCCATGGCAGCTGTCATTGGCTGCCATGGCTGCCCGTTAGTGGGGGGGTGGGGTGGCTGGTTGGCTGCACATTGTGTGGCTTCCTGCCCCCCACCCCCAGGTCCAGCCACATTAATGTTTGTTCCACAGCTGTATTCGATCCTGACTGGGAACCAAGAAGCTTTCAGGTCCAGATCACTTTGTATGCAGTCCTGGGATTGCTCTAAAGCACATCAAGAGTTGAACCAATCCCCAACTCTCTCTAGATCTTGGAGGAATGAAAAAGGCAATTTTTAGATGGATGCTGTGGGGACGGAGTGGGGCCTGGTCTGTATGGGTTCCTTGGAGTGCACATGCACTTCTGGTGGGTGGGGGGAGGGTTTAGATGATGGCGAATGGGTGTGCTCGGTGTGTGCCCCCATACACCCGCCAGCCACCCATGTCCCCACACAGAGCAACCTGTTTTTTTCCTGGTTGTTCTGTGCAGGGAGATGGGTGAAGGTGTGTGGGTCACAAGAGCACACCCCCACCCACCGCCACTTTTAAATGGGCAGTACCACATGTGTCCACTGGGTGGATGTGTGTGGTATCATCTCGGCTAAAAATGGTCAAAGATGTATAGAGTCACTTTTGCCCCCACCACCTGATTCTGCACCGAGAACACTTGGGGGTTGTTCATCACATGAGCAGGCGATAAAGAGGTTCTTAGCAAGGAAGAATAGCTGGGGATGTGTGCCCCTTGTCCATCCTCATACATGTTCAGATGACACAGCTGCTAGGTACCAGCCCCCACCCTCAGAATACCCAGTTAAGTAGCAGTAAGTCAGCAAAGTGTGTGAAGCCCATAGTCCGCAACAGCAGACAAATTCTAAGCCGAGGTCTGAAATCCATAGGAATTGCAACAACCAAGCAACATTTCTCAAGCCGGCACCCTCCATGGGTGGAGGTGGGTGGAGATGGGTGTTCAACACCCGAGCATCTGTGTAAAAGCCGAAACACCCACACCCACACGGAACAGACCAGCGGAGCCCCACTGCACCGGCGCCATGGGGCACACGCGCGCCACCACGTAGACATGCCCACAGGGCAGGGGGACATCTGGTTGAAAGCCCATAAAGAAGGGAGGAACCATGGCACATGCACGCAGGCTCTCACGATGGCAACCAGGAAGGCCCACCAGAAGGTGATGGGAGCCAACGCTGCCCCACACTGGGGAAGGGGCTGGGTGAGCATGGGGACCGTGGGGAAGCTGGGGGGGGGGAAGAAGCCTTGGAAGGTGGTGCAGGGGGGGGAGTGCCCCAGGTGGAAGACACAAGGGGGGGAAAGACCACCGGCAGGGGGGGAAGTGGGGGAGAACGGGTGGGGAAACGCGCCAGGAAGTAACACGGCACACGTGTCCTGGCACAGGGCAGAGACGCCGCACCGATGGACCCCCTGGTCGATGACCCCCAGCCCAGCACCTCCCAAGGACATGGCCCAAGGAGCATCAGCGAGAGTGAGGTGAGCATGAGGGCGCACACAGATCCCGGGAGGGGAGGGCCGTGCCATGGGCCCGACCACCGGGCCCGGGACCACAGGGCAGGGGGCAGCAGTATAACCCATTCCCCCGTTCCCCGCAGGACAGCTCCCAGACAACGAAGCACTGCATTACTGGGACAACAGCCGAGGAGGGCCTCCCAGACAGTCAGGTGAGCAAAAGGGAGCTCCAGAGGAGAGAGGGGGGGTAGGCCCCGTGGATGGGCGGAGGGGGCCAGCAGGAGCCGTAGTAACCCCTATTGCACTACCCCCAACAGGACATGACCACCACCATGGCATCCACATCCATAGGGCGGGCCCCATGCCGCCAAGCCAGTAGGGGGAGGCCTGGTCCAGACAAGAGGTCAGGGACTTCTTATGCATGTGGGGGTCAGAAAGGGTCCAGCACAACCTGGTGTGAAGCTACAAGACCAGACAGGTCTATGAAGCCATCGCCCAGGAGATGCAGCGGCAGGGGTACAATAGGAATGTAACCCAATGCATGCAGCAGTTGAAGGACTTGAGGTCCGGATATAAACGTATCAGGGACAATAATCTCAAGTCCGGCTGGGCCATACTCACAGCCAAGTTCCAGGAGGAGCTGGACAAGTTTCTCTGCATGGACGGGGACATTGTGGCCTCCTGCACACACGGCAGTGCCTTCGCCAGGGGCAGGTGCAGGGCCACCATGCATCCCGCCCTGACAAGCCCCACAGAGCAAGGGGGGAGGGTGCCCCTGGCAAGGCTGGCCACGAAGTGGGAGGGGACAGCCCCATCCCACAGGGGGAGGAGGTGCCCCGGGGATCCGAGCGCTGACCCACCACACTCCGTGCATGCCCACAAGACCCACAGACCATCCAGCCACAGGGACAGGGGGCATGCACAGAGCAAGTGGAGACCTGGGACGGCCCCCAGGAGGCAGAGGAACAGGATCCATGTATGTTTGTCTCAGCGGGGCTGGGGGGAGGGGGTTGGGGTGGGACTAGCCCAGACAGAGCCACTGCGGCTGGGGCCGGGGGCCGGCAAACAGTAATGGTACCCCCTCCTATTGCAGCTCAAGCCAGCCTGGAGGTGCACGAGGTGGAGGTCGCAGAGGAGGAGGAGGAGGAGGAGGAGGAGGGGGGCCAGGCAGTGTCCCCACCACCAGGTGGACCACCCTCCACAGCAGGGCACATGGACCATGGAGGGCCCAGGTGTGGAGGAGGATGGAGGTACAGGTGGAGGCCACTCGGGGGCAAGCAACCACAAGCAGCAGGGCCCAACAGGGGTGGGGTGGTGGGGGCAGGTGGGAGAGGCTGGTGGACCCACAGCGGCCCCCATGGAACACATGATGGATATGGGCCCCACTCGCTGCAATCTGCGGTTGGGGGGCAATCCCACAAGAGGGCAGGGCAGGGGGGTCCCAAAGGGGAGGGCAGAGGGGAGCTTCCACAATGTGGGGGCCGCCCCACCAGGCATCCCAGGACATGTGGTAACGGGCAGCGGATCACACTGGGCGGAAGCACTAACATTCTGTCCAACCTCCCATTCACAGATCAGGCGCCCGCTCATGCAAGGGGAGCCACTGCTGGAAGTGTGGAGCAGAACCAGGAGATGCGGGCCAGGAACCGGCGCCGGAGGGAGGAATGGCTAGCCGAGGTGCACTCCTGCGATATCGTGCTCACCAGGGAGCTCATCAGAGGGGAGGGGGGCAGGGACCGGGAGATCCGGGCTGCCATGATGGCCCGGTTCCACATCGAGCACCTCTGGGACAGGCGCCAGGCTGCCGCCCTTGAAGGCGAGCAGCGGCGTGCCTGTGACAGGCTGGAGGGTCAGGCCGCATGGCTCATGGACCTCATGGGGGAGGCCATGGAGGCCCTGCGGCATGACCCCCAGCACGACAGGCCATGCCATACCATGGAAGGAGGGCTGGCAGCCAACCAACACCATGGCGGCTACGGTGCCGGTGCCCCCCCCCCCGCACCTCAGCCACCTGTGGTTTCCCCAGAAGCAACTCTATCTGGTCCTGGTCCACGGGGTCACCCTCCCCCACAGGTGACCCACTTGTGGGGCCGCCCGTCCTGCCCGCACCCCCCATGGATCCACCTCCGCTGCCACCCCGACCCCTCCACCAGGTGGTGACGCCCCCACCCCAAGACTGTGCACGCCAGGTCGAGCAACTGCCCATGGTGGCCACTCCACCCTCACAGGTACGGCAGCAGCACCCTGGGCCCCCAGGGGTTGTGGGGTGCAACACCGGGGGAGGGGCCATTGGGAATCTGGGGAACTGCACCAGGTGGGACCCCGGTAGGGAATACATTGTGGAACCCACGGTGAGCGCACGTGGTGCACGGGATGGGGAGTGACAGCCATTGCCGGGCGCATGTGTACCTGCATGGTGCCTCAGTATGTGACTGAGCAGGTGTCGTGATACCACGGGTGGCCCGTCCCAGGGGGGCACCTTCAGGGAGCACCCTACGGCACATGCCATGCTCGTGTGGGGAGTAGGGGGCTCCCCAAACCCCTATGTGGCACCCAAGTGCCTGTGCACTGACAAGGGACAGAGATGAGTGCACAAGGTGATCCCTTAACCCATTCTTGCTCCTCCAAGCAGGGACCAACAGCGGAGGCTCTTGTGGAGAGGCCAGTGGATGACAGGGAGGCTGGACCTTCAGCCCGGAGAGCGCTGTGGTCAGTTGCGGCCAGGGCATGCCGACCAGTGAGCCCCGGTGGTGCAGCTAAGAGGGGGAGAGGCTGCCCCAGATGTTGACCCCCACCCCCTTCCATTGTACATGTCCCCTCCAATAAAGGTGTTGTACCTATACCTTGCTGTTGCTTCCTCTGTCCGGGGACATGGGGGGCACGTGTGGTGTGCAGGGGGGCACCGGCAGGTTGGGGGCTCTGTGCACTCCCTGGCCAGCTGATGGAGCAAGAGGCTAGACCAGCGATGCCTCATGCAGTTGAGGTGGCAGGAACAGGTGTGCACTGGACTTGCTCATGCGAACTGGCTTGTGTTGGCCGGCGGGCATGTGTGGGGCCAACGCAACCCGCAGCCGACAGCAAGAGGAGGGTGCTCACCACCAGGCAACCCATGGGACCTGTTCCCTGGACCCAGTAGGCCACACATGGAATGGAGGGCTGGATGCAGGTAACGGGTAGGGACCAGCAGTTTGGAAGGGTGTCCCAGGCCTACAGACATGGGTGTGGATCTGGTGCTGGCCGGTGGTTGGCTGCCCGGGCAGCAATGCGGTGGCAGATGCCGTCCCTGATCCCCTCAGATCTGTGTGGGACTTCCTCTCCCTGGGCCCGTTGGTACGAGGGCACTAGCCGTAGCCCGGTGCAGGGATGCTGTGGAGCTCAGCAGGGTGCGGCATTGGACAGACGCCCGCCTCACCCATCGCACGAGCGCTGCCCTCCTGAAGTTTGATGCCCTCCACTGCCATGCCCCCAGGAGGGCAGACCAGTGACCCTGCAGGTGGAGCATGGTAATCTGCTGGAGCAGCATGCACAGCAGCAGGAGGCCCGTGCCCAGGAGCTGAAGCAGCATAGCCCTGAGCAGTGGCTCCTCGTCCCCTGGCAATATGGTTCTGCTGCTTCCCACTCCCTGCCACACATGGCTGGCATGTGCCGTGAGCGCAGTGCACTCCGTTGTCCGGCTTGTGCCCACGGCCCACTCTTCCCTGGTGTCGCGGGAGCTCCTCCGTGTGCACCCAGCCCGGGATCGCTGTTCTCTGTGTGCTGCACGGTCCCGTGCTATAGCCCCTCTGCCCCATGCCTGACCGGACGCAGCGTGTCCCTTATGTACTGTGTAGGCCGGTGGGTGACGGGCAGCAGTTGGTGCTGCGCAGGAGGTGTGCTGGGGTGGCAAGAGGGTTCTGGTTCCGGCTGCACATCCCCGTGAGTGGGCTGGCCACATGGCCACTGGGGGGGATGGGACCGCGCAAACCCCTGGGTACCCCTGCCTCCTCAACCACACAGGCGTCCCCCTAGCCTGGGTCCACCTGCAAGTTGCAGCAGTGCCCACTGTGGATGCAGTGCCTGGCTCGGCTCCATGCCCTGGTGCAGTGCCTGGCCGTGGTCCCCTTTCTTATCTCAGCAGCAATGCAGCATCCCTGCTGTCTTGTGTGTGCATTGTGGCACCTTGTCAACAGCGGGCCTGCCTATCTCTGGCATGCAAGGCCATCTGTGGGCGAGGGTATCTGCTCGGTGTATGCATGTCCCAGTTGCGGCATCCCTCCAACTTCTGCCTGTTGCTTCCCTGGAGTGA
Source organism: Sphenodon punctatus (assembly GCA_003113815.1). Taxonomy (NCBI): domain Eukaryota; kingdom Metazoa; phylum Chordata; class Lepidosauria; order Sphenodontia; family Sphenodontidae; genus Sphenodon; species Sphenodon punctatus. The sequence goes on from QEPC01001500.1 coordinate 611,356, forward strand.
GCCCCACTGCTGCCATGGCCGGCCATTCTGCGGCGCCCTCAGCTGGGGATGTCGGGGAGGGGTGGTCTCCCTGTGTGGACATGCTGTTGGGGGCCCTCTGGCTGATCCCCGACGTGTAGCTGTTGGTGGGCGACCTCCTGTCGGCGGCGGATGGCTTCAGGCACCTGTCACGGTACATGTGGACGATGGGTCACTGGTCGGGGCCCCGGCATGTGGGTCCGTTCCCTCGAGCTTGCCTTCGCCTCCCTGTGCCAGCCTCCTTGGGGGACGCCACCCGCCATTGTGGTGCCATGGACCGCTGCGGAGGTAACGGTGGATTGCCTGCTGACGGAGCTACCTGGGTACGGCCTCGCCTTGCTGTCTTGGGGCCCCCCTGTTGCTTCCCTGTACACAGGCAGCCTCCTGCATGCACACAGCATCCCGGGCGCACCTTCTGACATGGGGGACCTCCTGTGGGACCTGGGCTTGCTGTCCCCCGAGTTTGGTGGCCAGCTCCGGACCGGGGACCCCACTGCTATGGAGCTTGCCGCCCTTTGATCGGTGAGGGACCTTCCTGCTGTACAGGCTGTGGCCGCAGGTGTGGATCCACTCCATCCGCGCTACCTGGTGGATGCTCATATATGCACCCGAGGCTTCCAAAGGGGCCTGTTCGCCTGGGAGGGTCTGGTGCCAGGGTTGCCATCCTGGGAGTGCTCACCAGACTGTCCATGAGCTTCCCCTCGCCGCCACCCAATTGCTGCCACCCTGGTGCCCAGGATGGTGCATAGGCACCCTCCCATGCCTCCGAGTGGGCTGTGCGCTGCCGTCTGCTTCGCTGCTGGCTGCTGCCTGGAGTCCCTGGACCCTATTTCCCCCTCTGTGTGACTGCTGCCCCTTCCCACTGGGGCTGGTCGGGTGTCCTCACCCACCCCATGCAGGCACTCCTGTGCCCTCCTGTTGTGCCTCTCGTGTCCAGCCACGGGTGCCCCAGCGCCCCCCTGCTCTGCCTATCTGTGCTTGGGGGCCTGCTTTCCCCCAACTCCAATAAAATGCTGTTCTGTGATGTTCTGTCCTGCCTTGCCTTTGTTGCTGCTGTGGTGTCCGGGTGCCCCTTCCCCTTTGGCGGCCCTCCTGCCCCCATCTGCGTGGTTGTGTGCGGGGTGTGTGCTTGGTGGGGGGTTTCGGGCCTGTGGGGTGGGCACCGGCTTTGACGTGTGTGTTCCCCTGGCTGCTTCCTTGTTCTGTGCTGCTGCCTGGGGTCGCTCGAGGGGTGGTATTGGTGGTGGGCGGTCAGCCAGGCACCCCCATGCCTCGCTTGTGTGTTGATGTGGCCCTGCCCCTCCCCTCCGCTCCCCTCAACTGTCACCTCCTGCAGGCCATCTGTGGTGGTGGCAATGGATGGGCAGTGGCACCATTGGTGCTGGGCGACTGAGCGTGAGTAGGGGTTGATGTGGACACAGCCTGTGGCCCAACCTATGTCCCTTCATACGGGGGCTGGGGTGCTCCTTGGGGATGGGGCATCAGCGTGTGGGGTGTGCCCCTGGTGGTGTTGCTGCCCTCAGTCCTCCCAGGGCCCGTTGGTGCGGGTGTTCACCATGGCCCTGTCCCTTCTCTCCTTCAGCTACTGTTGTGCTGCTGGTGATCTTGCTCTTGGGCGCGATGGTGCAGCAGCTGGAGCGGGCGGCAGGGTGGCTGTTCAATGGCATCCGTGAGTGTGATGCCTGTTTGCTGGGCCCTGTGCCTGTGTCCTTCTGTGGGGGGTTCTGCTCCTTTCTGGGTGCCCGGGGCCGGCTCTGATGACTGTCTCCTCTCCTCTGTCCCATACAGTGCAGGCAATGATTGCAGAGCAGACCCGGGAGCGGGGGAGTTGTTGGAGCTCCTCCTGCACATCCTGGACTGGCTGCACCTGTTGGACCATGCGCAGGCTGAGTGCTGGTGCCGGGTGTGGGGTCAGTGGCCCTATTGACCAGGGTTCTGTTCTGGGTCTGCCTCTGCTGGTGCTGTTCCCCCCCCCTTCTGTTGCCCCGTCCCCCTCCCTGCCCTGTGGTTGTTGCCCCCTTTTGCTGGTTCCCCATGTTAATAAAGACTTGTGTATTCCTTTCCTGGTGTGTCCATGTTGTGCTTTGCTGTGACCTCTCCCCTTGTGTGGGTGCCTCTGTGGGGGGCATGGGGGTGTTGCTTGTGTTGTGCAGGTGCCTTCCCCCCTCCTTCCCCCCCCCAGGCTGTGTTCCTGTCCTTGTGTGCTTCTGCTGCCTGCAGTGTATGTGCAGCTCTGCTCTGTGTGTGTGTAGGAGAGGGGGGGCCTGGCACCGGGCGGTCTGGGCTCTGTGCAGGGACTGTGTGGAGCCAGCTCCTTTGTAGCAGCTGTCATTCCATCTCCCTCCCACCCTGCCCGCATGGGTCCTGGTGACTGGGGGGGGCGGGACCGCATTGCACAGCTTCATTTGCCCTCGGTCAGCCATGTTGTGCCATCGCTGTGCCGGGCGGGGCTTCCCCGCCGTTCCTGGTCCCGTCTGTTCGTGTACTTGCACAGGTGTTTGCTGGGTGTTTCCCAGGATGGGTGTTTGGGTGCTGGGTGTTTGCGGGTCCCTCCCCTTTCCTTCCCACTGTTGGAATTTTATTAGTGGTCAAAAAACCAAAAATAGCTTGAATTCTCAGTAGCAAAAGCTTAGAAGTAATTAACACCTTGGAGATTGTTTCTAGATTAAAATAATCTATTTTATTGAGAAATACATTGTGATAGGAAAGACCTATCCCGAGATCTTACTAGCTAGCTGCCACCAGCATGGTGACCGGTCATGTTGAGGGAGAAGAAAGGAATGGCTAAAGGTCAGGAAGAAGGAGGAAGTCCAGTAGGAACTTCCTGGGCACATCCCACTTGGGAGAGGGCTTAGAAGCAGAGATCAGGAAAGGTTAAAGTGACACTCACACTAACTCACTATCTCTACTCCCAATGCCCCTAGTGGTCATTAGGATTTGTTGGTGCAAAAGGGTGATGTCATCTGGAGCTGATTCTCCAACACCCCTTCTCATCGCCTGTCGCACTGACTCACAACTCCCACTTACTTCATGCAGCATCTGGAATCGATCCCTCGATAGTGGCTTGGTCAGTCCATCTGCCACCATTTCTTCAGTTGGGCAATACTTCAACTCAATTAGCCCTTCTTCCTGTGCATTCTCTTTTCTGTACTGGTTGTTTGCTGGTAGAAGCTCATCATCTTCCTTTTGTTTCAGGAAATTGACATCCATTGGTGTACTGACCTCATTGGCATCTGTCAGTCCCAGACATTCCAAAAGATCCTTGATCTTTGCTTTCTGGTTGAGAAGATAACTTCCATCTTCTTCTTTTTCTATTTGAATGCCAAGGTAGTGTGAGATGCTTCCAAGTTCCTTCACCTCTACTTCCTTGTTTAGGTGCTCAACAATCTCGTGACTGTCTTGCTCCTGTTCACAACAGATGATCAGATCATCAACATAAGTCAGGATATAAGTCCACTTATTGTTTCTGAATCTTGAGTACAGGCAGGGGTCAGCTTTTCCTTGTGTGAACCCTTCCTTAAGCAGTAGCTGATTCAGTTTCTCATTCCATGCTCTAGCTGCTTGCTTCAAGCCATAAATGCTCTTCTGGAGTTTGCATACAAGCTTCTCCCTTCCAGGTTGCTCGAAGCCTGGTGGCTGCTGCATATAGATGTCTTCCTCAAGTTCTCCATTCAGGAATGCAGTTTTGACATCTAAATGGTTAACATGCATCTTTCTGGAAGCTGCTATGCTAAGTAGTGTTCTGATGGAAGTGTGCTTCACAACTGGTGCAAATGTTTCATCATAGTCTTCTCCATATATTTGGGAGTATCCTTTGGCTACTAGTCTCGCTTTGTAGCGCTGTACATCCCCTTCTGCATCCTGTTTGACTTTGAAGACCCATTTGCAACCTACAGGTTTTCTTCCAGCAGGTAGTTCCATAAGTGTCCAAGTTTTGTTCTTGTGTAAAGATTCAATCTCTTCCTTTGCTGCTTTCCTCCATTTTTCAGCTTCATGGGTTGTCATCCTTTCAACATCTTTCCATGTGCTGGGTTCTTGCAGCTCTGCACTTGTGGTGAGGTAGGAGTATCTCAAGGGTGGAACTCCTCTGTTGGACCTCTGTGAGCGCCTGGGTTCTGGCTCAGCTTCTGTGACCCCTTCTGAATCTGCTTCTGGTTCACAGATTGGCATTTGGTGCCTGAAGGTCTGCTCACTTGGTTCCTCTTTCATCTGGATCCTTGACTCCAGGTCTGGTAATTCACCTTTGGTTGGCTTTTGTCTTTCATCAAAGTACACAACATTGCAAATTTCAATATTACCAGTTTCAACATCAAGAATTCTGTATCCTTTTCCTCCTAATACATATCCACACAAAACTCCTTTCTTGCTTCTGCAATTCAACTTGTTTCTCTTTGCCTTTGGTACATATGCATACACACCACATCCAAATACTTTGATGTGGTTTAGGCTAGGCTTGTGTCCAAACCACAGTTCAAATAGAGTTTTCTCTTTGGCTTTACTTGGCAATCTGTTCTGCAGATAGCTGGCTTACTGCTTCTTGCTTGGCAAAACTGCATCTTGCAACATGCATCTGGCCATCTCCAGTAGGGATCTATTTTTCCTTTCTGCAACACCATTCTGCTCAGGAGAATATGGGTCAATCCGCAAAGCCAGAAGAACTCCAAACAGACGTGGAATATTTTAGTCAAGCTAAAATTCAAGTAGATATCTTGGTATCTGGAAACCTCAGGCAATTAGAATGACACAAAGTAGTATACACAGAAACAATTTAAGTTTTCACACTGCAACAGAAAGACTGAAATAACAAGTCAGCAAATAAATCCTTTGGGAAAAATCTTCACTTCTACCGGCATTTTTTCCCACTGCACTATGTAAGACTAGACAATTTCCCAACCAATTTAATTGTCATTCAGTGTTCGGCAAAAAGTTTTTCAAGCATCAGATCACTTGGAGGGAGGAAAATAAAAAAGTCTTCAGAGACTTAAAAAAAAAAATTACTATTATTTTATTATCCATACTACTAATTTACAGTCGGTGCATAATACAATTCTCATTGTTTCGTCAAATACAAATACATAGTGTTGCCTAACTGGCGCCATTGTTGTTGTTGTTGTTATTGTTATTAATAATAATAATAATAAATATATTTTTTTCTAAGTGTCTCTTTGTGTTATGCAATTTCCACCTTGTTTGAAATATTCCCTCTATTAGGGACATCTCTTTTGTAACTATAATTCCCCCCTAATACTCAACCCAACCTATAAACTTTTAAATTTATTTATTTATTTATTTAGCAAATTTATATCCCACCCCTCCTGCCACAGGCAGCCCGGGGTGGCTAACAACAGCAATCAATATAAAATACAAAAAAACCACAACAGTATAACAATTAAAACATATCCCCCAATAAATAAACACTAATAAAAACACAGAAAAAAAAACCCCTCCACCCTCCTCCAATACCCATCCCCATTCCCACCCATCACCCCTCACCAAACACCTGACGGAGCAGCCAGGTCTTACAATTCTTATGAAAAGTTGAAAGGTCCAGGGCCAGATGAGCCCCCACCTGGAGGGAATTCCAAAGGCGTGGTGTGGCCACCGAGAGTGCCCTATCCTGCATGGCCCCCCGGGCAACCTGAGGGACCTCCAACAAGATGCCCCTGGATGACCTCAGGGGCCGATCCAGGACCCAGGGAGTGAGGCGGTCTTGCAAGTAAGCAGGGCCCTGGCTGTGTAAGGCTTTATAGGTCAAAACCAACACTTTGAATTGGGCCCGGAAGACTATTGGCAGCCAGTGCAGAGATCGGAGCACTGGTGTAATGTGCTCCCGGTGACCCAGCCCCACAAGGAGCCAGGATGCCGCATTCTGCACCAGCTGTAGCTTCCGAGCCGTCACTATTAGGGATGTGCGAATGCGGTTCGGAAGTTTGGAGTTTGGACCAAACTCGGTCCATTCAGATGACTGAAACCAAACCTGAACTGACCGAACCGAATCCAATACTGAACTCTGAAATGACTGAACAGTTCGGTCGGTTTGGATCGTGTTCGGATGGTTCGGGTGGGAGAAAAACAACCAGTGAGTGACCAGTTGACCACTGCCTGACCCAGGGAGGAGGGGGTCAGCTGAGGAGCAGACTTCCAGGCACCAGGGGTGGAGAGAATTGGAGTAGCAGCCAGTCTGCCCAATCACCGTCCCTTTTCTCCTCAGACCACTGGCTTAGCAGACTGCGATTGGCCACGAGCTAGGCTGCACGGAGCCAATGGGGCTTGCGGTGAGGCGGGCACAGCAAGTAACAAAACTCATTGACCTCCCCCCTTCCAACATCTTCTGAGCTAGTCACTGTTCCTGACAGCAGGCGTTTTCAGAAGGCTCCCTCTTCCAGCAGCTTGTTCTCCTCAATCCATAGCCATCCTCCTCCTATTTCACCTATCCAACCCATTTGCCTCCATATTACCATTTATTTAGATTATATTAGATAGATTTAGGCATTATTTTTTATTTTTTACCCCTCCCTGTGTTCTTCCTCCCCCTGCATTGAATCCTTTTCCTCTCCCTCTATATATTCCATCCCTGATTCCCTTCCCCTGTTTTTCGATTTATTTAGAGTAGGATTATTAGATTGATTTAGGTTTCATTTCAGTTTTCTACCCCTCCCTGTGTTTTGTGTTCCCCCCATCCCTGTGTAATATTGTATATGTAGATAGATATTAGATATAGTTGTTAGTTACTATAGATATATAGGAGTTAGCTTAGTTAGAGATAGTGTTAGTTCAGTTTTGATAGTGTGTGTTTGTAGGACTAGGCCTTTAGATATAATATTTAGTTACATAGATTTTGGAATAGTTAGTTAGAGTTAGTATAGATATATTAGAGAAAAAAATTGAATTAAAAATAATTATATATATATATAAATCTTTGTGTGCTGCTGTGCTTTGACTTGGAAGACATGGAGAAGGGAAGGAGAGGCCTGTTTGCTGCCCATAAGACAGACAATGTGGCACGTGGGAGAGGTGGTAGGGGCCATACCAGTGGAGTGGTAGCAGGCAGCAGCAGCAGCCCGAGCACATCACCATGCCCCAAACTCTGCAGGCCTGCTTTAGGGCAGCAACAGGCTTCAGCAGCTCAGCGTCACCTCCTGGCAGTTCCCTCCACTGCCACGCAGGGCACTGGAAGGTCTGCAGGACATGAGGCTGTGTCTGTCTCTGCTGGTGCTGGTGCTGGAGCAGCTGCTGGAGCAGGTGTAGCTGCTTCCGATGTTCCTCCAGGGTCACCAATGTCCCCCAATTTCGAGGTGATCCCCAGCAGTTCAGAGCTGGTGGATCCCACCCTGGCTGCTAGAGGCAGGGCCCGATACCTGGGCAATGGCAGTACGGAGAGGAGTAGAAGCATCAGCAGTAGCAGCTATAGAGGGGGGCACAGGGGGCTATAGAGTGGCTATAGCTTTAGGGGCTATAGAGGGGGCATAGGGGGACACAGCATGGTGGGCAGTCAAGCCTCAGGGTCCCAGTACTCCCTTTCGTGGGACATCACAGTGATTGAGGAAAGTGAGGCAGAACTTGACACTAGTGCTGCAGAGGAGATGTCTGGATCTGAGGTGATGGCTGTCCCTCCTCCCAGAGCTGTATCATCATCACCACCAAGTTATGCCCCTCCCAGCAGTGCTGGCAGCAGTGCGTCACCCGGGGTGGGCCAGAAGGCAGGAGGGGGAAAAAAATCCTGTCTGGGAACATTTTAAGCTGGTGCGGGCAGATGATCCCAGGGAGGTGCAGTGCACTTTGTGCAATAAGCTGGTGAAGTGTGGGCAGGTGCTTGCCAACCTTGGGACAACTGCCATGGCGAGGCACTTGAAATCATGCCACAGCATTCTGCTGCAGCAGGAAGGCAGGGGAAGTGGATGCCAGTGGGTTTCCAACTGCAGCAGCCAGTCACCCAGCTCCTTCAGCGGGCAAGCATCCTGCACCAACTGCTGCCTCTACCAACAGGAGAAGGGAGGAAGAACAGCAGCAGGAGCCTCGCCAGCAGAGTCATGTTAGAAGAAATGATTGTGCTGGAGGCTGGTTGGGTTCCTGGCCCCACAGTTTAAGGTGCCATCCCGCACCACCCTGAGTCAGAATGTGGTGCCCGACCTGTACAGGGCTTTGAAGGAGCGGGTGAGGGAGCAGCTGGCAGGGGCTGGGGGGGCTACTGTCCACTTCACCACTGACCTGTGGTCCTCCAGGAATGACCAGCATGCCTACCTGGTGCTGCCAGCGCTGTATCCCTAGGACCCACCCTCAGGGTTATGGGGACATCATTCCACGGCATCAAGCAACAGTCACTCCAACCCCGGGACCCGCCATCAGGGTTCTGGGGCCTACATTACTGGCAGGGAGGGCTGTGCCACTGCATCCAGAAGCTGCCACTGTATCCCTAGGACCCACCCTCGGGGTTATGGGGATGTCATTCCATGGCATCAAGAAACAGCCACTCCAGCCCCGGGACCCACCATCAGGGTTCTGAGGCCTACGTTACTGGCAGGGAGGGCTGTGTCCAATATCTAGAAGCTGCCACTCTAGCTCCAGGCCAGGACCCACTCTCAGGGTTCTTGTGCCCTGTCATTCCGCTCATGGGGCACTGTCATTCCACCTTTTCTTTACATAGCCTGATGTTCATGGTGAAAGAGAGAGAGAGAGAGAGATAGAGAGAGAGAAATAAATAAATAAATGAGAGAGAGAGAAAGTCTTCCACTGCTAGGAGAGAGAGACACGATCCCACCCATGCTGTCACTTGCACTATATGGCCACTTTTGACCAGAGAGAGAGAGATATGCTCCCTGCTAGAATAAGAGAGATGCAGAGGGAGAGGTAAGTGTATCCATCCAGCTCAAGCTGCCACCTGCCAGAACCAGGAAGAACTCCCATCTGTGCTCATGCACCTGATGCTCATTGCCCAGTGCCCACATCCAGCAGCAAACCTACCAGAATGAGATGGAATATAACACAACGTATTATATGTGCCTGCCTGCCTGTGTGTGTTCCTGTACCTGCTACCACCTATCGCATGATTGAATGAAGTGTGCCCAACCATGCACTAATTCTAGGGACATCATTCAACTCCCATAGGCTTTAGGCTGTCACTCCAGTGTACCTAAGCCCGCTCGTCCCAGGAACCATCACCGAGATTCTGGGACCATCATTCCAGTCACTGGGGGCTGCATTCCATTCCACTTCATCCAGAAGCCTGGTGCCCACATGCCAGCCTGCCCCCCCCAGCCTACTCCTCTGGACCCACCTGCGTATGCCCACTGAAGCTGCTGAAAAAAAGCCCTGCCAACCACCAGCTCCTGCCTCCTGCTGCCCGCTGCCAAGGAGCCGGTCTCTTTTTCTCTCTGGCACACCCACATAGACACAAGCCCTGCCCCTCCTGGGGGGCTGTCTGCATGTTGAGACCCCACTGCTGCCTGTCACATCTTTGGGTTAATACCTTAACTATGCTACATGTGGTGCCAGGTGCTGCTGGTAGGGATTGACAAGCTGTATGAGGAATTGACAAGCTGTATGAGATTCTGCCACCTGCCAGCCAGAACATCAGCAAAGAGGAATAAAAGATTGGAATGTTAAAACAAAGCTCATAACAATAACACAACAAATATAACTTTTATTAACAAAACAACAACAACATTAATAAACAAAAACCAAACATTTTAAACTAGAAAGATAACTTATCTGTACTCAGTCTTTGGGCCTCACCCCCGGAACTTGGGGGAAAGGCAGAAGGGGTGCATGTGAGCTAGGGGCAGGGGGCATCACACCCGCTGGCATTTGGTAGCCGTGTTGGATGGCATATTCAACAGCCCCTACCATGACCGCCTGCCACTTGGAGACTGACTGGCGGAAGAGTTCCAGGTCGGCTATCTTGGCAGAGACATACTTGGAAAGGTACTGCAAGTATGCCTCCACCTTCTTCTCGTGTACCTCGACTGCCTGGAACCATTCCACCAGTCGGTTCTTCATGGTGGCTGCTTGCTTCTGTAGGCCAGCCACAAAGTTCTGGGTGGGTCTCTCCACCTCGGCCCAAAAGGACCTTGCTGCTGCAGACCCCCGGGGCCCAGGGGACTCCACATCAGAGCTGGAGGAGGGGGAAGGGCTTTGATGGTGTGTCTTTTGCATTGCCTTCCCCCCCTTCTTCTGGTGCTGATGATCCAGCTCCACAGCCATGCCAGAGTCCTGCCGCCTAACTTTCTCCCTGTGGAGTTTCTCCACATGGGCAATGAGTCCCAATGGGGTCCCCTCTGTGGCCCTCTTAAATTTTTTCTGGAAGATCTAAAGAACATAAAAAGATAGGAACATAAGCAGTGCCATACTGTGTCAGACCAATGGTATGTCAAGCCCTGTCTGCATTCTGTCTCCACAAGTGCGTGGGTGACCAATCTCTCTCTGCAGGGGACTTCCATTCCTAACAGGTCATAGGGCAATCCATTCCCTGTTGTTCCAGCCCCCATGCCTTACCGTGAAGATGGTGAATCCATTCTCCTTCTCATACCACCGCCAGACATCGGACCTTGTCTGCCCGCTATCTGGGGGTGGCACTGGCGACTTCTGCCTCAGTGTCCTGCGCACACTGGCACCAATGCTGGCATCTGATTTCTCCTCACCCGCTCTGAAACAGGAACATATAAACAACACCTAAGTAATATAATGCATTTATGATGATGCCTCTAGTCCTCCCTCCTTCGGGTGCTAGCGATAGCAGCGGGAGACAGTGACCCTGGCTGGCACTTGCAAATCCAAAAGACTCTGGCTGGCACGTGCAAATACTGCCCTCCTTGGGATGCTAGGGATGGCAACTGGTGCTGGCACGTGCAAATCCTGCCCTCCTTGGGGTGCTAGTAGGGGATGCTAGGGATGGCAAATGGAGAGACCCTTGCTGGCATGTGCAAATCCTGCCCTCCTTGGGCTGCTAGGAGCAATGGCAAATGGAAAGACCCTTGCTGGCACGTGCAAATCCTGCCCTCCTTGGGGTGCTATGGATGGCAACTGGAAAGCCCCTGACTGGCACGTTCAAATCCTGCCCTTATTTGGGGGTGTATAGGGATGGCAACTGGAAAGTGGAGACCCTTGCTAGCCTGGCACATGTTTGGGTGGGGATACTCATGCTCATGCCTGACTGCTGGAAGAGTCCCCAACACTACAGTACCCTCTCTCTCTGTGGCAGACATCCGCTGCCACCTGCTGATGCCCACTGTTTGTGCCTGACTGCCCACCACCCACGCACCCACCCGCACACCAGTGAGCTTGCTCTAAAGGATAGTATTCTTCTTGTCCTCAAAGTAAAAAAAGTTTACAAACCTGGCAGGAGTGGCAGCACCTCTTGTGGCCGCCGGCTTTTGCTCCTCCTCCTCCACCACCGAAGGTCCAGCAGCAGCAGGAACCTCTTCCTTCTCCTCCACCACCAGCTCCGGGACCACCACCTTAGCCTTCTCCCAGGCCCGACGCTTAATCTGCACCCTCTTCAATTTATTTATTTTTTCAAACAAACACTCATATAGCCAAATGGCAAATAAAAAGTCACCCACACCAACTCACCAACCAGCCAAACCAACACAGTCAAACCAACACACAACACAGCCAAAGCACACCAAAACAGAACCAAACACCAGCCAGCCACACACACACTCTCTCCCCACACAAGCTCCGCATGCACTCGAATTTCTGGTTTCCGGCTTCTGATGCGATCATGGGACCACGCGATTGCTAGACCGAAACCAAAACCGATCACTGAATGGCCGAACCAAACTGAATGACTGAACCCGAACTCGGTGACCAAACTGAACGACCGAACCTGAACTCAGCGACCGAACCGAACGAACGAACTTCCGAACTGCAATCTGTTCGCACATCCCTAGTCACCATAGGTAGCCCCACATAGAGCGCGTTTACAGTAGTCTAACCGAGAGGTAATAAAAACATGCACAATCATGGGTAGGTCTGCCGCACCAGATGTAACTGGAGGAAGACACTCCTCGCCACAGCCTCCACCTGGAAATCCAGGCGGAGCTGGGCATCAAGGAGCACCCTTCAGGTTCTGCACCTGGGAAGTTAGTGGAGGACAGATCCCATCAATCGAGGGAGCCGTCACATCCACTGACTTACCCACTAGCATCACCTCCGTCTTGTCGGGATTCAGTCGCAATTGATTAGCCCCCATCCAGTCCCCCACAGTTGCCAGACACCGGGTAAGCACCGAGACAGCTGGGCCTGGGTCAGTTGAAAATGAGAGGTACAGTTGGGTGTCATCTGTATACTGGTGACACTTTACTCCATACACCCTGATCACCTCACCGAGTGGCTGCATGTACACATTGAACAGGAGAGGGGACAAGACAGAACCCTGCGGGACCCCACATGGGAGGTTTTGGTATGATGAAAAACAGTCACCGAGTACCACCCGCTGAGTTCTCCCAGTCAGGAATGAGAACCATTCGAGAATGGTTCTGGCCACCCCCACACTGTCCTGCAGGCGCGTGACCAACATCTCATGGTCAACCGGTGTCTTTCGGGGCCTCTCGGTGCTGTTACCAATTATTTTCAAATGTAAAAATCAAACAGGTATGCATTTTCATCTTTCTCTACTGTTTCTCTCTGCATCACTTTCATACACGGGAGCCAGGTTGCTACGAAGTCCTCTCTTTTATCGTGTAGCCCTGCAGAAATTTTCTCCATTGACGACATGTACCACATGTGATTCATCCATTACACGAAGGTAGGTCCCTTTTCGGCTTTCCACTTTCTAGCGATTAGGCTGATGGCTGCTAGGCACATTTTTTTGCAAGAGTCCGCATGTCTCTGAATCGATTGTGAATTTGGGTAAATTCCCATTAGTCCAATTTCTGGAGTGAAAGGTAAGGTACGTTCCCGCCACCCTATTAATACAATTCCATATATCTCTCCAAAATGGTTTAATTATACTACGCTTCCACCAACAATGAAGATATGTTCCTCTTTCCTTACAACCTCTCCAGCAGAGCCCACCACTTCCTTTTTCTATTTTCGTAGTCTGACAGGGGTGAAGTAATACCTCATAACCAATTTTATTTGGATTTCTCTAAATTGTAATGACGGGGCACATTTATGCATATGGCTCCAAATCAGCGCCTTATTTTATTTATCCAAATTTCTATTCATATCTTTGTTCCATTTGTTAATATATTTGTCTTCGTTTTGGAACCATATTATTTTTAGTTGCCCATAAATTCTTGACAGCTGGCTTCTATTGGTGGTATATTCAAACAGATTTTTTTCTATGCTCTGGGGTTCTCTGCTGAAGTGTTTACTTCCTTCCTTAGCAGTAAAGAGGCTTTTCAGTTGCAAATATTGAAAGGTATTAACTTCACTTTGGAGTAATTCCTTACATTTTTGGATTGTTATGAATTTTCCCTCCTGGAATAACTGTCTAGCTCGTGTAATTCTTTCCCCCCTTAATTTATTTTGCAGTTCTGATGCCCATGCTATTTCTTCTACCTGGTACCGTCTAATGTCTGTATAAGGTGAGAATTCCTTCCTGACTTAAATTTTTAGAGCACTGCTTCCCTATATTTCATCGCTATTCCTGCAAATGGATGTTTATTCCATATTTGCCATTTTATTTTCCCTTTATCTGTTAGGTATTGTCTGAAATTTTCTGTTTAACACCCTCGCTTCCATCTTTGTCCACTGGGGGGCTTTTTCTATATTGTACCAATTGGGCAGTGCATTCAATGCTGCCGCCCTGTGGTATCCGCCCTGTGGTATATTTGCAGGTCTGGGAGGTTGAGCCCTCCCATATCCTTGGGTCCATGAAGTGAATTACATTGATTAAAGAACGCTTTGGGAATCTTTACTGGGAGTGCAATGAATTTGTATAATATTTTGAGGAGGGTGATCATTTTAAATATATTCATTTTGCCCAGCCACGATATTGACAGTTTGCACCAGGTTTGCATTTCCTCTCTTAATTGTTTAAGTAGGGGTGGGTAGTTTTCTTTATAGAGGTCCTTCGTTTGTCAAGTGATCTGTACCCCCAGCTATTTGATGCTGGTCTCTGTTTCAGGAAAGGGTAGTATTTGTTTTATTTGGGCTTTTTTTTCTCCTTCAACTCCTAATATGAGTGTATTTGATTTCCTATAGTTTTTTTTATACCCTGATATGTCTCCAAATGCCTCTATCAGATTTATTAAAGGGGGGGGGGGTGATCTCTCTGGATCTGACACAAAGAGAATCATATCATCAGCATATAATGCCACTTTATGTTGAATGGTCCCCATGTTGATTCCCTGTATTTTATGTTCCTGCATGATTGCAATTGCCAGGACCTCTAGCATAATATCAAAGAGGAGTGGGGACAGGGGCATCCCTGTTGTGCTTCCCTTTCCAATGCAAAGGGTTGGGATAATGGACCATTTAACATGAGTTTTGTCACCGGTTTTAAATAAATTGCCTTCAGCCACGTGACAAAATTACCCGCAAATCCCATTTTTGCCAATGTGGCCATCAATCATTCTCTCTCAATCAAATCAAAGGCTTTATGTGCATCTGCTGAGACTATAATCAATGGAATTTTCTTTTCTTGAATGTATTGCACCATATTAACCACTCTCCTGATATTGTCTGTACACACTCTATTGGGTATAAAGCCCACCTGGTCAGGGTGGATGATTTCTGTTATTATAGCTGCTAGTCTAGTTGGCAATATTTTGGTGAATACCTTACAGTCTACATTGATCAAGGATATTGGCCTGTAATTCTCACATAATTCTTTGGGTCTATCCTGTTTATGGATTAATGTGACTGTGGCCTCATAGAATGTATCTGGCATGTTCTCTATCAGTATTCCATTATATAGCTCTGTTAAGTGTGGTATTAGTATATCAGCATATGTTTGATAGAATTTGGTGAGATAGCTGTCAGGTCCACTTGCTTTATTTTTTGCTAGAGTTTTTTTTGTTTCCTGTACTACTTCTACTGTTATAGGGGCATTTAAGAAGCTGCGTTGGTTGGCATTTATCTTAGGAATATTATATTTTTCTAAAAACTTTTTTAATTTTGTAGGGTCTGGTCTCTTTGAGGAATACAATTTGGAGTAGAATTCTAAGAAGGCAGACTGAATATCTTCTGTTTTTGTGTATTTCTGGGCCTCTGATTGTATCTCTGTAATAACTGTGTTTTTCCTTTTCTTTTTGACTAGGTTTGCTAGTGCTTTTCCAGTTTTATTTCCATTTTCAAAATAAAATTATTTTATACATTTCAGCTGTTTCATTGTCTTTTCTACTTCATGTGTATTTATTAAAGTTTTCACTCCAGTCAGTTCGCTTTGCAATATTGAGGTAGGGTTATTCTTATTTAGATTTTCTTGCTTTTAAATTGCATGTAAAGCTCTGTTATATAGGCTCTTTCTTTTTTCTTTTGGGAGCTCAGTGATATGCATGTCCCTCTAATGGTGGCCTTAGCTGCTTCCCATAGCATTTGTACTGATGTAACAGAGTTTTTATTTAATTCAAAGTATTCCTTTATCTGTTCAGTTTAAGTCTCTTTATATTTCCTATTTTTAAGTAATGCTTTGTCTAGGCTCCAGGTTCTTACTCTTTTGGGTCTTTGGCCACCCCAAGCAAGAGTGGTAATTATTGCATGGTGGTCCTGCAGGAACTCCCCCGTCGCTTCATTGGGGGCATACAGGTTCACTAGCGAAATCTTTTCCCCCTCCAATTTTCCATTTACCATTAGGAACCGTCCCTCCTTATCTGTTGTTGTCTTTTTATGTTCAAAGTTCCATTTTGAAGTTATTCCTATCAATACCCCTGCCTTTTTTCCCCCAGCTGATGAAGTGAAATTGTACTTAATTTTTTTATATTGAAAACTGAATATATCTCCCTGCTTCAGATGTGTCTCCTGCAAATAAAAAATGTCAGCACCCTTTTCTATGGGTAAATTTTTAACTCTTCTCCTCTTAATGGGTGCATTCAAACCCTTTACATTCAGGGTAATTAACTTTAAGCTATCCATATTTTTTAGAAAGATTTATCTTTCTTTTTTTATGCATATCTGATTTCCCTGCTTAATAAGAGTCTGATACCTGCTAAAGATCCTCCTGGTCAAACAAACATTAACCATACTGTCAACGTGACAGCTTAACCCTTTAACTGCGTTGTCTTTTCTCTCCATATTTTGCTTATGGGTCCCCCTGTTCATTTGCTTTTTTGGGAACTGAGCTGTGGTTTTTAGTCACACCTGTAAACTATTCCAATGTTCTTTAAACTTATCTTTGCTCTACAGCTCACAAAGCCTGTTTTAATACAGGGGTTGTCATTCCACCCCTTTTCCTCCACAATAACCCTCCCTTATACAGTATATTTAACAACTATATTGTGCAGCCAACTATTGCTTTCGTGCTTCATTTCTCACGCTGTCAGACCAGCCCCACCGTGCCTGAGGATCTGGGGGAAGGTCTGGCTGGAAACCCGATGGTGTTCACATACCTGGCTAATTCAGGGGAAGCCCCACAGCTGCGACATGCCTGTCGCGGTTCCTGCTGCAACCCAGTAAGGCATGTTCGAAGTAAAGCCGCTGCCACCAGCACAAGCAACGGCGGAACCCAGCGGCACAACAGGAAGCGCCACGCCCCCTCCCTGCACTCCTGAGTTGGTCAGAGAAGCCACGTCTGCCACAACACAGCCCCGGCATTCAGAACGCTTGCGTCAGAGGGCACTGCAACTCTCAGAGGATAAAAGGAGTGGGCTGAGCATTCCAAGTTGCCGGTGATCAGTGCCTATGAATGTGAGACTGACCCTTGGAGCTTCATGTGGTGAACTTTATGAGAGGGAGAGAGAGAGTGAGAGCGTGTGTGAGAGACAGGGTGAGTGGAGTGTGCGGAGTGAGTCTTGTGTGTAGTGTGAGTGTCTGAACCTGTTCGGTCACCCCCTTATACCGAATCACATGTGTGCCCTGGTTAAACCTGTGAATGTGTGGCCTATCCTTCCCTCCCTGCCTTCCGGGATACCTCACATGCCCTCTCCTTTCCCTACACGCTTCTCCCTTTCCCAACCCCCTTGACCCTGGCCTTGGCCCTGGTGTGGATGGTGGGTGTTTTTGTGTGGTACATCGTGTGTGGGGCGCACACCCTTTCGGGGCCGGTATTGCACCTTGCTTCCCGGTGATGATCTAGGCTGGGAATATATATTCCAAAGGCCAATTAAGATACTGAGGGAGATTTACTCAGCAAGGGCCTCTTGCTACTGGAGCGCCCTGGATCCCTTTCGCCGACATATCCTATCCGTCACAGATGTGGTCCTTCCCTAGTCCCCAGTTGATGGATCTCCTTATTCATTGTCCTCTCACTGTAATCGTAGGAAGATCTCCAATTCCTCAGTTTCTGACAAGATCTTTCTTTTTCCCCTGTGCGTAATCACTAGTTTTTCTGGGGGGCATAGTTGAGGTTGCAGTCCCTCCTCTGTGAGTGTGCCCGTGTATTTTATCCAATTTCTCCTTTTGCGCATAGTTTCCTGTGAACAGTCTGGAAAGATCTTTATCTTTTCTTTATTGAATTCCAGTTCCTTCCTTTTTTGTCTGGCAGTTTTAAAATGTCCTCTTTGTCTTGGAAATAAGTAAGTTTAAATATTATGGTGTGTGGCGGCTTAGCATTATTCCTTGTGGGGCAACCAGTTCTGTGTGCCCTATCTATTTTGGGTTTGTGTAGTCTGGGCTCTTCTGGGAAGATTGCCTCCAATACTTCCCATATTAATTTTATCATTCCACCAGTTTCAAGCCCTTCTTTATGCCCACAGTTCTGAGGTTTGAGCTCCTTGATCTATTTTCTAGATCTTCTGTTGCTCAGTCACCCAGACTATTTGTTTTTGTACAGTTTCTGCCAGGTCTGCTGTTTTTACTGCTTGATCCTCTATAGAGGAGATTCTCTCCTCCACTATCTCTATCCTTTTTGTAAAAGTCACAGTTTTCTTTTTGCCCATGTCTGTTTCTCTCTGCATTTTGTTAATTTCTGAAAACAGTTTCCCCCTGTCTTGTTCTGCTTTTCTTAGATTAGCTTGGATCTCTCTAAACATGGCTATTACCTCCCCTCCTGCAGGATCTGTCCCTGGAGACTCGATTTGTGTCGCACTGGATGCCATATTGTCTCTGTTATTATTATTATTATTATTATTATATTTATAATAATAATAATTATTATTATTTAGCATTTGTATAGAGCCAGCTGTGTACCTGGCACTTTACAGAACAACAATATAGACGCAGTCCCTGCCTACAGCTTACAATCTAATAGACGGGGGGGGGGGCGGAGACAAGGAGAGGGGACATAGGGAGAGACTTCAAGCGGATGCGAAGTCGCAGGTGCATGTGCTTGGCTTGGTTGCAGTTGGCAGGAGTCTGTGGGGAGGACAGACAGTAAATATTGTGGGGAAATTCTAACAGGTGTCAAGAAAGGCGGCGAGGAAGAGGTGGGTTTTGAGGAGGGATATGAAAGTGCGGAGGGAGGGGGCAAGGGGGATGCGGGCAGGGAGGGAGTCCCAGGCACGGGGGGAAGCAAGGGAAATGGGACAAAGGCAGTTAGGGGAGCAGGGGAGATGAGGGTGAGCGAGGGGGGGACAGAGCAGGAGCGGAGAGTGCATGCAGGAGTGTGTAAGGAGACTAGGGCTGAGAGGTAAGGGGGAGCCAGGTTATGAAGGGTTTTGTAAGTGAATACCAGGAGTTTGTGAAGGATTCATTTGGGGAGGGGGAGCCAGTGAAGCGAGGAGAGGAGAGGCTGCACATGGTCGAAGCGACGGCCTGAATGGATGACCCTAGCAGTGGAGTTATGGATGGAGATAAGGGGGGACAGATGAGAGCGGGGGAGGCCAGTAAGGAGGAGATATTGCAGTAGTCAAGGCAAGAGATGACCATGGCATGAACAAGGGTTTTGACTGAGGAGACAGAGAGAAAGGTGCAAATCTGAGCAATGTTATGGAGGGCAAAGCGACAGGACTTGGCAACAGAGTCGATGTAAGGTTTAAAGGAAAAGTGAGAATCGAAGACAAAGCCCAAGCTACGGGCTTGGGGAACAGGATGGTTGGTGACCCCCTCAATAAGGATGGACAGAAGAGGGAGAGGAAGGGTAGGGAGGAAAGATAAGGAGCTCAGACTTAGTCATGTTGAGGTTGAGCTGATGTTGGGACATCCAGGCGGAGATATCAGAGACACAGTTGATGAGGCGAGCTTGGATAGAAGGGGAGAGAGAAGGAGTGGAGAGATAGAGTTGAGTGTAGTCAGCATAGAGGAAGCTGTGGGAGGCAATGAGTTTGCCAAGGGACAGGGTGTAGATAGAGAAGAGGAGAAGGCCCAGGACAGAATCTTGGGGAACCCCAACCGAGAGGGGGAAGGAGTAGGAGTTGGAATTGGGAAGAGACACATTAAAGGAGTGGTCAGAGAGGTAGGAGGAGAACCAGTCAAGGACAGAGCCACAGAAGCTGAGGGAGCAAAGAGAGTCCAGTAGGAGTGAGTGGTCAACAGTGTCAAAGGCAGCAGAGAGGTCAAGGAGGACAAGAATGGAGTAAAGACGCTTAGATTTAGCAACAAGTAGATCATTGGTGATCTTGGCAAGGGCGGTTTCAGTAGCGTGAAGGGGGCGAAAGCCAGATTGGAGAGGGTCCAGGGAGGAGTTGGCAGAGAGGAGATCCAGGCAGCAGGAGTAGACAACCTGTTCCAGAAGCTTAGATGCGAAGGGTAGGAGGGAGACTGGCTGGTAACTAGAGGGGTCAGAGAGGTTGAGGGTGGACTTTTTGAGGATGGACAAGACAGTGGCATGCTTGAAGGCAGAGGGGAAGGAGCTAGTGGAGAGGGAGAGATTAATGACATGTAAATGGGGGGGGAATAGTGGGAGAATGGAGGTCAGGAGGCGGTAGGGGATTGGGTCAAGAGGGCATGTGGAGGGGTTGGAGGAAGAGAGCAAAGAGGAGATTTCCTCAAGGGAGGCAGGAAGGAAGGAGGAGAGGAGAAAGGGGGGAAGGGGAGGAGGTGGTAAGGGAGCGGGGAGAGGAGACAGGTGGGAAGCAATGTCCTGGCAGATCTTGTCAATCTTTGAGGTGAAGAATGACATGAGATCTTGAGAAGAAAGGGAAGAGGGTGGAGGGGGACAGGGGGGCTTGAGAAGGGAGTCAAAGGTGGAGAAGAAGTGGTGAAGGTCATGAGAGTACGATTCAACCTGGGAGTCATAGTAGTGTTGTCTTGCCAGGGAGACAGTGGAAGAGAGGGAGGAGAGGGAGAATTTATAGTGGAGGAAGTCAGGGTGGGAGCGGGATTTGCACCAGAGGCGTTCAGCAGCCCAGGTGTAGGAGCGGAGGTAGCGAATAGTAGGGGTGAGCCAAGTACGGGGGTTTGGGGGTTGAACAGGGCAGGAGAAGAGGGGGGCAAGAGAGTCGAGGGTCATGGCGAGAGAGGCGTTAAGAGAGGAGATGGCAGTGTCAGGGGAGGAGGAAGAGAAGAGGTGGCGAGGGTCATGAGAGTAGGATTCAACCTGGGAGTCATAGTAGTGTTGTCTCGCCAGGGAGATAGCGGAAGAGGGGGAGGAGAAGGAGAATTTATAGTGGAGGAAGTCAGGGTGGGAGCGGGATTTGCGCCAGAGGTGTTCAGCAGCCCAGGTGTAGGAGCGGAGGTAGCGGATAGTAGGGGTGAGCCAAGGACGGGGGTTTGGGGGTCGAACGGGGCGGGAGGAGAGGGGAGCAAGAGAGTCGAGGGTCATGGCGAGAGAGGCATTAAGAGAGGAGACGACAGTGTCAGGGGAGGAGGAGGAGAAGACAGGAGGGGGGAGAGGGAGGAAGCTATGCCTGCTTCCAGTGTCAGCCTCGGAGTCCTTAGTGAGTAGAACTTTGTAACATGTTTTTTTCTAATTTTTTCAATTCTCTGCGCCTTTTGTTAGGCATTAGTTTTAGCCTTTTCTTTATTTTAAACTCCTTTTCACCACTGCATATCAGGTTTAGGAGGGTTTTCTTGTTGGCTTTGTCGGAGCTTGAGCTCCACACAGCTAGCCCTGTTGACGCATGTGCAGTTCCCCCCTTCAGACACTTTTTTGAAAGTGAGGAGGGAGGAACTGAGAGGTACATCTGGAAGGAGTGAGTTCCATACTGAGGAACCAAGCATAGCAAAGGCCCAACTGCCCACCAACTTAAGGCATGATGGAGGGATCCCCAAACAGCGGGTGGTTACTGAGTGCAGACAGTCATCAAAGCAAGGCTCCAGGAGTAAATCTTCAATATAAATCTTGAGAAGATCTCACAGACATTTAAACTTCTGAAGGCTCTTTGCAAAGGTGCATTCCCCAACCATGTTGCCAGAATGGACTTTACAGAATCTCCATACTCTAGGAATGTGATGAAGCATTATGGTAGCACACACAAGGGTTGGTCAGCCTGAAATCCTTAGTTGTAATTACAACAGCTTGTTAATGGCAAAGACCAGTAGATAATGCATTCATCACTGTATAAATGGGGGGGAGGGGGGCATCCTTTGAATCAAAATCTAGGTTTGAAAACTATTATAATGATTATATCATTTTTCTTTCCCCTCTCCCACCAAAAGCATACTCAAAGTTACTGAAATTAACAAGGAAAAATGTGCTTACCTAATGAAATAAGTGAGAAGAATTACCATTCAGGGGACCCAAGAATCCAGAACTGTTGTCTTAATGAATGAACTGCTCAGGTCAAGAGGGCCCATTTGATCCACAATCAAATATGTGTGACACGGAAAAGGAATTATTGAACAAACACAAAATGGTTGTCTCTCTCATTGGGCATTTTTACACACACGTTAAAATTTCAGTTTTTTCAATCTTCTGGGTTTACAAGTCCACAAGTAAGTTCCGGATTCATTTTTCACAGACACACTGCCCTGAGGCAGTTCCTGGATGCCTTCATCACACAAACACTGCCCTGAGGCAGCCTAAAGTAGCCACAGCTGTAGAGGTGATGTTATGGGAGAAATTCTATGCAGAAGTTCAAAGATCCAGATGTTTAAGATCTGGGTGAGTGATTTACACACACACAAAGTTCAGGATGTAACAGCAAACATCCAGGAGAAATGTGTGTGTAAAAACACCCATTATTAGCAAATGTTGTCTGAAAGGATGATGTGTAGTTTGTTTGGGAGGATTTCCAGGCTCACTGGTGGTGGGAGACAGCTGGTTCTTGCTTTGTTTTATTCTTGGGAAAATGCAGCATTACTTTTGGGGCTTCCTTGGAGCAATGCTCGTTCCTGGCTGCCCCCACCTTTCCCCCTGTTGGAATGGGGGCAGCCTTAAAGGGAGTGGGCTTTGCCCTGCCCCCATTAGAAGGAAGAGGATGGCAGGACAAGGCAAAGAAGGTGGCATTTGGGTGCGAAGCCAAATCTCATGAGGAGGGACTTGGCGGGCGCCATTTTAAGACCTGTGCGACCAGGAGATTAGTCGCGCAAAGAGGACACCGCCGAGAAGCAGCAAGGAGCAGCACCCGCCCGCCCTCCCTCATGTCACTGCGGGTTTCACAACTGGTTGCTCTTTACCGGGGGCTGGGAAAGAATTCTTTACTGTCAGTGCTAATTGGCTCAAAGGCCTGGCAGTTGTTTCGCCTTCCTCGTAGTGCATGTCAATTGCAAATGGCTCTAAGGGAGAGGTTGGATGTGCTTAGTTGTTTTTCATTGTCGCACCTGCAGGGGTCCAGGGTGTTTTGGAACTGTTTCATTAGACTTAGTTGTGTGTTAAGTCATCTCCTTAAGAGATGGAGCATGGGTGAAACCAGAGCAGGGGAGACCAGCTTCCAACCCAGGCTTAGGAGTGAGGGGTGAGCCATACATCGGAGGACAGGGCCGGTCCCCTTTGGCAGCCACCACCTACCTCCTACTTTGGTCACGAGAGGGCTTGGGCCTCCCCGATCAGCCAGGCGGCTGGAGTGACAGTGACCTAGTGCACACAAAGTTAGGGTACTGAGGGACATTGGGCAGTTGGGTTTTCTTAGTTATTTCCTAAAAGCATCGTTTTAGGCTGAACCCAGGAGGGAGTATACCCCCTCTCCGACTTTAATGTTGTCACTAAAGTGTGCGGCCTTTAAATCCCAATTATGTGTGTGTGTCTTCTTCTGGGGTGCGGGAGCAATTGATGTGTTTGGTTTTTTTTTAGTACTGATTGTGGTCCCAGACATCACATAACATGTTAATGAATGGCTCATCTAAACTTTTTACCTCACAAGATTGCCTTGCTATTTTGTTTCAGCTTTCCAAGCCAGAAGGATGAATCAGCCATCTAAAGGGAGCTGGCACCATAGTACAAACAGGTTTGTCAGTCTGTGAATACCACAGGACTCATTAGTGTCATCTCACAGCAGTAACTTTTATTTTGATTGTCACAATCAAAATAAATTCCCCTAGCAATCACACTATTTTTATTTGTGAAATACAAGCTTCAGATACCATGAAATGTAGCATTTCTTTAATGGAGCAATAAAATAGATGAGATTGCAAATGTATCCTTAAGGGCCAGATGGTGTAACAATTCTGGTGGCCTGCATAGGTACCACCTCAGGGTCCATTCAATATTGAATGCATTGAATATTATTGTAACAGGGGGGATGGGTCAGAGCTCAGAAGGAGCCAGAGGGAAGGGCTCAGGAGGAGACAGAACAGGCTAAGGAACTACCAGAGGGGATTTAGAGCAAGGATTTGTGGAAGAAGAGAGACCTCTCAGCTATTCTCCAAGCTCAGGGAGAAGTGAAGCTCATCACTGAGGTCATGCGGAAAGGGGAATCATACAACAGGAGTACAGGACCCACAGAACAGAGTATGGATGGACAGGGCCTAGGGAATGGAAATTAAAGGAACAGAACTAGAAGGGGAACAGGGAACCAGAGAACAGGGGAACGAGGACACGGCAGAGTGTAGTAGAGCAGGGAGACGGCCAGGTAGAGTGGGGCAAGGCAGAGCAGAGGCAGAATCAGGGTGTGGGCAGAGTACAAGACAGAGTGGGCAGGCAGAGCAGTACAGAGTTCCAGGGGTAACAGGATGTTTTCAGATGTTACAAGATCACAGTCAACCACAGTGAACCACACACAACCCCGCGGTGGGGCCAAAGGGCCCCGAACATCTGTTCGGCGGTCACCAGATGTTCACCACAGACAATCACCAGAAGGGGACAAAACTAACCACCCTTCTGGAGCTCCGGCCCAGACCATCTCCGAAAGCATGGTCAAAGCAATTCCCACCGGGAAACAACAAAATGTAATGATTGAACGGCAACCACCAGCCGGAAGCAATCAAAACGATTCCCAGCTGGGGACAAAGCATGCAGCGTTGCTGCCAGGTAACGAGCAACAACACAGGCCGGGGAGGGAGATTTAAAGGGCACACAGCAGCAGGGGGACGTGGCGGGATGGAGCGAGGCGGAAGGGAGACGAGAGCGGAGAGTGGGCAAGGGAGGAGGAGGTGGTTGTGAAGTACATGGAAGCAGTGGAGGGAGAGCAGCAGCAGCAGCCGGGACCGGCCACCCCAGAGCCGGCAACTGGCCCGGGGGACAAGGAACCCCGGAAATGAGTAAGGGGACTGAGGGAGGGCAGTGGCACAGGGGCACCAAGAGGGTGGGCGGGCCGGCAGGTGGGGAGAAATGGGGAGGGCCACGGGACTGAGGCAACCCGGCAACCAACACCCCCCCTTATGACCCGCAGACACGGAAACAGGCCCGGGAGCCCGAGCCCCTGGAGGTGACGGGTGGAGGGCATGCAGAGGAGGGAGGAGGAGGAGGAGGGCCCACACAGGAGATGGCCATACCACCGAGGGGGGCAATGGGGGCACAGGGAAACCCAGGACTTCATCAGAATCTGGGGGACCCTGGAGCAGCAGCTGGAGCTAGCGGTCAATCAGAGGAATGAGCACATGTACCAGGAGATCGTGTGGGACATGGAGGCAGTGGGGCACCACAGGACCGTTTCCCAGTGCTGCTCAAAGGTGAAGGAGCTTAAGAGGGGGTACAAGGCCATCAAGGACAACAACTGGCAGTCTGGGCACGGAGCCCAGACCGCCCCCTACTATAACGCCCTGGACTGCATCCTCCACATGAAGGGCTCCATAGTCGTCCCATGCCTTGTGGGGAGCGCCGTGGTCCAGGGCAGGGAATGGGCCGATGTACACCCTCCCCTCACCACCCCACTAGAAGGCACCGGCTCCAGGGGCCCCACCCCCCAAGAGGAACACCCCAGGACCTCAGGGAGTAGCAGGCCCCCCTTGTGCACTAGCCCAAAGAGCCCCCAGCCTATCTCCATACTGGGAGGGGCCGAGGTTAGCACACTGGTCGCCCTTGGCCAGGGGATGCAGGGGGACCCCAGTAACACTGAGGGGCCAGCCTTGGAGGGCTCTGAGACCGACATCGAGGGTAAGCATGCAGGTGGGATGGGAAACGGACTGGAGGGGATGATCTGAGGGAGGGAGGGGGAACACTGGCCATGGGGTGACCCCCAGAAACCCCTGACACCCCAGACCATGGAAAGGGGGCCCGTGGGCTGCCGGTTGACATGTCCAACCTACCCCCACCCACCTCCTCCCATATCTGCACAGGTCACAGCACGCCCCAGCACCTGTGACAGGCTGGAGAGGGGGACAGCGGTGAACAGCCCCAGCAGCCAGAGGTGCCAGGTGAGACAACTCAGCAAGTGGGGGGAGAGGAGGCCGGGGGAACCCAGCCAGGGGAACCAGCCCATGTGGTGTGGGGGAGGGGGGCCTGGGCACAGGGGAACGCCGGGGGGAGGACACTGGACGGGCACCCAAAGGGGGGGCCCACCTGACCCCCCAACCATGGCATGGGATGGGGTGGGCAACTGGGACACCTAACCAACCCCTACTGTGCACCCCAACAGGGCAACCCACCGGGTCCCAGCACGCTGGCCCCATGCCCCCAGCGGATGAGGGACCACCATGTACGGATATGGTGCTGGAGGGAGGAGCAGGTGGAGGACATAGTCCGCACTACCACCGAGCAGGGCGAGTGGATGATAGCGGCCATCGACCGCATGGAGGCAGCCACCGAAAGAGCTGTGCAGCAAGCGGAGGCAAGGGACCAGAGGCTGCAGGTGGAAGTGTGACTGGAACGGAGGCGGGAGCGCCGAGAGCACAGCAGGCAGGTGGAGACATTCAGGCGGCTGGAACAGGCCATTGACCAGATGGTGAGGGAGCACTCTGCCAAGATGGACCAGTCCCATGACATTGGCACCTTGCTGCTGCTGCACACGGGGATCATGAGCACCTACATGATGGCCGCCACCCCGCCGGACAACCTTCCTGCCCTGATGCTGGGCCCCCACCGCCTCCACCACCACCCCAGCCGCTGGCACACCTGCTGGACCTGTGCATCCACCTACTGGTCCCTGTAGACCTCCGGAGGGAGCAGCTGCCTAGGGGGGCCCCTCCGGCCCTGGGTCCGCCATCCCTCCCAACACCGCCTGCCCCTCAGGACACTGAGGCATCACAGGACACTGTTGGGGACATGGACAGCAGGGGTGAGGGGAGCTCCCAGAGCTCCACGGCAGCCACAGTGCACCTGAGAGGGAGGCCCCAGAGACATGCAGGTTGTGGGGGAAGGCGGGGAAGAGAGGAAGGGGGCAAGCAGCCTGGGGGGGAAATGGCATTGGGAGGTGGGTGGTGGTGGGACCTGTAGGAGGTATGCACAATAAACGCATGGGCACCACAGTCGCAGTCGTTGTTCTGTTCATGGGCCCGGGGCTGGGGGTGGGTGGGCATCTAGGGGCGCACCCAGGGTGCTGATGGGGGCCCTGGGGTGGTGGCAACAGTGGTGTGTGGCCTCACACCTGGGCCTCCTGGCTGATCTGCCCAACCAGGGCAGCACGGATGCACTTTGTGTATCGGTACTCCCGTGGGTTCTCAGCGTTCACATAGAGAGGCACGGGGCCAGGAGAGTGCCGGGGCACGGGGTAGTTAAGGGAAGCCCCATCAGTCTCACACATTGTGCAGCACACAGCAGGTTGTGATCACCAGGGCCGAGGTCTCCACCATGTAGTCCAGTCGGTCTGCAAGGCACCTCCAGTGCTGCTTGAGGGCCCTGAAGGCCCTCTCGACCATGGTCCTGCTTGTACACAGGCAGGTATTGTACAGTGCCTCCACAGGGTTCCTGGCGACCGGGTATGCCTTCATCAGCCACCAGGTGAGTGGATAGGCCGGGTCCCCCAGGATGCAGGGGGGCATCAGCACCCTCTTGATCCGGGTCATCCCCATGTCCGCGAAGTCCCTGCAGTACATCTGGGCATAGAAGGGAGAGGTGATCATGATCCGGGCATCATGGCTGCAGTCAGAGTGGCCCGTGTAAATGTCTATGAACCGTCCCCGGTGGTCCACGACCACCTGCAGCTGCAGGGAGTGGTACCCATGTCGGTTGACATATTCTGCGGCCTCACCATTGGATAGGTGGAGGATCTCGATGTGGGTGCCATCCACGGGGCTCATGCAGTTGGGGAATCCTCCAGCTGCGAAGCCTGCCATCACGGCCTCCTGTTCCACCAGCTGGATCGCTCGGTCCAGGAGCACGCTCTCCACCACCTCACAGATGTCTCACAGGATCCCGGCGACGCTGCTCACCCCGATGCTGAAGTGCTGTGAGATGGACCAGCAGGAGTTGGGTGTTACTAGGGCCCAGACCCCGATGGCCACCCGCTGGACCATGGGAATGGGGACCCGCATGGGGGTGTGCTGGTGCTCCAGCCAGGGTGTTAACAGCTCCGTGAGTCATAGGAGGATGCACCTGTCCATCTGAAAGTGCGCTCTCCAGGTGGCCTCATCCCACTGAACCAGTGCCCTGGCCCACCACCCCTGTGCCCACTCCGTGACCCATACCTGCCAGGCAATGGGCATAGTGAGCAGGGCTGCATGCCCCATGGTCTCCCTCTGCCATTGGAGCCAGTTGGCTGCCTCGTGGAGCTCAGCAGCCTACTCCTGGGTGTGGATGAGGGCCTGTCAGGCCGCCCCGGACACCCGCTGGGCCCTGAGCTGGGCCAGGGAGTGCCTGCACCCGTGGTGGGCTCTCCGGGATCTAGCAGCACTCCTGGCCATGCACACCCACAGCCAGGTGGCCAGGTGCACCTCTGCGGTCTGGATGCGCAAGAGGTCTGTGTGCGAGTGGTACAACTCCACGCAGACTGCTAGGTGCATCCCGCAGGTGCCCAACCATCCCAGTCCCATGGTGAACAGTGCCCCAAGTGGGTTGGAGCTGCACCAGTTATAGGCTGGGGCATGTGTCGCTGCACCCCCAGGTCGTGACCTGGTGACCAGGCGTGGGGCCCCAGGTCGCCTCTACCCACCCCCAGCTGGATGGCCTGGCTCCTGCAGGGTGACCGGGGCAGGGAGGCAGTGGGCGCCCCATTGAGTACACCTGCGGTCCCTGCACGGGGTCTGGCACATGGTCCAGCCTGCACCCGGGCATGCGGGCAGCAGCTGCATTCCTGCTGTCATCACCTCCCACCTCTCTGTGTTGGCTGCCTGTTGTCCTCACCACCCTGATCTGTGTGTAGGCTGTCCTGTCTGTGTGCTTGGTTCCAGCAGCTGGGCTGGGTCCGGACCCCACGCCTTGCTTGTTTGCCATGCCATGTTGTGGCCTGTGGCCTTATTGCTTGGTCTTGGAGCTCCCCTGCTTCCCCTCCTGTCCATCCAGGGATTGTGGGACACCTCTTTCCTTGAAGTTAGTATCCGCTGCTTCCTGGACCATGGCTGGCAGTGCTTTCCCAGGGCTCATGGGCCCCACCACCCCTAGCGCCCCCCATAGCTGGACCTTCCGAGAGACCATGGCCCTGTGTGACCTGTGGCATTCCCCAGCCATGCAATTGCTCCTGAGCTGCCCNCTAGCGCCCCCCATAGCTGGACCTTCCGAGAGACCATGGCCCTGTGTGACCTGTGGCATTCCCTGGCTCTGCAATTGCTTCTGAGCTGCCTGGACAGCCTCACAGGTGTCTATGCAACTCTGAGCTCCGGCCTGTGCTACTTTGGCTATTTATTTATTTTATTTTATTTAGAAATAGTTGTAAGCCACCCCCTCATGCTTACGGCATCGCGGGGTGGCTTACAGCATAAAAACACACAATAAAATTCATTAAAACAATGTTTTAAAAATACAATCCCCCCCAACCCACCCTCCCCTCCAAAGGCCTGGGAGAACATCCAGGTCTTGCAAGCTCGCTGAAATGCCAATAGACCTGGGGCCAGACGGGCTTCCTCCGGGAGGGAATTCCAGAGCCTAGGCCCAGCCACTGAGAATGCCCTCTCCATTGTGGCCCCCAATTTACATGGGGGACATCCAAAAAGGTGCCCCTAGTGAACCGCAGGGACCGCTCTGAGGTGGGGAGGGCGAGGCAGTCCCCAAGGTATGAGGGGCCCAGACCATGTAGGGCTATGAGGCGAGCGCCTGCGATTGCCGTCTGCATGCGGAGAGGCTGGGCCTGCGTCCTTTTCCTGATGGGTGCATCCTGGAGATGAGGTGCTCGCATGTGGGGTGGTCCACAGTGGAGACCATGTTTGCTTTCTCTGTGTGCAGCCTGGCCGCCTACATGGCCTGTCTGGCAGAGGGGGGCCCTGCCATGGCCGTGTTCTTCTTTGGCTGTGTTCACGCAGCCTGTGGGTACCAGTGGTCGTGTGGGGCAGTCTATCACTGCCTGTTGGAGCTCGGTCACCTTCCGTGACCCCCAGCTGCTAACTATGGCTTGTCGGAGCCCACTGGGGCGTAACTGATGGCGCTGGCTGGTGTGTGGTCCCGATCTGATGTCCAGGTGGGGCTCACCATGCAGGATCCCTTTGAGGCATGCTACCTCATCGCCCACCACATGTCTGCACTGGGATACCATCGGGGCATGCTTCAGTGGCCCCACTTCGTGGGTTTGGATCGGCTGCTCTGCTCCTTGGCTCTGGATTGCCTCCATCCCATCCATCACACCCTCGCCGGTGCGTGGGGTCCCTGTCTGCCTCCTGGACCGTTCCCGAGCCGCTCACTGCCCATGTGGCCTCCCCCTGTGTCTGTGCTCTGCCCCTGAGGGGTCCCCCCATACCAGGGCTGCCTGTGTGACTGTTGGGTTGCCCATGCTCCCTGTGCTGTTGTCGGGGTTCTTGGTGCCATTCCCCATGTCTTGCCCTGCCCCCGGGCCGATCCCCCCCGCTTCCCTGGCCCCATGTCCTCCCTCCCCCAATTTGCCCGTTGTGCCATGTGTGTTGGCTGTCCTGCTGTGTTCCCCCTTCCCTTCCTTTCCCATGTGGGTGTGTATGCGTCCGGGCGTGTGTTTGTGCTCTCTGTTCTGCTGCGACCTCGTTTTCTCTGTGCCTTTTGTGTGTGCTGCCTCAGTGGCTCTTCTCCCTCCTTCCCCCTCCCTTCCCATTTCCCTTGTGTGGGCGTTTCCTTTTGGCCCTTCTGGCTTCATTTGCCCTCAGTTGGCTATGTCTGCCTCCTGTCCCTCCCCGGTGCCTTCTGGATGTTTTGACCATGGCCCGGAATCGGTGTCACATCTGTTGCACTGCCTTGGGCTGTGGTCTGTCGGACCAATTCCCTGCTGTGGTCCCACTCCCGTCACATCTATTTGGGGCCTTCCTGGACCACGGGGGGTGGTTAGTCAGCTCACCACCGCTGGTGATCCACTGTGGTGAATTGGGGGCCCGTAACATCTGAAATCACCCAGGGAGAGGTATCAGGAGAAGACTAGGTATCAAGAAAGCAAGGGGCTAGGAACCCAGGAGAGGAACAAGGAGTGTGGACGAAGAGAGAGGGAGGGAGAGAAAGAGTGGGATGGGGGGCAGAGCAGGGCAGAGCCAAGGAGCATGGAAGAAGAGAGTGAAGGTGGGCAGAGGCTGACAAGGGGTGTGGAGGAAGCAAGAGTGGAAGAGGGCAGGAGTCAAGGAAGAGTTATTCCATCTAGGTTCCCGTTAGTACCAGCATGCTTTTATACTGCTGGCAACCAACCAGGAAGCTGGGAGGCAGAATGAATTAATAAATTTTATTGTATTAAACATTGGTTATAACAAAATAATACAATATACAAATATATTAAGCAGAATAAAAACTATATAATTTAAAAAGTATATAAAAGAAAAACAGGATGCATTTGGATTCTACACCTCCAAAAAATCAGCACTCAAACCATGGGAATGTTTTTGTTTATCTAAAAAAGAAGCAAAGACATATATCTTCCTCCTATATTATTACCAGAATCCCATGGGTCTGATACATCTTTAACATAAATATAATTCCCCTTAGAAGTTTGGCGTTAGCTCTTCCCTGGGGCTTAAGTAGGGGAATCTCTTTGCCCCTGTGCAGCTTCCTATCAAATTACCACTCAGTTATCCGTTCATTTGCTTCATTCAGATATGTCAGATTTCTATAAGCTATCCAATTTTGCATACTCATAATCACCATTTAATTTCAAGGTTCAATTTCCCAAGGGTTGGCTCTATTTTATTTGGACTTTCCTTTCCTTCTTTGAACAATGGGTGAAAACAGACATGACGCTAACACCCTTGGTGGTCATTTATGCATGTTTCAGGGCTGCATAGGGCACCAATACAGCCCTGCAACATGCATAAATAACCACCAAGGGTGGTTAAAGGGTGGTTAGTGTCATGTCTGTTTTCACCCATTGAAAGCATGAGCCATATTTGCTACTTTCTTGACAAATTTCTCACCAGGATTTGCCAGCAAGTATGTTATTTTTGCGTGTATATCCCAGCCTGGTATTGCTTGTATATTAGTGGATGTAAATATTTTGTTCTTACATTTAATGACAAAGGGCAGAAAAATAAATAATGGAGAAGATCCTCAGGGACCATAGCCCCACATGGGCAGAATCTTCATTCATGAGGGGTCTTAGCATATCACCCCTCGAGAACAACCGAGGGCATAAATTGAAATCTTAGGAGAGTAAAAACTCTCCTTAGCATGAAATTTGTCCGAATACTCAAATAACAATGCGTATTTTCAGACGTTACGAGATCACAGTGAACCACGGTGAATACCCACCTGTGGTCACTGTGACTCGAACGTCTGTTTGGCGGCCGCCACATGTTCACCACGGTCAATCCGCACATGGGGTCAATTTGAACCACGCTTCCTGGGCTAGCCGGGGGAATGTCCTGGGAAGCGTGGTCAAAAAGATCCCCAGCGGGGACCAAAAAAAGAGTAAAGTCTGGCCGGTTGCCACGGCCCGGGATCCCTGGCGGGATCCCGGGCCGTGGCAAATCTGGCCCAATGCAGCGGCCACATTGGCCCCGCTGCCCTCCCGTCTCCTCGGAGGGCAGACGGCGGGGTGCGTGGAGGGGCCGGGGCCGTGCGGCCACACGTTGCGCCGCGCGGCCCTGCCCCCTCCCAGATTCCCCACCGGGATCCCCCCAGCACGTCTGATATGGCGTGACGGGGTGACCACGGCGGGGAATGAATGGGTTGTTTTCGGTACGGGGCCAAGCGGCCCCGTAATGTCTGAAAACACCCATTCTTGCAGGTGATATCCTTTTATAAAGCTATACCAGGGTGCTACCCTGCTTACTCTGATGTCCTCTAAATCTATCTGCCTATAGATATCTTCCATACATTGTTTACACAGCCTCTTTATTTGTTCAGGGGAGAGGGCAGATAAAAAAGTAAGTGATAGGGCCATTTTGTCTGTAAGAGAACTTAATCTGGTTATCCACTTAAACTTACAATCAGAAGCCTTCATTTCAAGCCAGCACAATTGGCTAATCTGGTCTCTGGCATCTGAATTAGCTGTATCCAGTATATTATTTGCCGAATTTTTGCTTGAGGCTCAACAGAAAAGGTTCCGGTTTCTGCCCTTAATAAACACGCGGATGTTCCCACCGGGACTCCTAGAATGGTTCTCAACAATCTATTTTGCATAGACTCAAGCTTATGCTCCACCGCAAAACCCCAAATCTCCGCTCCATACAAAGCCTGAGGTATAACTTTTTGTTTTAATATACTTATTGCTGGATGAAACAGCCTTCCCCCTCTTGCTCTCCAAAACTTGATCATCCCATTTACCGTACTTGCTAATTTCAGCTTTAGCGAATCAATGTGACCATGCCAACTACCATTGGCTTTAAACAGTAGTCCCAAATATCTGTACGTTTTAACTTGTTCAAGAGGGTGTTCCATTAATATTCCATTGTTTGCTCCTCCAATGTTTGGCAGACACCATAATCTTAGATCTATCATAATTAATTTGCAGCTTATTTCTGCAACAGTACTTTCCCAGTGTGGTAAGTGATCTGCGCAGACCTATCTCAGAAGGTGACAAGAGAATCATGTCATTGGCATAAATGCTTCTTTCCCTGTAGGCTTGGGACTATATCGTTTATCAGGAAGTTGAACAAAAAGGGTGCCAGCACGCAGTCCTGCTTAACTCCCCTCGTCTCAAATGGGTCTGTATAGTCTCCAGCCAAAGTTATCCTTATTTTAATTTGGGTGTTCTGATAGAGTCTCTGCACCAAAATCAATAGCCTTTTATCAATATTTGTCTCCCCTAATTTTTCCCATAAAAGCTGTCTATTAACCATATCGAAAGCCGCCTTCAAATCAATGAAGATGGTATATAATTTACTTTCCCGTGTATATACAGATTTATTTATCAAAAAGGCAAGGGTGAAGCAGTGGTCTATTGTATAGGGGTGGGAATACCGGCAAATCCGGAATCCGATAATGCCAGTACTGGGCGTACCGGCATTATCAGATTCGACCCGGTAAATCCGGTCTGGTTACCGGATTCCGGGTACCGGATTTTTTTACATTGCAGCCATTTAAATGAATGGCTGCAATGTAAAGCCCCACCAAAAAAGTAAAAAAAACAAAACCCTCCCCGAGTCCAGGCTGTGTGGGTGGAAGGGGGGACACCCCCCACCCACCCTGCCCAGCCTGGATTTTTGTTAAAAAAAAGAGCCCAGCCCCCAGCACCAGCGGCCGCGGCGTCCCCGCAGCTGCCGGTAAGTATAGACCCAATCCCTGGGGGGAGGTGTTTAACACCCCCCCAGGGATCACCCCTACTAAAGTTGAGTGCACTGCTTACCTTTGCGGAGCGGCGGCGGCGGTGGGCGGTCCGGAGGCCTCAGCGCCGGCTGTGGCTGCCGGCGTCAGAGACGCTCTAGGCCTTCTGGGGAA
>QEPC01001500.1:645692-672427 GCA_003113815.1 Sphenodon punctatus
CTTTTTTTTAACAAAAATCCAGGCTGGGCAGGGTGGGTGGGGGGTGTCCCCCCTTCCACCCGTGCAGCCTGGGAGGGGGAGGCGGGAGGAATTAATTGTATTTCATTGATTTCAATGGGGACACAGTGCCCCATTGAAATCAATGAAATAAAACCGGTACCGGTATACTGGATTTAATCTGGGAATCCGGTTCTTTGAGAACCGGAAACCGGTAAATCCGGTATCCGGTAATTACCCCGGGGTCCCACCCCAATTTGCCCGGAAACCTGCTTGTTCTTCATGCAGCAGTTGTATTTTACTTGTCCATTCCTCCAGCCTGCTCAAAAGAGTTAGCTGGGAGGCAGCGTATTAGAAATGATGAACAGGAGGGAAGGTGGGGTCAGAGCCAGGCAGAGCAGAGCCAGGGAGAGAGAAGCTGGGCTAGATAGAGTCAGGCCCAGGCAGTGGCACTAGGGTTGCCACCTTAGGTATATGTTTCCAAGCCACTTATGAAAAATACATGTTGCAGGGCCTGCATTGGTACCATAGATGGAGATAAAGTAGTTCAGATGATATCTTTATTGTCTTCGTCTATTCCTTTTGGAGAACAAGGATCAACATGACAACTACACTCTCTTTAGACTAATAATGGAGAGAAAGCAGATCAAAGGAAAGGGAGAAAGACATAATTACCAGAGATACCTTATACTCAGTTAAAGTTAAGATATGCAGGAATCTAGATGCAATAAAGAAACAAAGGGTATTTTCAGAAGTGATGCTACCATGCTTAGACCTAATCCGGGGTAATGGCCGCCACCCTGTCCCGGGGTAGACTGATTCCCAGAACGGACATGTCGGTGTGCCTTACCACATTTTGCCCTGAACCATGGTAGCACTTACTACCAGCTGTTCCCCGCAATTTTCCAAGATCACAAAAAGTTGTAACTGCTATCACAGTTTGAGGCAAAGTGCAGTGAACATCTGGCAGCCACCAAACAGAAGTGACAGTGGTTGTGACCCCGGGGTGGGGTTAAGTGTGGTAAAGTGTGGCTAAGCGTGGTAGCGTCACTTCTGAAAATACCCCAAATCTTGCATTTCTAGTAAGAGTATCCTCTCTTCCCCCTCTCTGACCCAGACTCCCCTTTTCCGCAGAAGAGTTTTGCAAGTTTTTCCCAGGACAAGATTCTCTCTAGCACAGGGCAAGTTCCTTTGGATGGGGTTGTAGATAATGTATG
The DNA here is from genome assembly GCA_003113815.1 of Sphenodon punctatus. Classification (NCBI taxonomy): domain Eukaryota; kingdom Metazoa; phylum Chordata; class Lepidosauria; order Sphenodontia; family Sphenodontidae; genus Sphenodon; species Sphenodon punctatus. The sequence goes on from QEPC01001500.1 coordinate 646,907, forward strand.
CTGTGCTAATGCAGATAAAGCATAGATATTTTAGCCATCAGATCATGTAAAACTGCTTTCAACAAGGACATATTTATTTATTTATTTATTTATTTTATAAAATCATTTAATACCCCGCCTCTCCTGCTCCAAGCAGCCTGGGGCTGCTTACAATATTAAAACGCATAAAACAATAAAACCATAAAATACAATAAAAAGGGAAGGCACAAATCAAACCGCACCCCCATCCCACCCTACACCCCATCTCCCTCGCCAAAAGCCAGGCGGAACAGCCAGGTTTTACAGATATGACAGAAGGAGGGGAGATCTGGGGCCACCCGGGCCTCCACCGGGAGGGAGTTCCACAGCCTGGGTGTGGCCACTGAGAAGGTCCTCTCCATAGTGCCCCCCCAAGCCACATGGGGAACCTCGAGAAGGGCACCTCCAGTGCACCGCAGAGGCCACGCCAGAGTGTAGAGAGCATATGAGGTGGCACTCAGTCTACTCTAGCAGCACTTGAGAATTTCACAAAAGCACTCAGTGAAAACATATCTTTAGTGTCTCTCATCCTCTTTCCCCTGTCTGTAAGAATATCTCTGTTTCTTTGATGTGGCTGGTATATTATCAGCACCTACTATCCTACAGACTACCAATCATGTCCTTTGTCCCCCAAGGTTGCATTCATTGCTGTGTAAAAGCAATTTCACTTCATTCTTTGCATTTCTCGACATACTAATTTCTCCTGCTTGGAGCTGTCTACCTTTTGTCTTTGTAGCTGTCATGTCATGTCTGAGTCAAGCTGAGGTCTAGGTACACTGGAATTTTAGTCATCAGTGTAGCTAGCCAAGTGAAACTCCCCCAGTATAGCTAACTTGCAACAAAAATGTCCCTTTTGCAGATCTACAGGGGTGACCATTTATTCATCTGACCATTTTGTATTTATGTCTTTTGGTAATTGTCAGAGGAATAATTGATCACCTTATAGTTATTTATACGGTATCTCAAACCAGGGTAAGGTGCACCACTATAAAGCAATCTGCACTATTCTATATAGTCTCTACATTAGGATTTGCACAAGGCCATATAGACTGGTGCTCACTAGGGCTGAAAAGCTCAATTCTCGCTTTTATCGGCTTGTTCTTGAAAATGAGAATGAGCAGAGAAACTCCCTAGATTCTCATCGAGAACAGCAAGCATCTTGAAACAGCCCTCCCGCTCACCACTCTTGAAAAACAAAAAAGGACCTTTTATAACCCTCCCTCCTCCCCCATCATGTACTCATTGGACTGCTCCAGCTGCTGGGTCTCTTGCTGCTCGGCTTCTCTGTGGAGGAATAGGAGGCACGAGGAGTCAGCAATTTTATTGAAAAAAAAAAAAACTTTGCAAAATGCAAATCACTATGCAAAATGGCCACTGGGGCCATTCCGTGCATGTGTAGCCCTTTTCCAAAATGGCGCCAGCAGCAGTGACACCATTTTGGATTTGGAAATGGGCAGTTGTTCTGCACATGCACAAACAGTGCTGCACATGTGCAAACAGCATTGCACATGTGGAGAATGCCTTACCTTTGCACCAGCGCTGGTGGTGCCATTTTGGAAAAAGACAGTGCATTTTCAGAATGGCCCTGGTGGCCATTTGCGCATGCGCAGTGATTTTTTCTTTTCTTTTCTTTCCTTTTTTCCTTTTTCTTTTTTGTGTGAGATATCTCACAAGATCTCATACTGGAGCTGAGTTCTCAGCAAGTTCTCAGGCCTGGCATGAAATCTCATGAGATATCTCATGAGAACAAAAGGGCTTCTCGTTTCAGCCCTAAAACAGGCAAATAATAATCATTTAATCCCCCCCCCACACCCCTACCAAATTGCACTTAGAGCACTTCACAACATTAAAATATGGTAAAACAATATAAAATCTGTTGAAAATATAAATCTATTTAAAAACAATTTTATGTATTTATTTATATTTTTATCCCTCCCTTCCCTATAAAAGGTTCAGGGCGGCTTAGAAAGAGATATATAAAACACATATAAAAGCAAAATAACAAGTCCATAAAAACAAGACAAAAAAACCCCCACAACCCTACAACCCTCCCACAACACCCCCCCCACAAAACCCACCCAATACCACTTTCCACTTCCCACATCCAACCCCCCCTCACACTCCTACCAAAACTCCAAATCCCCTATCCCTGCCCACCAAATGCCTTTACAAACAAAAAGATCCTACACTGCCTCTGGAAGACACTCGGGCACAGGTGCAAATGAACTTCTGGGGGAAGGGAGTTCCATAACTTCGAGGCAGCAACCGAGAATGCCTCTCTGTGAGCTCTTGTTGTATGAACAAGACTAACAGATGGTATCCACAGGGAGGCGCTCCTGGCCATTCGCAGGGGTGGAAGGACAGGTGGTTTCAGAGATATGGGGGACCCAGACCATTTATTTATTTATTTATTTATTTATTTAAAATTTATATTCCGCCCCTCCTGCCCACAGGGCAGCCCGGGGCAGCGAACAACATTAATTAAAACAGTATAAAATTTTAAAACAATTTAAAAATGCAATATGTGGGGGAAACCCCCACCCCACCCCTCGCCAAAAGCCTGACGAAACAGCGAGGTCTTACATATACGCCAAAACAGCAGGAGAGTGGGAGCCAGCTGAGCCTCCTCCAGGAGCGAATTCCACAGCACAGGGGCGGCCACCGAAAAAGATATAACATCGGTGGCTACCCACCTTGCCCGGGGAACCTCCAAAAAGGCTCCCACGGATGATCTCAAGGGTTGCATGGGCACATGGGGAGTGAGGCGGTCTCACAGATAAGCAGGGCCCAAGCCGTGAANCAGCACCTTGAACCTGGCCCGGTGCTTTATAGGCAGCCAGTGCAGAGCTCCACTGGTGTCATGCACTCCCTGCGACCTGCCCCCATCAGGAGATGGGCCACGGCATTCTGCACCAGCTTCAGCCTCCAGACCAGCTTCTCGAGCAGCCCCACATAGAGCGCCTTGCAGTAATCCAGCCTCGAGGTGATGAAGGCATGGATGACAGTGATGAGGTCGGAGTCTGAGAGATATGGCCGAAGCCGCCGGACAAGATGTAACTGCCAAAACGCGCTCCCCACCACGGCCATAATCTGAGATTCCAAGCTGAGCCGTGAATCAAGGAGCACACCTAAACTCTGCACTTGAGAGACCATGGGGGGCAAACCCCCCCAACAAGAGGAGATTCAACCACCCCCAGGTCCCCAAGCCCTCGCCCACCAACATCACCTCTGTCTTGTCAGGATTTAATTGCAGATGGCTTGACCTCATCCAAGCCCCCACAGCTGACAGGCACTGGGAAAATAAGGAGACTGCATGGTCTGGGTCGATGGAAAAAGAGAGGCAGAGCTGAGTGTCATCAGCATACTGATGACACTGCATGCCCTGAAACCCCCTCATGATCTCCCCTAACAGCTGCATATAGATGTTAAACAAGAGGGGGGGACAGAATGGCACCCTGCGGGACTCCACACGTGAGGTCTCGGGGGGAAGACGTACACTCTCCCAAGACCACCCGGTGAGCTCTCCCAGCCAGGAACGAATGAAACCAGTCCAAGACCATTCCGCCTATTCCGGCACGGTCCCACAGGTGAGTCACCAACACCTAGGGCTTTAAAGGTCAAAACCAGCAGTTTGAATTGTGCCCGGAAAGCTATAGTGAGCCAGTGCAGACTCTGGAGCACCTGTGTAATGTGTTCCTGGCCCCTCACTTCCAAAAGGAGGCAAGATGCTGCATTCTGCACCAGCAGTCATCAAGGGCAGCCCCACGCATCTGCAACATAGAGCACATTGCAGTAATCTAGCCTCGAGGTGAGGAAAGCATGGATGACAGTACAGTGGCCATATCTGAATCAGAAAGAAAAGGCTGCAGCCTCCTCACCAGATGGAGTTGGTGAAAACTGAAAAGCACTCCTGGACACCTCCATAACCTAACAATCCAGGAGGAGCAAAGGGGCCAGAAGCACTCCAAGTCTGTGAACCTGATTGATCAGAGGGGGCCGGACTCCATCAATCCCTTCCAGGCCAAAGGTTAGCCAAACATCGTCACCTCAGTCTTGTCTGGAATTGAGCTTCAATCGGCTCACCCTCATCCAGTCCCCAGCAGCTAGGCAATGGGTAAGCACTGAGAGTGAAGGAGCTGGGTCAGATGAAAGAGAGATAGAGCTGGGTGTCATCAGCATACTGATGGCACCTCACCCCAAACCTATGAATGATCTTGCCCAAAAGTCGTATATACACCTTGAACAAGAAGGGAGACTGAATGGAGCCCTGTGTGACCCCACAGGGGAGGTCCAGAGAGGACAACAATCAATCACCTATCACCACTCTCTGGGACCTCCCCAACAGGAAGAAGCAAAACTTCTCAAGAGCAGTTCTGCGTACTCACACCAGGTCCCACAGTCACGTAAACACCACCTTGTGATCAACCATATCAAGACCACCAAAAGATCTAACAAGATCAACAGGGTAGAATTCTCCTTGTCAGTCTCCAGGCACAGGTCATCAACCAAGGTCACAAGCACAGTCTCGGTGCCATACTCATGGCAAAAGCACAACTGAAATGGGTCCAAGAATCCAATGATATCAAGATGAGCCTGGAGCTGTCGGGCAACCACCCGTTCAATTACCTTCCCTAAAAAGGGAAGGTTAGAGACAGGCTGATAGCTGGCTGGAGAGTCAGAGTCCAAAGATGGCTTCAGTTGTTAAGCAGGGGCTGGACAACTGCAGTTTTAAGAATGTCCAACAACCTACCCTTCTGAAGGGAGGTGATGACAACCCTAGGCAGCAAGGGCCCTAACAGCTCCCGGCTGGTTTTCAACAGCCAGGACAGGCAAGGATTTTGTTCACAACTAATTTCCCTCACCACCCCAAGCACCTCCCCCACATCAGTGGATAATACCAATTGAAACTGATCCAAATAAACAGGACAAGACTAAGCTTTCATAACTTCAAACTCTGATTCTGCAGGTAAATGGCAGCACCCAAGTCATGATGAATACGAACGATTTTGTCTGCGAAGTAATTAATAAAAATGTCACAGCAGGCATCAGATGACTCCATTTCTGGGTGGAGGCAGACTGGATTAACTAGGCCCCTCACCCCTTGAAACAGGTCCGCCAGACAAGACTTCACAGATGTCTTCACCTCCATCACAGCCACGGCATAGTCCTTTAAAAAGGACCTATGCTGCCATCAGTCAGTTTCAGCATGAGTCAAGCACCACCTGCTCTCTAACTGCTTACCCTCCTGCTTTAGGTCCTCTATATTCCAGGGTGACCTATGCCACTACAGCGAAGGGAGCAGACATCTGGGGTCAACTGTGTCGATGGCCATGGTCAAGATGTCATTCCACAAGGTGACTAGGCCATCGACAGAATAGCTACTAAGGTCAGTAGGTAAATCCCCCAAAGAGTTCTGGAAACCAATTGAATCCATTAGTCTCCGAGGGTGGACCACCCTAATAGGTCCACAACCCCAATGAAGGGATAGAAGGGCACGGATCTGTGCCTTCAGAAGGTAATGATCCGACCACAACAAAGATGTCATAACAACACCCAATAATCAGAACCCCCATTTCCAGACTGGTGCAAAACATCAAGTCCAATGTGTGTCCCACCTCATGTGTTGGACCAGATATTACCTAGGATAAGCCCATGATTGTCATGGCAGCCATAAACTCCTGCTCTACCTCAGAAAGGCTAGCCTCAGTGTGTATGTTGAAATCACCCAAGACAATAAGTCTGGGCGATTCCAACACCACCTCTGAGACCAGTTCGGCTACAGCAGTCAGGGAGTCAGCTGGGCAGCAGGGTACTTGGTACACCAGCAGAATCCCTAATCTGTCTCCTGCCTATCCAATATTAGGCAGACACACTCAACATTGGGTGAGTCAGGCACCAGATACCCTTGAAAGGTCAAGGTGTCTTTACAGATCACAGCCACTCCACACCACCGGCTCCGGATCCTAGGCTGATGCCACACCAAGTACCCGGCTGGCACCATCTTGGACAAAATTGGCACCAATGCCTCATTCAGCCAGGTCTCTGTAATGCAGATGAGGTCAGCGGCCTCATCCTGAAAGAAATCATAGCTGGTTGATGTGTTATTAGCCAAGGGTTCTACTGACCTTAGCCCCCAAATATCCCAAAAGGGGGTGGGGGCGGGAAGCGGGACACAGGGACAGACACCAAGAGCATCTCCATAGAGCCCATATAATCTATCCTCCCCCACCACGCATCCCCATGCCCAACATGACCCCAATAGCGGCCCCCTCCCAACCCTCTCCAAACAAGCTTCCTCCTCCAGCATATGATTCTCCACCTCCCAAGGTGGCCCACAAGGTCCCTGGGAGATGGGTAGCCAGAAAGGGTTCCCAAGCCCAGTATCCTCAGAGGTGGAACGGCAAGGATGGCAGGCAGGAAAACACGCCCTTCATCCCTGTGCATGCACTCCCCCTCTCACCGTGGGACCATGACACTTCCTCCCACCGTCTTCCCCAGTGCCTGTACCCCCCTCCCACTGGGGGGCAAAGGCACACCCTCCCACTCTCTAGCCACATATCCACACTCCCACCCTCTTCCCACAGGCCCATACCCCCTGCAGGGGGGTAGGGGTCATGGCCCTTCCTTTCCCACCTGACTCTCAGTTCCCCCCTCACACCCCACTAATGGCCGCTGCCTTTGGGGTTGGGTTTAGGCTGCCGTCACCAGGCTACCACCTGCAAGAGGCTGAAGCTTTGTGGGTGCTGGAGGGTAAGGGTGGAGCAAGCCCAGGTGTTTCAGCAGTCACAGTTCTTCCCACCCCCAGCAACACAATTTAAAAGGGAAAGGTAAAAAGGGAGGACAGAACACATTAAGAGGAACCAGCAATGGATCCTAAAAGCATCTGAAGAATAAATAACTTAAATAAGCCTCCATGTGATTTTTAAAGGTGAGAAAGGAAAAACTAAGATGGACATCTGGAGGGAGCGAGTTCCACACTTAGGAGCCCGTGACACCAAAAGCCCAATTGCCTGCCAACTTAAGGTGTGATGGTGGGATCCCCAAACAGAGGGTGGTTTTTGAGTGCACAGATAACCATCAGGGCAAGGTTCTAGGAGTAGGTTCAAAATATATCCCAGGCCTATACCATTCAAGGCTCTGAAAACCAGCAGTGCAATCTTAAATTAAATTCACCACTCTGCAGGCCGTCAGTGCAGAGAACACAGGGCAAGTTTAATATGATCATGGCTTCCCAAACCAGTAAACAACCATGCTGCCGCATTCTGAAAAAGCTGCAAGTGATGGAGAAGTGCCTCTGGAAGCCCATAGAAGAAGGAATTACAAAAAAATCAAGTTTCGTGGTCACCAGGGTCATTGTGGCAAGGTCAGCTTGAGATAAACAAGGGTGTAGCTTACCAAATTGCGTAACTGAAAAAAAATCTCCGAACCATGTCCAATACCTGAGTTTTCATGGACACAGAGTATGGTCAAAATGATGCCCAAGTTCTTTACCTGGCCCACTACCTCCACCCATACTACCTCAAAAAGCAGAGGCCTAAGAGAGGCAAGAGTATTCTCATATCAGCTGTTCCTCCCCACTTCAGTCTTCCCCAGAATGAGCACAAGGTAGTTCTGATGCATCCAGCCAGCTATGTTGTTCAGATATTCCTCCAAAGTAGAGGCCAAGGTGTCAGGGCTCACAGGAGAAGAGATATGCCGTTGGGTATCTATGATCCTCAACCCCATGCTTCATAATATCCTCGAAGGATTGCATGTATACTCTGAACAACATGGGTGAAAGAATAGAACCTTGGGGAACTCTGTATTTCAAGTCTCTTGAGGTGACACATAACCATACATAGCCGCCAAATGATGTAGCTCTTTAACTTCAAGGTATGACTCAGATCACTGATCTTCAGATTCTGTTACTCCAGTGAAATTCCTCATTCACCAAAGGAACAATCCATGGTCAGTTATATCAAATCCTGCTGTAAGGTCCAGCATGACCAAAATGGCCAGCTTTCCTCAATCTAAAATCATCAGCAGATCATTCATCACCCTGACAAGTGTGGTCTCTATCTGTGGGTAGGCCAGAACCCAGACTGAATTTTTTCTCTGTAGCCATACTGCCACAAAGCTTCGGTGTGTTTAAAATTCATCTGTATTAGTTATTTATATGGTCTGTGAGAGATGGCCTATATATAATCCCCATTTTACAGATGTGAAACTGAGGTATAAGGAGCCTACCGACTTCCCAGTGTAATACAGGAAGACTGTGCCATAGGTGAGAATCCCAAGTCTCCTAGGAATTCCCAGGTCTCCCAATAGTCTAACTACATGCCCATCCTTCCTTCTAAGCCCCTGATTTTAGATGTGTATGTTTGAACTTCAAAATTTAACTTCAGGCTTCCATTGTTAAACTCTGGTTCGATAAGCTATTTATTCATTTTTTTAAGGCTATGCAGAAATGATACAGGACTGTTAGCCACTTAATGTCACTGGTAAAGCTGAGAGGAGAGTGTACTTTTGTAAAATTAGAAATAAATGAAAGACAATCACCTCATTCTTTGGAGTTAATACATTTTGGGTGATTTCAGACGTTACGGGCGGCCGGTTCACCACAGCGAACCACCAGGGGGGGCGAACAGCGCAACCACGCCCGGGGGTTGGAAAACGACCCAAACAGACGTGCCGGGAACGGCACCACGGCCCGGAACCGGGCCGCACCATCACGGCCCGTGGCAGCACAACAGACGTGCAGCCGAACCCCCGGCGGGCGCTAAACCCCCACAAGGCACCGGGCAGGGGCGGGACACAGACATGGCCGACTGAGGGCAAACGAAGGCACAAGGCACTCAAGGGAACGCCCACACAAGGGAAACGGGAAGGGAGGGGGGAAGAGCGAGAACAGGCTGACAGCCGGCTCACACAGCGGTCCCGCAGCAGGGCACAATGCACGGCCACACGCCCGGGCACACACACTCACACCAGGGAAAGGCCGGGAAGGGGGGAAGGGGCGCCCGGAACGCCCCACCCGGAACACCGGCAGGGAGGGGGGGGGCACCACCACGGGGCAAGGCACGGACAGCAGCAACCCCCACACCACCCCAGTCCAGTCCAGTCCAAGGAGGTGCCCCCACAGGAACAGAGGCAGTCTCGGAGGGGGGGGCGGACCCCCGGAGCAAGGCACGTTGGGGGCCCCCAAAGCACAGCGAGGCCGGCGGAGGGGCGCCAGGAGGAGGAGGAAGGGGGCCCCACAGTCAAAGGCTGGCACAGGCAGGGCAGCCGGGTCCAGCGGTGCTCCTCCGCAGCACCAGCGACGCTCAGGCAGCACCCACGGAGTCACGGGGATGGAGGGGGCCCAGGACCACGGCCAGGGGCAGCAGCAAGCAGCGAGGCGGGCGGGAGCTCACCGAGGTGGGGTCCGCAGGTCGGGAGCGGCCAGCGGGGACCAGGCCCCCCCCCCGGGCCGGGGCGGGAGCCCACACGGGGGCACCACGCCGGGGGGGGCAGGCCAGCGACGCGGGGCTCACGGGCCGCTGCCGGGGGCCCCGCTGGCCCCAGGGCCCGGGTGGCCCGCCCGGTGGACCAGGTGGGGCCAGTGCAGCATGCCCCGGCGGTACCCCTGCAAGGACATGTAGTGGGCGATCAGGTAGTAGGCCTCGAAGGGATCGGGCATGGTGAGGGCCAGCTGCACATCCACACGCGCCCACACCGCCAACAGGGATGACATCTCCACCGCGGAGGGCTCCGGCACACAGCAGGCAGCAGAAGGGGGCCACGGAAGATGCCCCAGCTCCAGAAGCCGCTGGAACGCCGCCCCACGGGTGCGCTGGTACCCACGGGCCCCGTGAACACAGGAGAAGTAGCTCACGGCCAAGGCAGGGCCACCCTCGGCCAGGCACTCCGAGTAGGCGCCCAGACCACACACCACCAGCGCTGACACGGTCTCAGAGGCGCTCCAGGGCACATGGGCGCACAGCACCTCCGGGATGCGCCCCTCGGGGAAACGAGCCAGCCCCAGGGCCTCCGCATGCAGCCGGCAATCACGGGCGCTCACCACATGGCCAAAGTAACGGAGCCCGGAGCTCAGGCTCTCGTAGGCACCTGCACGGCTCCCCGGCCCGGCCAGGAGCAGCTGCACGGCAGGGGTGTGCCACAGGTCGCACAGAGACATGGTCTCGCGGAAGGCCCAGATATGGGGGGCCCCTTGGGGGCCGGACAGCGGGAGCCCCATGGATGGGCAGCCAGCCATGGTCCAGCACAACAGGGAATGGGACACGGAGCCCGGAGGGCACACAGACTGCCCAGGGCCGGGAGAGGCTCGGCCCGGCCCCCGGGACAGGGAACACGGGCCCGCACCGCAACATTGTAGCACAACAGAGCGAGGCGTGGGGTGCGGGCCCGGCACAGCTGCAGAGAACAACAGCGAGCTCTCTGTCTGCCTAATCGCACCTTCAAGGCCATCCCGCTACAAACAGCGAGGGGAGGGGGCCCGGGGTGCTGGGGGCGGGAGCAGCCGGAACGCACCGGCACAGGGCGCGCGCAGGCCCGCGAGGCCGACCCCCGGGCGGAGCCACCAGCACCGGGCCGCCATAAGCGCTCCCAGCCCCCACCGGGGCCCCAGCACCATGGAGCGCGATAGGGCAGGTGGGAACTGGATGTTCCTCGCGCTCGCGGCTGAGTGGCACCGTGACCACACTGAGCAGCTGTGCCTCCTGACCGAGAGGGTGCACCTGGCCGTCCGCCTGCGCTATGTCCTGGCCCTGCGGGCTGGCGTGCGCCTCCGGGGCCAGCAGGCCCGCAGGAGAGTCCGTGGCCGGCTCAGGGCTCGGCGCCGGGCCTGGGGGGCGTGGCTGGCCGCCTGCCGGAGCCTCACCCGGCCCGCTGCGCTCCGAGGGGCCGCGAGGCGGTTCCGCTGGGCAACGCAGACCCTCCGCCGGGCAGCGCTGCTGGCCATGCCCATAGCGCGGAGCCTATGGGTCACGGAGCGGCCCCAGGCCTGGTGGGAGCGGGCCCAGGCCCACTGGGGGGAGGCCGAGTGGGGGTCCCACTTCCGGATGGGCAAGGCCACCCTGCTGCGCCTAGCGGAGCTCCTCGCGCCCTGGCTGGAGCGGCAGCACACCTCCATGCGGGAGCCCATCCCCATGGTCCAGCGGGTGGCCATAGGGGTCTGGGCCCTCGCAACGCCCGACTCCTGCCGCTCCGTGTCCCAGCACTTCGGGGTGGGGCTCAGCACGGTCGCCTGCATCGTGCGGGATGTGTGCGAGGCTGTGGAGGGCGTGCTCCTCGACAGGACCATCCAGCTCCTGGACCAGGGCGCTGTGATGGCTGGCTTCGCGGCCGGGGGCTTCCCGAACTGCATCGGAGCCGTGGACGGCACACACATCGAGATCCTGCGCCCGGCCGCGGGGGAGGCCCTGGAGTATGTGAACCGGCACGGATACTACTCCCTGCACCTGCAGGGGGTGGTGGACCACCGGGCCCGCTTCATAGACATCTACACGGGCAACTCCGGCCGGAGTCACGACGCCAGGATCATGACCATCTCCCCCTTCTATGCCCGCATGTACCGGGGGGACTTCGCGGACATGGGCATGAGGTGGATCGAGGGTGTTCCCATGCCCCCCTGCATCCTGGGGGACCCCGCCTACCCCCTGACCCGCTGGCTGATGAAGGTCTACCCTGTCCCGAGCACCCCTGCGGAGCAGGTATACAATACCCGCCTGTGTGCGAGCCGGACCGTGGTGGAGCGTGCCTTCGGGGCCCTGAAGCAGCGCTGGAGGAGTCTAGCTGGCCGCCTGGACTTCACCGTCCCCACCTCCGCCCTGGTGATCGGTGCCTGCTGCGTTCTGCACAATGTGTGCGAGACCGAGGGGGCGGCCCTGGAGTACCCCGAGCCCCACCGGCCCCCCGGTCCTGTTCCCCTGTACGTGAACGCAGGGAACCCCCGGGAGTACCGGTATGCCAAAAGGATCCGGAACGCCCTTGCAACCCACATCGCCCGGGGGGGCCCGCTGTGAGGGCCTTCCCGCCCCTGGGGGCCCCACCCCCCGTTCCGTGCCCATGCCCCTGTACACGCGGTCCCACAGCCCTGTCCCCCCCACAAACGGGCCGGGGACAACTGTCTCTTTACAACACTTTATTGCCCACACAGTGCACACAATCACCCTGTGCCCCCTCCCCACCCCCGTCCCCGTGACCCCGTCCACCACCCGCCCTCATGTGGCCCTCCCCCTCCCCCCCCTTCCCACCATCCCCCCGCGTTTCCTGGGCCGACCCCTCGTGCGGCCGCTTGGGCCCACCGAGCTCTGGGAGCTCCCCTCCCCCCCACTGTCCGTGTCCCCTGCCGTGTCCTGGGCCGGTCCCGGCCCCGGCAGGGGGCCGGGCGGCGGATGGGCAGCTGTGCCCGGTGCCCCGGTCGCGCCCCGGGGGGGCTGGACCCTCCGGAGGCCCGGGGGCACTGGGAGGCGCATGCGAGGGCCCTGGGGCCGGGGGGGCGCCAGGGGCGGCAGGGCTGGGCCCGGGGGCGCCGAGGGGCCCGGCATGGGGACCTGGGCGGGCAGGGCGCCCGGAGGTGCGCCGGCCATCACGTAGGCACACATGGTGCCCGCATGCAGGAGCAGGGAGGTCCCAATGTCGTGGGACCTGTCCATCTTTGCGCTGTGCTCCCGCACCATGCCCTGTATGTCCTGCCGGAGGCCCCTGAGCAGCCCCTGCTGCCGCTGGTGCTCCCGGCGCTCCCGCCTCCGCTCCAGGCGCACCTCCGCCTCCAGCCGGCGGTCTGTCTCCAGGGCCTTCTCCATGGACCGCTCTATGGCCGCCTCCATGCGGTCCACGGAGGCGATCATGCGCTCCCCCTGTTCCTCCGCCCTGCGGACGATGTCCTCCGCTTGCTCCTCCCTGCGCCTGCGGACCCGCGCCCGGTACTCCCGCATCCGCTGGGCTGGGGCCGCGGCCGGCGGAGGCGCCGCGCGCGGGGGCTGCCCTGTGGAAATGGGCGGGTGGGTCAGTGCAGGGCCCTGTCCCCTAGCGGGGTCGGGTCCCGGGGCCCCCTGCCCCCCCTCCCCCACTGAGGCCAGAGGCCCCCCTGGGCTGGCGCCCGGGGGGCCCTCCCGCAATCCCAGCCCTCCCGCCTTACCTGGGTCCGGCACCTGCTCTCCTGTGCCCTCCGCGGGGGCCTGCACCGTCTCGCTGGCCCGGTCCTGGGGCTCCCCATGTCCTGCGGGCGGGAGAGGGGGGAGCGGGTGAAGGGGGCTGGTTGTGGCCCCTGCAGCAGGGCCCCCACCCCCGCCCCTGCCACCGGCCCCCTGGTCGTGCCCCCCCCTGCCCTGGGGGCCCGCTTACCCTCTATGTCCGTCTCCGAGCCTTCGGAGGCCGGCGCCTCACCCTGGGAGTGCTCCCCCTGGGACCACTGGCTGAGGGTGGTGAAGGTGCCGACCTCCGACTCCGCCTGGCCGGCCCGGCGTTGGGATGTCTCCGGGCTGCTGCTGGGGGGGGGCCTTGGGGCTTCTGCGGGTCCCGGGTGGTCCTCCTGGGGGTGGGGGTCCCCTGAGCTCGTGTCTACCGGGCGGGCGGCGAGGGGAGGGGGTACCTCGGCCCGCTCCCTGCCCTGGACCACAGCGCTGCCCACCAGGCGTGGGGCAACGATGGAGCCCTTCATGTGAAGGATGCGGTCCAGGGCATCGTAGTAGGGGGCGGTGCGGGCCCCGTGGCCGGAGCGGCTGTTATTGTCCTTGAGGGCCTTGTACCCCCTCTTGAGCTCCTTGGCCTTCGAGCGACACTGGTTGACAGTGCGCTCGTGCCCCGCCGCCTCCATGTCGCGCACGATGTCCCGGTAGACATGCTCGTTGCGCTGGTTTATTGCGAGCTCCACCTGGTACTCGAGGGTCCCCCAGATCCGTATGAAGTCCCGGGTCTCCTGGAGGCCCCACTGTCCCCCTCTGTGATAGGCCTTCCTCCGGCTGGGCCCCTGCTGTTCCTCCTCCCGGTGCAGCTCCTGCTGCACCTGCCTGTGCTCCTCCTCCACCTCCTCCTGGGGGTGCGCCTCCAGGGGCCGGGGGCCGGGCTCCTCCTGGGGCTCGTCCGCCCGGGCCGACTTTCGTGTCTGGGGGGGGGAAGGGGGGTGGTTGGTTGCTGGGTGAGGGTGTGGGCCCTCTCGGGGGCCCCCTGCCCCCCTGCCCTCCGCCCGGGGTCCCCCTGCCCCCCTGCCTTCCGCCCGGGGTCCCCCCGGCCCCCTCCACAGGGGGTTCCCCTGTGCCCCCTGTTCCCCTCCCAGTGGGTGCCCTTACCCGTTTCCTGGGTGCCTCCTGTGGGCCTGTTCCGGCCGCTGTCCCCGGGGCGGCGCGACCCGGCTGCAGCTGTGGTTGGTGTTCCCGGGGCGCCTCCCTGGTCGGGTGCTCCCGTGTGCCCCCTTCCTGCACCTGTGCCCCCTCCGCCTGCATCGCTGGGCCTGGCTGCACGTCCTCCGCCTCCTGTGCCGCCGCTGTCGCTGCTCGTGCCTCCGGTCTCTTCCGCTTCCCTCCTCGCTCCATCCCGCCACGCTTGCTTGCTGCTGCTCTCGCTTTAAATCTCCCTCCGGTGTTTGTGTTGGTGCTGGTTGCCTGGCAGCGACGCTGCGTGCCTCGTCCCCGGCCGGGGCTCCATTTTTTTGGTTCCGCTGGGGGATTGGCGTCCAGACGTTACTTTTGCTTGGTTCCCTGTGGGGGTTGGTTTGACCACGCTTCCCGAGACCTTCCCCCGGCTAGCCCGGGAAGCGTGGTTCAAACTGACCCCATGTGGGTATTGAGCGTGATGAACATCTGGCGCACGCCGTTCAGACGTTCCGGGCCCTTTGGCCCCGCGGGGGGGTTGAGCGTGGTTCAGTGTGGTTCAGCGTGATCTCGTAACGTCTGAAATCACCCTCTGTATAGAGCAGACTGAATTCCTTCTAAATTCATTGGGGATACTTTGGTGTAAGTGAGAAGAGAACTTGACCCAGTAAGTGAACACACAGAACATCACTTCTAAGTCTCTGTTTCAGTATGGAAATTGGTAAATGTGTCTGTACCCTTCTTGTTTTTGTTCTGGGATTACCTGACTCATCAGATGCTGGTGGTCTGGATTAGATGTGTTCTGTCTTTGAACAAGCGAGACGCTTTAAATTCCAATTCAGCAAGAAATTTCTGTGAACTGGAACAACATTGCAGTGTGGTCTCTGAAGATGCATTTCAAATACATCCTTGACAGTGAGAAGCTCGTAAGCTTGAAGAGGGCATGGGGCTTTATCTTTGAGGAGTGGCAGAGTGCACAGCTGTGCTCATCATTTCACTGCCAGAGTCAGCACTTACGTGGCAAGGAGCTGAAGCTGGTAGCAGCAGAAATCACTCACCCCTTCTGCCTGTTATAAAAATGAATGATGTGATGTACAGAATGGCTTGTTACACAAGAATTTGCCAGAGACCCAAATCCAGCAACACTTACTAAATTCGTTAATGAAAGAAAAAACCTCCCCCTGAACTGTAAGGGATCTTTGTTCAAATAAAAATGAGTGAAGTCTGTAGCCTTTCAACCTCAGTTTCAATTACTCAGGGTAATTTCAGACATTACGAGATCACAGTTAACCACAGTGAACCACAGACAATCCCGCGGCACGCCCAAAGAGCCCTGAACATCTGATCAGTGGCATCCAGATGTTCACCACAGTCAATCACCTGTAGGAGCCAAAACCAACCACGGTTCTGGAGGTTGGGACGGGACCATCCCCAGAATTGTGGTCAAAGCGATTTCCACCGGGAAACCACCGAATGTAACGACTGAACGGCAACCACCAGGCGGGATCAAACAAAATGATCCCCAGCCATGGCAAAAGCACACAGCGTCGCTGCCAGACAACAAGCAACACACAGACCAGGGAGGGAGATTTAAAGGGCACACAGCAGCAGGGGAACGTGGCAGGATGGAGCAAGGTAGAAGGGCGAGGAGAGCGGAGGGCGAGCGAGGAAGGGAGGAGGGGGAAGTGGTGATGGTGGAGGAGGAGGAGCATCACCAGCACCAGAACCAGCAGCAGCGGCAGCTGGAAAAGGCCGCCCCAGACGGGACAATCGGCCAGGGGACAGAGGCACCCTGGAAACGGGTAAAGAGAGCGAGGGGGGGCCTGCACAGTGGCAGAGGCGCACGAAGGGGGGGTGCCTGGTGGGAAGGGGGCAGGGAGGCGGGCCACGGGTCAGAAGGACCGAGGCACCTAACCCGTCATTTACGACCCACAGACCTGGAAATAGGCCCGGGAGCTGGAGTCCCCGGAGGAGACCGGCGGAGGGGAAGTGGAGGAGGAGGAGCAGAAGGAGGGCACACGCGGGAGATGCCGGTACCAGTGAGGGGGGAAATGGGTGCATAAGGAGACCCAGGACTTCATCCGGATCTGGGGGTCCCTGGAACACCAGGTAGAGCTAGCCATGAACAAATGGAATGAGCACATGTTCACGGAGATTGTATGGGACATGGAGGTGGCGGGGCACCACAGGACTGTGGGCCAATGCCGCTCCAAGGCCAAGGATCTCAAAAGGGGGTACAGGCCATAAAAGACAACCACCGGTCCGGACATAGAGTACGGACCGCCCCCTACTGCGAGGCCTTGGCCGCATACTTCACATGAAGGGCTCAATGGTCGCCCTACGGCTTGCGGGGAGTGCCGTGGTCCAGGGCAAGGAATGGGCAGACATACCCCTGCCCCTGGCAGCCCCACCTGCAGGTACTGACTCCGGGGACCCAGCCCCCCCAGAGGAATGCCCCGGGACCTCAGAGAACATCAGGCCCCCCTCACGAAGCAACACAGGGAGCCCACAACCACAGTCCAAATTGGGCGGATCCAAGGCTGGAACACTGGTCACCCTGAGCCAGTGGATGTAGGGGGAGCACAGGCACACAGAGGAGCTGACCTCAGAGGGATCAGAGACAGACCTAGAGGATAGGCAAGTGGTTGGGATGGCTAACAAACCATAGGGGGTGCACCCAGGGGTGGGGGATCCCCACAGGGTGTGGATCCCCACAGGGTGTGGATCCATCCCCGTGGCCCCCAGGAACCAGGGAATGTGGGAAGGGGTGCATGGGGGCCTGCCTGGGCACAAAACAGGGGGGGACAGGTGCAGCTGACCAGGCGGCACAAGCCCCTGGTGCCAGTGACTGGGGGAGACGGTGGGATGGGGACTGGGCCCATGCAAGGGTAACGCAACCCCTCACATCCATTCCCCAACAGGTGCACTCACGCCCCCGCATGTGGGACCACCAGGTGAGGCAGACAGCAGGGAACAGCCGCAGCAGCAGCCAGTGGAACCACGGTGAGGTACCATGGCAGGGGGGGCAACGGGGGTGCACCGAGGGCACGGATGGGCAGATGAGGCATGGGACCCCCCACCGCCCTTGTACAATGTGCCCAGTGGCTTGGGGGGGAGGGAAAGGGGGATGGGCGGGGCACAGGGGGGCATCAACAGGGAGGAACAGACCAGCATGGAGCAGGGGGAGCAGATGATTGCTGCCATCGACCACATGGAGGTGGCCACAGACAGGGCCCTGCAGCATATGGCGGCCAAGGACTGGCAGCTGATGGCGGAAATGAACCAGGAACAGTGGTGGAAGTGCCGGGAGCACATATGGTAGATGGAGGCATTTGGGCTGCTACAGGAAGCCATAGATCGGCACGGAGCAAATACGGAAGATGGACTGGTCCCTGGACATTGGCACCTTGCTGCTGCTGCATGCAGGGACCATGAACTCCTACATCATGGCAGCCACTCTGCCTGGCACCATACCAGCTCCAGCACCTCAGGCTCCACTCTGCAGTGCCCCCACCACCCCCACCACCGCCCCAGCCGCCGGCACAGCCGCTGGGTCCGTGCATCTGCCTCCCGGTCCCACCCAGCCTCTGGAGGCAGCAGCCACCCAGGGAGGCCCCTCCAAAACTGCTGGCACTGCCCCCTCCCCCCATCCCTGCCACACAAACCAGTTCGGACCCGGAGGCTGCCCAGGACATGGTCGGGGATACCGACAGCGGGGGTGAGGAGAACTCTCAGAGCTTCACGGCGCCCGGAAGGTGGCCAAGGGGACGGTCCAGGAAGCAGCAGAGTTGGGAGGGATGGGGATGGGGGTGGTAGTGGTAGGGTGGGCCAGGGAGCAGCAGTGGGGGGGGAGAGGGGGACAGGGATCACCTAATGGACATTAAACGCATGGGTGTACACAACCAACCACTTTATTGTGTGAGTAACGGTATTGGGATGGGGACGGGGGATTGCACGATGAGGTGAGTCATGATGACTCATCTCATGGGTGAAGCACGATGACAGATGGGGCTTGCCATGGGGAGGCCCCCCCCCCATGGCTGTGGGCGAGCAGAGGTGCTCGGATGGCTGGTGCTGTGAGCTGCCTGTGTGGACAGGGTGGGGTCCCGGGGACCAGAGGGGTCCCGTTGCAGCCTGGGGGGGGGGGCAGGGCCAGCCCAGCACACTCAGGCTCTGCCATCACTGGATATACGCCTTGCCAGGGCAGCACAGATCCACTTGGCATAGCGGTATTCCTGCAGGTTCTCAGCTTCCACGTAGAGCATGGGTTCTGGTGGCCGCTGGGGCATGGGGAACACCAAGTCTCACATATGTTGTGCAGGACACAGCAGGCACCGATAACGAGGGCCGAGGTCTCCACAGCGAAGTCCAGCCAACCAGCAAGGCACCTCCAGCGCTGTTTGAGGGCACCAAAGGCCCTCTCGATCACTGTCCTTGAAGCGCATAGCCGGGCATTGAACAGTGCCTTCACAGGGTTCCTGGGGACCGGGTATGCCTTCATGAGCCAGTGGAGGAGGGGATAGGCTGGGTCCCCCAGAATGCAGAGGAGCATCAGCACCCCCTCGATCCTGGACATCCTCATGTCAGCAAAGTCCCCGCAGTACATCCGTGCATGGAGGGGCGAGATGGCAAGGATCCAGGCATCATGGCTGTGGTCAGAGTGGCTGGTGAAGATGTCTGTTAACATGCCCCGGTGGTCCGCAACCGTCTGGAGCTGCAGGGTATGGTACCCGTGCCGGTTGATGTATTCACCAGCATCCCTGTTTGTGGGATGGAGGATCTCGATGTGGGTGCCATCCACAGTGCCCAGACAGTTGGGGAAGCCACCAGCCTCAAAGCCAGTCAGCACAGCTGCCTGGTCAACAATCTGGATCGCATGGTCCAGGAGCATGCCCGCCATGGCCTCGCAGAAGTCACGGAGGATGCCCGTGACAGTTCTCAGTCCCACACCGAAGTGCTGTGCCGCGGACTGGCAGGAAGCGGGGGTTGCCAGTGCCCAGACAGCTATGGCTATGTGCTGGACCACGGGTATGGGGGTGTGCATGGGGGTGTGCAGCCATTCTATCCAGGGCACTAACAGCTCAGCAAGACTCAAGAGGCACCGCCTGTCCACGCAGAAGTGTGGCCTCCCCTCTGCATCACCTCAGCTTGCCAGGGCCCAGTCCACCATTCCTGTGCCTGGTCCATGACCCAGAGCCGCCTTTGTGTGGGCATGGCAAGCATGACAGCGTGTCCCATGGCCACCCGGCACCAGTGGTGTCACCTGGCTGCCTCCCGAAGAGCAGCTGCCCGCCCTCAGGCGAGGCGCAGGGCCTGTTGGTACGCCCCGGACACCCGCAGGGCCCTGAGCTTGGCCTGGGAGCACCAGCACCCGTGGTGGCTATGCCGGGTGCCCAAAGCCTGTCTCTTATACACATCTAGATGTGTATAAGAGACAGCCCCTGATGCCCGCAGGGCCCTGAGCTTGGCCTGGGAGCACCAGCACCCGTGGTGGCTGCGCTGGGCGGCCACAGCACTCCTGGCCAGGCACCCCCGAATGCGGGTGCCCAGGTGGAGCAGGTCCGTGGAGAGCCGCAGGAGGTCTGTGTGCTCCTGGTACCACTCCACACATAGGCCCAGGTGCAGCCAACATGTGCCCCTCTGACCCACGTCCATGGCGGACTGTGGCCATGGTGCGGTCCGGCGCATGGCTCTCCTGCCTGTGTTCTGGGCCCGCCCCTGCTCCGTGACCCGCCCTTGCACCTGTGAGGCAGGCCCCAGTGCAACCGTGATGGCTGTCCTCGGCCACCTGCCCCACCGCCAGCTGGCCGGCAGCTCATGTGTGGCTGCTGAGGGTGCCCCCCCCCGGGTGCAGCTGCGCTCCTGGCAAGGGGGCTCATGCCCCGGGCCCACATGCGCCCGTCCGTGCGGTCCTCAGCTGGTTGCCTGTTGTCATCACCTCCCTGCTATCAGTGCTTACTGGACTGTCTCTGCGCTCGGTTCCTGCAGCTGTGCTGGGTCCGCTCCCCATGCATCGCTTGCTCACCATCCCATGTTGTGGCCTGTAGGCTTATCGTGTGTCCTTAGAACTCCCCTGCTTCCATCCCCAGCCCACATGGGAATGTGGGGCCCCTCTTTCCTTGCTGGGCAGACCCTCTGCCTGCTGGACTATGGCCAGCTGTGCTGCCCCAGGGCTCCCACACCCCGGCTCACCTGGTGCCCCCCATAGCTGGACCTTCCGGGAGACCATGGTCCTATGTGACCCGTGGCATTCCCCAGCTGTGCAACTGCTCCTGTGCTGCCCAGATACCCTCCCTGGTGCCTATGCGAGTCTGAGCTTCGGCCTTCGCTACTTTGACTATGAGACCAGCGCTCACAAGTGCCAGTTCCATGAGGAGGCGCTGGGCCTCCGTCCCTTTCCCGATGGGCGCGTTCAGGAGATGAGGTTCTCACATGTGGCGTGGTCCCCAGCGGAGACCATGTTGGCCCTCTCTGTCTGTAGCCTGGACAGGTTTGCAACCTGTCTGGAGGAGGGGGGCCCTGCCCTGACTGTTTCCTTCTTCAGCTGCATCCATGGGGCCCGTGGCTACCAGTGATTGCATGGGGCGGTGTATTACCACCTGTTGGAGCTTGGGCACCTGCCATGGCCCCCTGTTGCTGACTATACCTTGTTGGAGCCCACTGGACCAAAGCTGGTGGCACTGGCTGCTGTGTGGTCCCGTGCTGATGTTCAGGTGGGGCTCGCTGGCCCAGATCTGTTTG
The DNA here is from genome assembly GCA_003113815.1 of Sphenodon punctatus. Taxonomy (NCBI): domain Eukaryota; kingdom Metazoa; phylum Chordata; class Lepidosauria; order Sphenodontia; family Sphenodontidae; genus Sphenodon; species Sphenodon punctatus. The sequence goes on from QEPC01001500.1 coordinate 667,957, forward strand.
AAGCCTACTACCTCATTGCCCACCACATGGTGGGGATGGGCTACTGCCGGGGCATGCTTCAGTGGCCCCACTACATGCATCTGGTGGGCCAACTCATCCCAGCCCCCTTCGTGACCCCATGCAACTGGCTGTGAGGCCCCCTGTGTATTTGTTGCCCTGGATGACTGCCCCACTGTGTGCTCCCTGCACCTCCCTGCTGACTCGGGGCACTGGGCACTCACTCCTTGCCATTGCAGCCTCGTTGCTGTTGTGGCTGGGCCAGTTGCCTCTGTGCCACTCACCTGTGTCTCTGTGCCCCCTCCATGGGCACCCCCTGGCCTTCGCTGCCTATGGTGTTCCTCTCCATGCCCGGCCCCCCCTTTAGCTGTTTCCTGTTGCCTGCCACCGCTACTGGCTCTCCCCGTGGTGTTGTCATCCCTTGCACGGCCGCCTGCTCACCTGTGTCTGTGACCTGCCCCCCCCCCGCCCCCTGGGTGCCTCCATGACTGTGCGGGTCTGGGCCTCCTGAACAGCACCTCCCAGCTTCCTCTGGGGTGTGTGTGCTGCATGCCAGTTCCAGCTCGCATCCATCTCCGGCCATGCCTTTGCATCAGCACGAGGGATTCCTGCTGTATGGACCTGCCTTGGACCGCTCCAGTGCCTTCCCCGGCTTGGTTGCCCTCCCGCTGTGACCCTGATCCATCCCCCTGAGGACCCCTGTGACTAGGGCTGCCTGTGTTTCTGTTGGGTGACCCGTGCTGCCTGTGCTGTCAGTGGGGTCCTGGGTGTCATTCACCATGTCCTGAACTGTTCCCGTCCCGTCCCCTCCACTTCCTTGGCCCGCCCCCTCCCTCCGTATCCATAGTGCTGTGTGTATTGGCCTTCCTGGTGTGCTCCCCCCTTCCTTCCTTTCCCGTTCGGGTGTGTTTACGCCTGGGCATGTGTGTGTGGTTTGTGTTCTGTTGTGTCCGTGGTTTCCCTGTCCTTGTTGTGTGTGCCGCCCCTGCGGTTCTTCTCCCGCCTCCCCCTCCCTTCCCATTTCCCTTGTGTGGGCATTGCCTTTTGGTGCTTTTGGCTTCATTTGCCCTCTGTTGGCCATGTCTGCCTCCCGCCCCACCCCGGTGACTTCTGGGTGTTCTGACCATGGTCTGGAATTGGTGTAATGGTCCGTCCATCCATTTCCTTGCTGTGGTCCCGCTCCCGAGGGAGTTAGCCGCCTTGCCATGGTTGGGAATTGAGTGGAAAATTATAGACTGAAGAGGTTACCCCAGTTCAAATACTGCTTTGTTCTGCAAAATGCGCACTGGGACCTTGCAGATGGCCATATTGAAACATTCAAACAGATAGCAGAAGTCAGGAGATCATGCTCTAGGCAGACTTTTTCCTCGTGAAACGAACCAAGGGCCAATTATTATGAAGTATAATTAATGACCTACTGTGCAGAAGTGACAAACCCTGCTTATGGGCATAACAAACTGTATATAAGCTGTAAGCCAGATTTAGCTGGACCCCCCGGGATCCAGAGATCCTTGGGACCCGCAGCGCTGTGTTTTTATGGTATGTTATCTGATCTTTGGAATAAATTGAATCTTGCATCCATCGCAGCCTCCACTCTTCAATCTGGGGGGGAATATTTTTCCCTAACAGAATCCACTGTGGTGACCCGGGAGCGCGTAATGTCTGAAACTACCTTCAGTGATCACAACATTTGTGTCTGCCAGTTTACACATGAATATACAGATGAAATGATGTGTACTTTTTAAAAAGGAGAATTCATCATTATCATTTTATTTATGGCTTCTGCTAAATATACAAGAAATTTGTAACAGAAATAATGAGGCACCCTAATTCAAAAGGTAACTTTCACTCCCCCTATTAATTAATATAACGGGGTAGGGAGTGCGGTGATAACCAACCCTACTTTTGAAGCAGCTTGGTGTTTATATGGCTTTTGTGTTTTAAGCAGAACAGGGTATAGTTAATTATTTGAAATCCACATGTAACTCATCCATCTAGCTAACAGATATCTTATGTGTGAGAGCTGAAAGAGAATCTTAGCTACACAGAGTCAAATATACTTTTAGAAAGACCAATTTCCAGATGACAACACTGAAACAACAAACTTGTGCAATAATATAGTGAATCTCATTTAAATTCATTCTAGGGGTGTAGTGCTACAGGTGGGGCTTGTCCCAGGGCCCAGACTATTGGAGGGGCCCAGTAGGGCCAGCCCCATTGGGACATCAAAATATCCTGCTTTATCTCTATTAGAGCTGCCTAGCTACACCACTAAATACAATTCTTCTGAGAATACATTCACAGTATCAAAGAGGTAAAATGTCAACAGAAAATTGTCCCAATAAAAATAACAAACAAAACAAACAAACAAACAAACAAAAAATGACATGGTCAAATCCTGTCATTCTTACTCTGGGAAAAATCATTAACTCCTCTGTTCCAGACACACTAACATAACCATTTCGTCCCTCTGAGTGTGTTCATATCATAGCAATAAAATCCCCCAAAGTCCACTTCATCACCTCCCAAAGAGGAAAATTCTCTGGAGGCTGATCAGTGATGGGAGTAATCATCTTTGGTGTTCTCTTCATGTCATCATGCCCTGTTGGGATGAAGAGAAGCTTGCTCCCACTTGTAGTTTTGTCTCATAGGGTGTTTTTAGATGGACAAGGAGTCTGTCATAGGCTGGAGCTGCTCTGGGGGCCCACCCCCATGGCCACCAGTTACCAGCTCTGCCTGGGCCACATCAGATGGACAGCAGTGTCCCTGGACTGTGGGCTGTCCACTTAGTGCCCCTCACCCATCATAGAGTTACGGGGGCTCACCCAACGCTCTAGGCTGGTGCCCGTGACTCCATGATGCTCAACAGGGCAAGGGATGAATGGGCATAGAGCTGCACCATGGGTTCCCCCAACTGATGGGCAGCAGTGCCATTGTCCTGGGTTTGTCTTGGCTGCTCCACATGGAGTGCACCTGAATGTTGCAGCGCACACTGTGCTGGGCTGCCCCAGACTTCTCTGGGGTGCACATCTGGTGGGCACCCTTTATGGACCAGTCAACTTTGGGGCGACGGGGGTATCCATGGGCACTCCCAGAGCTGCTGTCCATCTGCTTACACCCATAGGCTGGAGCTTGGGAACCTGCCTAGCCGGAAGGGATTACCTGAATCTGGGGGTAAGGGACCATTTCCCTTGGGATTCCTCTCCCCACCTCCAAAATTCCAGTCACAGCCCTTCTCCCTGCAAGAAACTTTGCTGCAGATTGCCTGTTTGAGAGGCTGATAGAGTGGGCTTTTCCTTGACCTTTATGCTTTGGGTTTATTGGTGTGCATCAAGATGCTACTCACTTAAACGTCTGTGTAAGTGGTGATATGGTGTGGCTTGTTCTCTGGCAGAGGAGAGAGGTGAAGAGAGTTTTATCTTCCTCCGTGCTTGCTACCATTATTTTGCAACTCTGCTGATGGAAATATTCTAGGGTTCAATGCGGCAAGATTTAAAGCTACAAACCATCCCCTTAGGCTCTAGAGCCAGAGGTGTACCTGGAAAACTGTCTTTTGCTTTAATTTGTTTTCAATAACAGCTTGGTGAGAGTCTGCCTTTGATTTGTTCATTTAGCTATGGCAAAGCAGTCTGTGAGAGAACTAGTTCTGTGCAGAGATCTGTACCATTATCCTTTGTAGTATGTTTTTAGGGGTTCCCTCCCCCCCCCCAGTAATTTGTACACTGTGTGCTAGCAGTTAGGATGGATGTGAGTCCCGTTAACTTGATCCTAGGGATGGGCGAATGCAGTTCGGAAGTTCTGAGTTCGGCCCAAACTCGGCCTGTTTGGACGACCAAACCTGAACCCAAATCTGAACACGAACTGACCTAACCGAACTAGATTCTGAACGTCAAATTGACCGAACAGTTCTGTCAGTTTGGATTGCATTCGGGTGAGTTCGGGTGGCAAAAAGGTGTCACTGGCAGGCAAAATGTGACACGGGGGGGGGTCAGTTGAGGAGCAGACTTCCAGGCACCAGGGGTGGAGAGGCTTGGAGTAGCAGCCAGCCTGCCCAATCACCATCCCTTTTCTCCTCCCCCCTTCCCAACACCTTCTGAGCTAGTCACTGTTCCTGAACAGCAGGCATTTCAGAAGGCTCCCTCTCTCCCAGCAGTTTTGGTTCCTTCCTATTTCTAATCCATTGTCATCCTCCTCCTATTTCACCCATCCAACCCATTTACCTCCATATTACCATTTATTTAGATTATATTAAATAGATTTATTTTTTGTTTTTACCCCTCCCTGTGTTCCCAGTGTTCAATCTTCCTTCCTCCCTCCCCCCTCCATTGAATCCTTTCCCTCTCCCTCTTATTCCATCCCTGATTCCCTTCCCCTGTTTTAAGTTTTGGATTTATTTAAAGTAGGATTATTATTAGATTGATTTTCATTTCAGTTTTGTACCCCTCCCTGTGTTCTTTGTGTTTCCCCCTGTGTA
>QEPC01001500.1:691710-706689 GCA_003113815.1 Sphenodon punctatus
GCAAAAAAAGGTTCACTGTAAGGTCAAACGTGACAGGGAGGGATAGTACTAGTCACTGAGGAGCAGACTTCCAGGCACCAGGGGTGGAGAGGCTTGCAAGAAATGAAACTATCTGCCTCCCCCCTTCTCAACACCTTGTGAGCTAGTCACTGTTCCTGAACAGCAGGTGTTGAGTAGGATTATTAGATTGTTTTAAGTTTAATTTCAGTTTTGTACTGAAATGAAACTTAAACCTTAAACTGAAATCTTGTGTTTGTGATTCCCCCCCATCCCATATATAGTGAGATAGAGAGATATAGATATAGAGAGCTAGATAGATAGGTTAGGGATAGTAGTTGTAGGAGCTAGCTTAGTGATAGAGATAACGTTAGTGATTTAGTTTTAGTGTTTGTAGGAGTAGGCCTGTGTGCATATTAGATAATCCATTTAGTTCATAGCATTTAGAATAGTTAATAGCAGTTAGATTTAGTGTAGATAGATATATATAATATTAGATTAAAAAACAACAACACCCCATATAAAAACAAAAAACCCAAATAAAATACAAAAGAAAACAATATAAAACCCAATTAAAAAAAAAAACATATAAAAAACAAGAAAAAACACCCATAACATTTCCCGAACGGCCAAACCGAACGGCTGAACGGCCGAACAGAACAGCCGAATGGCCGAACAGAACAAGCGAACCGAACGGCTGAACCCGAACCCGGCGAACTAACCGAACTGACGAACCGAACGGACGAACCGAATGCAGCCGAACTGGACAGCCAAATCGAACGGATGAAATGAACGCAGCCGAACCGAACAGCCGAACCCGAACCGCGATCTGTTCGCCCATCCCTATTTAGGTGTGGAAACTGCATGGCTTGTAAACATAGTAGTAAGTAAGTAAGTTTATTTACGGCTTTAGCCAAAGTTAATATATAAACATAACATAGCAACAAATAGCAATAACCATATTTAGAAAACAACAACATAAAAAATATAACGATAGTTTTTCTAATACTTGATTGTCTTCATTAGAAGAAAATAATCCACATAACTTTGCCTAAACAATAGTTGTGACTTAACCAAAACCCAGCTACCACACCCTAAACACCCTAACCATCAATGATGCCTTACTCTTTCCAAAAGTTGTTTTGGCCGAGCTTAATTCCTGCTTGAGGGTGAGTGGATAAATGCTTTTCATGTAAATATAGTACACCAACTAAAGAGTTTATTACACATCCCAGCACAGGGAGGAAATTTACTGTCATACTTTTCTACATGCTGCACAATGTCAGCTGTTTATTTAATCATGTGTCCTTGTGTGACTTGATCTATGTTGGGTATACCATGAGGGCTGTAAAGACTAGAACTCTGGAGCACTGCAGTAACATCAGACGGCAGATAGTTAAGGAGCCTTTAGGGTCACATTTTATTCAGAAGGGCCATTCGAGTAGAGACCTTAGATTCCTGTGCATTGAGGTAGTGCCCCCAGGGAATAATAAGCAGCAATTGCTGCAGGAAAGACAAACGTACTGGATATATAGATTGGGCACTTTAATGCCAGATGGACTCAATGAGACCAACCATTGGTCTGTCATCTTGTAAATCATTTAGTCATTGTCACCATCCATGATGTTTTTGTTCACTTTAGACAGAAAAAAATCTTGCTAAAGGATTGTTTAAAATGGACTCTGTATTGGTCATGAGTTTTTAAATTAGTGTTAAGTACTGAAAATGCTTGTGCTTAGACGAATGTATTTGATTTACACTAGTACTCCAATAAGTATTGCATACATGTTTCCTCAATAGAGGAGCAACAGATGACCTTTAGGATTCTTGATTTATACCAGCATCAAGAACTGTAGGCAGAGGAGCAACAGATGATTGTGATGAGATCAAGCAGCAGATTCTGGAGAAGAACCCAAATCTCTAATGCGCTGCCTGCATGCTTTCTTGAGGAAGATGATATGAAGAGATGTTGTGGGAATACAATATCAGATCTCTAAGATATAATAAGTACTTTTTGAACATTTTGTGCACAACGACAAGTTCTGAGAGGATCCATTTGAATATTTGCACACATGCAATGAAGTTTGTTCCATACTGCAAGAATGTGTGACAATTAGAGCTGGTCATTTCATGCAGAAAGTTTGCCAGTTTACATGAATCACCATCCCGTGAGCCTCCCTCCCCCCGTACTTGGGGCGGGGCAGCATACAAGGGAGCGGGGTTTGCCCCACCCCTTGGAGGATGAAGACAAATGAAGCCACGGATGGCGCCGCGGCTGAACGGAGGAGTGAAGCCAAGTCTTGCGAGGTGGGACTTGACGGGCACCATTTTCGGGGCGCCAGTTGTGCCGAAGAGGACCAAGGAGAAGGAAGCACGCAGCAACAGCTCCGGCTCTCTCCCCACCAGCCTTCAGAACAATGATGCACCGACAGGCCTTCTCTCCTCTCCACTTCCCCCCTGAGCAGTGAGGATAAGGGAGGGAGGCAAACGCCCCACACAAGCAGCAGCAGGGGAAGAGGCGAAAAAGGATCGCCCACCCACCCACGTGGAACCGTATCTGCAGCAAGGAGCAGCCTTGCCTGGGGGACTTACCCACTGGCTCTTGGAGCAGCCCAGCCCCCCCCCAGCATGGGCAGAAGAGGTAAGGGACAGGGCAAGGAGCAGCACCCCTCAACTGAAGGAAGGGTGCAAAGGCAGCAGCAGGCTGAGGCAATTCTGGCCTCCCTGCAGGATAGGATGGGGGGCTGCGAGGAGGTCCTGAGGGACTTGGCTGGATGCCAGCCCACACGGGAACTCCCTCCAGTTGACTAGCATGCCTCCCACTCGGGGGGGAGGGAGGCCACACCACCCCCTCCCCTTTCAGGTGGAGACACCTCCTCCAATAGAGCGGAGTTGCACAATCCCCCACCCACAAGCAGGGAGCCACCCCCACGATGGTGGGCTAACCCTCCAGCCACTCCCAGGTGAGCAGACAGGCCCTCCAGGCCACCTACCCGATACAAGGATGATCGCCACCGCCACCACCGCCGAGGTGGGGTGCTAAGCCCCCCCCAACATTCAGGTGATGTGGGGATCTCATGCCCCCGAGGCGGGCACCCCTGCCAGGGACCCTCTCTCCACCATGGTGGGGAGGATGGCACAATTTGTCTCCAGACAGCCAAAGCAACGAGACACCACCCAGGCGGCGACCGAGGAACGATCCATTGCGCATGATCCTGGAACAGCTGTAGGACTTTGCCGGGAGGTTGGAGTCACTCGAGGCCACCGTATGAGCCTTAGCGGACAGGCACCCCCAGCCACAGCTGGGAGAGGCACCGGAGCAAGACACAGAGTCAGAACCCTCAACATCACGTGTTCCCACTCCACGGCAATGGTGCGAGTACCCACGGCCAAGCCCAGGTAGGTGCTGCCATAAGACACACCTGCGGGAGTGGGAGTCCACCTGCAGAGGGTCCTATGCCAGCCATGGCCCAAGCAGCACACCTGAGCAGAAGCTGAGCTAGGTCGGGTCCTTGGTGCTGTGGCCCTCGCAGTTGGGCCCGGGCCCCCAGGGGGGGTGCAACCACGGCCATGCACTACATGGCTTGTCAATGTGGGGTGGTTTTGGCAGGCAGGTTGCCCAAGTGTGGGCACAACCCGGGAAACAGGCCACACCAGGCTAGCTGCCTTTCCCCATGCTTCAGGAGATGCCCCCATTAGCTGGAGGTTACGCAGAAGTGAATGCCCCAATCGGGGCCCACCTAATGCAGGCCACCAGGGACAAGATATGGAAGGGTAAATATGTGGATGTATTCTCCCTTCTTTTTAGTGACCCCATCCCAGACCCCAACTCTAAAGAGGAGAATAGGGACAAGGAAAAGTTCAAAAGGCCCAAGCCGGACCGTAACTGGTCTAACTGGTCGGCGGCCTTTTCAGTACTTATGGGGGTCATGCTGCAGATGTCCCCAGAGTGAGTCACCGAACTAATTAAGTATCAAGATATAGTTCAGAGGGCCTTCGATACCAGCAACCCCAGGGCCTGGCTCTGTTATGATGAGGCTTTCCGGAAGCGGGCCTCCATTACCCCCGGGCTCAGATGGGACAGGTATGCACAGGACTTATGGTTCGAGTGCATGAGCAACATGAATAATGTTCTACACACAGACAACAGCCACGCTTTGGTTAGGGGTGGGGTGGCCCCCATCAATGGCCCCTTTTGATTGGACGGGTGCCGCCTGCCCCCATCAAAGGGGTGACATGCTGGGAATATAATGGGGCTGGGAGCTGTGCCCATCCCCCTGCTGCTTCAGGCATGCCTGTTTCTTCCCATTGCACAGGCAACCACATGCTTGCCATTGTAAGAAGGTCAGAGCCCACCCCAGGAACAAGCCACCAACCAAATACCCGCAAGGGGGCCAGGGTGCTAGTGGAAGCAAGGGCCCCAACCCCAGTAAAACATAGGGCATTGGAGAGAGCCTTACATGACTTCCTGGTGTGGGGGGAGGTGCAGTACGTAGTGGAAGGTTTCAGAGAGGGCTTCAGGATCCCTGCAGGCCAGATAAAGGTGCAAAAGTGGGTAAGAAACCTTAAATCTGTGAGAGGCATGGAGAACTTGGTGCACGCCAAGCTCAAAAAAGAAATAACTGAGGGCAGGGTTGCCGGCCCCTTCGAGTCCCCACCCATGACCTCGCTGCACATCTCGCCCCTGGGGATAACCCCAAAAAAGCCCTCTGGAGAGTACCGAATCATCCACTATCTCTCCTACCCCAGGGGGGAGTCGGTCAACGACGCCATCCCCGAGGAACTTTGTACAATCTGCTATGCATCTTTTGACGTGACTGTCAAGATGACCAGGGCCTGCAACCCTGGGGCGCTTTTGGCAAAGTGCGACATTAAGTCAGCCTTCTGCCTACTCCCGGTCCATCCAGACGATTTCGAGCTACTGGGCTTCCAATTTCAAGGAAGTTTTTACTTTGACAAAGCCATGCCAATGTGGTGTTCCATCTCCTGCTCGACTTTCAAATGCTTTAGCTCGCGTCTCGACTGGCTGGTCTACCATCGGGTGCAGTCCCGGTATGTCATCCATTATATTGATTACTTCCTGCTTTTGGGCTGGGTGGGCATGGATGACTGTGTCAGGCTGCTCCACACATTCCAGGCTATAGCTGACAAGCTTGGAGTCCCCCTTGCTCCTGAAAAAACAGTAGGGCTGGTCACCATACTTAACTTCCTGGGGATTGAATTGGATACCATTAAAGAGGAGTTACACCTCCCCCAGGATAAACTAGTATCTCCTCGGGGCGATCAAAAACTGCCTAGCTTGTGCCAAAGTCATGGTGTGACAACTGCAGGGCCTGGTGGTGGGTAGCCTGAACTTTGTCTGCAGAGTGGTGGTGCCGGGCCAGGTCTTCTTGTCCCAGTTCTACTCTAAGATACCGGGCAACTTGTCCCCTCACCACCATATTTGGGTAACAGCGAGGATGAAAGAGGATCTCCGGATCTGGAGCCAATTCTTGTCCGCTTTCAATGGGGTGAGCCTCTGGAGGCAGAAATTACTGCTCGAGGCTGAGCTACAGGTCCAGTCTGACGCAGCCGGGTCCCTGGGTTTCAGCCTTTACTTCAGGGGGAAATTGTGCACCACCCCTTGGCCTCCCTCCTGGTTGGAGTCTGGAGTGACCCGAGACCTCATCTTCCTCGAGCTCTACCTCATAGTGCTCTCAGTGCACTTGTGGCCTGGGGAATTTGCCAACAGAGCCGTTCTGTTCTGGTGCAACAACCTAGTGGTGGTCCACGTTCTCAACAACCTTTCATCCAAATCCAACAGGGTAATGAGGTTGGTCAGGGCATTCGTGCTGCAGTGCCTAAATAACACATTTTTTTTTACATCTAAGCACGTCCTGGGAGTAAACAATGGCATAGCCAATGCACTCTCCCACCGCCAGATGAACTGTTTCCACCAACTGGCACCAGAAGTCAGTGAGGAGCCTGAGGCCATGCTGTCCTACATGTGGAGCATTGGATTGTAGAGCTGTATGAGGCAGTGCAAGGTTCCCTAGCACCCAGCACCAGGGAGGCATACCTGCAGGCATTCTCCCAGTTCCAGCTATTCAGAATGGGTAAAGGGTGGGGTCTGGGCTTTCCTATTCTGGAACCACAAGTATTGCAGTTTGTTATGTCACTGTGCAGGAACAGCCTTGCGCCCACCACTATAGCAGGCAAATTGTTGGCGGTCTCGTTCATAAGTAAATTAGCAGAACACACTCCCCCAGACCAAGGTTTTTTTCTCCAGCAAACTAATTGAAGCCTGGGCGCATCACCAGGGCCCCCGGGCAGAAAGCAGATTGCCCATCACCCCAGAAATCCTCACAGTACTGTCAGTCTCACTCCCCCAGATTTGCTACAGTGGTTTTGAAGCCACCCTATTTGATGTGGCCTTCAAGTTGGCCTTCTTCGGAGCATTCCGAGTTGGCGAACTGATGGCAGCATCTAAGTGGGACCTGGCTGTAAAGGTGGTAAATGATAGGGACATCTCCTTGCAGGACCACACCCTCCACATCCGCCTACAGAGCTCCAAGAATGACCAAAGGTCTAGGGACCACATGATAAAACTCCACGAGGTGAGCTCACCTGACCTGTGCCCAGTGCAGGCAACATTACAATTCATGGTCATCCACCCCAAGCTTCCTGACCCTTTTCTCATGCATAAAGATGGTGCAGCCTTGACCCGCCACCAATTTTCCTCTGTCCTTCACTGAGCCTTAAGCAAAATACATCAGCCATCCCTCCATTTTGGGTCCCACTCTTTCCGAATAGGTGCAGTGAGCTTCACTGAGACACTCGGCCTGCCGGATGACAAGGTCCAGGAGATCGGGAGATGGAGATCGGGAGATCCTATGTGTGTAGCCTAACCCAATAGGTCCTCCAGTATTAACCCATGTATGTTTTATCTACAGGACCAGGATCGTGAGACCAGCGCAAGCTGATATGGATATCAGGCCACAGTATTGTTTAGTGGGCAGGCAAAGCTGCCAGCCGCTCCCACTGGGGAACTCAACTGGGACTCAGTAACAAGGTTGAAATTGTCTGGAAGGCCAGAAGGGGTATGAGATGGGAACAGCTGATGCCGCTGGACCACGGGGCCTCCAAGGGGTGGCAACCTGACATTCTGATAGTCCATCTGGGTGAGAACAATATGCCCATTTCAAGTGGGCTCAAACTAGTGGTTAGGATTAAGAGGGACTGGGTAGAGGCCCGCAGGCTACTCCCTACCACCAAGCTAGTGTGGTCCCACATGATCGAGAGGATCAGGTGGGCCAACGCGATCTGCCCAGGCAGAATAGATAGGGTATGCAGGAAGATTAATAAGGAAGTGGAGAAGTTGGTCCTAGCCCACAGCGGGGACATCATTGTCCACAGTGGAATACACTTCTTGCAGCCTGAACTGTACCGGGAAGATGGTGTGCACCTGTCTGATGAGGGCATCCAGATGTACCTATTGGCCATAAAAGAGAAGCTACTGCAGTTTATCTGAGGTTGGAGTGGGGGTCAAACTAGCCAAGCATCTGCTGACAGTTTGCTGTGGCAGGGGTCCAGGGTATTAATAATTAATATGTTACAGTAGAGTTAGCTGTTTATTAAGTCATCTCCGTATGAGATGGGGCCACGGGCGAAGCTAGAGCAGGGGTGGCCAGCTTCCAACCCAGGCCCAGAAGGGAGGGGTGAGCCATACACCGAAGGACAGGGATGGTCCCCGTGGCGGCCACTGCCTCCCTCCTACTTGGGTCACGAGGGGTCTAGTACCTCCCTGACCAGCTGAACGGCTGAAGTGAGAGTGACCTAGCAACAGTTAGACGTTATGCAGTACTGAGGGACATTGGGTCGTGAAAGTTTCAGATGTTATAGTTAGATGTTATAAAGTAGTAAAATGTAGTCTAGGCTGGACCCAGGAGGGAGGATGCCCCCTCCCCGACATTAACAATGGTCAATAAAAGTGCAGCCTTTAAATCCCAACACGTGTTATTGTCTTCTTCTGGGGGGTGCTGGGGTAATTGCAATGGAGCCTAGTACTCAGGTGTATGGTGTATTCCAATTGGGAAGAGTACCTATAAAGGAAGCACATTGGGAAGTAGACAGACTCATCACAGGCATCTACTCTGGTGAATTTTTCCCATACAGAGGGGAAGCAAGGGAGAGGTAAATTCAAGATAAAAAATGTTTTGGAAATAGTATATGTGGAGGGATTAGTATTGCAAGGCTTTGCTTAAATCCCATTATATTCCCTGCAGAAAAATGAAAAACTGAAATTTGATTCCCATTGCACTCTGTTTGAAAAAGAAAACAAGGGAAAGGTAAATTTGAGAAAAATAACTTTCGGGTATATGGAAGGGTGTGGAAGGCTTTGCCTAACCATCTTTATATTTCCAACAGATAAAGTGTAAAATTTGGAGCTGATTTTTATTGCCCTTTGCTAGTTTGAACAAAATATATATCAGTTTTCCTTATAGATGGAATACTGAGTATTCCAGTTCCTCATGTCATCCACAAGGTAGATAAGAATTTATTTATAAAAATATCACCATCTAAAGAAGGAATATTCCAACACTGAGTTTGAGTACTAATAGGGCTGTAGCAGCATACTGCTGTGGCAACTGTTACCGACGGAAATCCCTATTATCATCATAGCACAGTTTGGCAGAGACAGCTTTCCAAAGGCTGCGGTTTGTCGCAAATGGTGCCAAGGCATTGCGACTGGTCAACGGAAGCGGAACTTTTGCGGATTTCAATAAGAAGCAGCACCAACTCCCCTTTCCATCGATCACGGCATCTTTGTGGTTATCTGATCATTGTATCATGTTTACGCCGCCCGGAATACAAGGTATCGTGAGACCCGGCTGCATGATCAACTCTCGGACCCCGTTGATGACACCTTCATGCCCAATTTCATTGGCTAGGGATTTCCCAGAGATACATGTCCCGCCTTATGCATTAAGTATAAATAGGTGTGTTTGTTGCTTTCTTCTCCCTCTTGATCCCCAATCTCAGTGAGAGTGAGTGACTGTTGGAGCCGTGCCACCAGTGTCTGTGCTTGTTAACACACTCTGATCTTCCGTGCTCCGTGACAAAACACCGCATTGTGACTCGAGGAGAGAGAGTCCTGTCCCTTCCTAATTCACAGCATACCATCGATTTTGGATAAGTGCAGACTACACACAACATAAAGAAGGTTTTGTGTAAGTGCTTGAACTTTTCTGCTAATTCTGCTAAATTGTGCTTTATTTAACTGCTAATTTAGTGCTAAAACAACTAAAGTAATTCTGCTACAGCTACACTTTACATTTTCCATTATACTTTTTTAAAATAAATGTTGCTTGCTGTTGGCATTTTTGTGTTTACGTATATGTTTATCGCTCAGTTTGTGCTTATGTTCATTTTGTTCATGATAATGGCTGTTGGTTGGATGGATGGTGGGATCATTGGATTATTACTTGTGAAAACTTTGCTGTTGGATTGATAACTGTGACTGTCCCGATTCTTTTGTTGTGTTGTGAATGGTGGGCAAACGGCGATCGCAGCTATTGCCTCCGCCCCCATGCTCTCCCGTGACTGACTACCCTAGCAGCCTCCCCCGCCTATTTCCCCATGTACTCTGGAGTCCCTGCTCCAGGCTCGCCGGTGGCTTTCGTGGCTTCCGGCTATGTCCCCCCCCCTCCTGGCTCTCTATTGAGTGACTCTCCTGGCAGCCCCCCCCTGCCTATTTCCCCATGTGCTCCCCCGAGTCCCTGCTCCAGGCTCGCCAGCAGCTTTTGCGACTTCCGCAGCTACCGGCTATGGCCCACCCTCCTCCTGACTCTCTATTGAGTAACTCTCCTGGCACCAACCCCCCGACTATTTCACTATGTGCACCCTCCTGACCCGATTCCCTACTCTAGGCTCGCCGTTGGCTTTCGCATCTACCACCCCCCCTCCTGGCTCTCTAATGAGTGACTCTCCTGGCAAGCTTCCCTTGATTATGTGGTGCGGGAGGGGAACAGGAGGGGGGGGTGTGGCCCTTCCCTGGCGTGTCCCGCAACCCACCGCAGTTTATGGAAACAGCAAAATCAGGCAGTGTATTTTAAAAAAAGAAAAAAATCCCCACCAGAGAGGCGTGCCTTGAGGTCGCTGCCTTGTAAACAATGGTTCTGTGAGCTGGCTCTGAACATTCTCACAAATGGGATGCGCTCGGTCGCCGTTATACACACAGTCATATCAAGCACAGCTTACTAGTTTGAACAATCACATGAACAATGACGGTCTCCTTGAGCCCACATGCAGTAAACAAAGCAACTTTCCCGCTCATTCCAAACAGTACTTTCCAAAGGGTTGGCATCTGTGACAATGTTGAGAGCCATCACAAAGAACATTGTTTACAAGGCAGCAACCTTATGTTGTTATTCAACTGCCTCTTCCCATTCCCACAAATGGGAAGCTGGAAATACTTTGGTTCTTTTTATTTCAGTTTCTTGATTTTTAGCTCCCAGCTCATGATTTGTGTGAACATTCATGTTTTGGCAACTTAGTCAATGCAGGCCTCTGCATGTAGTTTTCCTAAGCATACCTTACATATTTGCGTAGGTCACTCACAACCCTAGTTACAATTGTTTTCAATGTGATTCTGAGACTATCATTTGACAAATAGGAGTATACCCACTCAGGCCTCTCTGTAGTGAGTGGCTCTCTCTGGCATGCACCCCCATCCAGACTCAGAGTCCCACGCGGCGTATGCTGTTGATGTGTGATGATGTGTGTATGTGCTTTGTGTGTTACTTATTTACTTGCTTAGTTTGTTATAATAAAGATAAAATCAACATTCTTTATCAAACATTATGCTTGCTGCTAACCTAAATTCTCATCCACTCTTCAGATCAACTCCCTCCCTGATACATTTGGCAGACAATAACTTCAGCAACGTTCTCTCCGTTACAGAAGTTAAGTAAGTTTAATAAGGACATTTATTTAATATATTTTTAAAAAAACAGCCTACTAATCACTAATTGCTTGCCTTATTCCATTAGGTAATGATGAAGAACATTTGGTTCATTGGTGATTCCTACATCACCAGACTAGAGCAATTCTGCCACACAGAATTAGCACATAAATGTCTCTCACTGTCACAGATAAAGCACCTCTTCTTCTTCCCTTTCTTTGAACTAAAAGCTGCAATCTGGTCCATAGAAGTGTGCTTTGTATCTCTGATAAAATGCTCATTGAGCCTACTGGAGAGATAATTTAAGTCAATTTAAGTTACACTGAGGCCGATTTGAATTTGGAAAATGTTACAGTGCGATGGATCAGAAAGGGTGGGGGGATGTGATGGTCTAATGTATTGCCTGCTTTAAAGAACGAAAGGCAATTAATTGCCTCCATTCCTTCCCTTCCTTCATGCATTGTAATCCACTCTGGTGGTAACGATATTGGAATGCTCAAAGGCTTTGAGCTACAAGAGTACATGAGAAACGATTTAATGGCATTCTCTCGGCTTTTTCCTGGTTGCAAGATTGTTTTCTCTGATCTTATTATTCGCAAGTGCAACAGATATAGCACAAACATGAAGGCTATTAATAAATATGTTAGAGATGTTAACAAGTCTGTTGGTGCTTTCATTAAAGATATTGACATGGTTTTGGTCTGGCATAGGGACATTTTAGCCACTGATAGTAATATGTTTTTGGACGATGGCGTACATCTTTCACAATCTGGCATGTCTATATTCTATAGTAACATTAGGTCTGCAATATTACAAAATGTATTGTTATGTGTGTTTTTAGGAATGTATACTGATGTAAGACCATGTTTTAATTTACATTTATTTCTCAATATTTTGTACATTTAAAAGCCCTGGAAACTTTTAAAAAATACACTCATTTTTTCTCAATTTCTTTCTGTAGATTATCAAAAGAAAAGAAGAAATGGCACACGATTCTGCAAAGCGGAAATGTGATGATTCCTCTTCTAAGCTGCACAATAGAAGTCACTGTCTGAGCCCTACATTGTCGCTTCAGAATGGGAAAAAAAGGGTACCATCAGAAGAAGCAGCACTCTGAGTTTCGCCCACTACAGTTACTGTTGGGATTTTATTAGTGGTCAAAACCCGCAAACCAAAAGTTTCACTGCCTACTGTGCCAGGACCTGTTAGAGCTCTGGCTAGGCATCAGCAGAGTTTACACAGGTCCTGGCACAGTAGGCAGTGAAACCTTTGGTTTTTAGTTTCTGACCACTAATAAAATCCCAACATAGGGCTTATGGGCCCAGAATCCTCCTGAAAATCCTAACAGATTTTTTGGAACTCGAATTGGATCTCAGAAGATAAAAGCACAGTTTATTTTTTGTTTTGTTTTGGTTTTTTGGGAACAAAAGAAACAGAATGGAGCCAGCCCAAGCCAGCCTCAACATTCCAAAGCTGGAAAGAGTGAATTTAAGAATTGGTATTTCCTTATGAAGTTTTGCTTGAAGAGTCAAGGTCTTTACAATGTTCTGATAACACAGAGGCTGACAGCTGCAGGAGCTAACCAAGACCATTGGGACAAACAGAAGAACAAAACTCTTGGAATCCTTGGGATGCATGTAAGTCTAAAGCTATTTGTTCACTTTGAGGGTGTGGAATTGGCCAGTGAAGTCTGGAAGAAGCTGAAAGAACTTTATAACCGTAAAAGTTCCAGTGAAGCAATTTTTTTATCATTCAAAGGCTCTGTAATATGAGGCTAAAAGATAATGAAGATCCCACAGAGCATGTAAGCCAAATACAGTCTCTTGCAAAAGGGCTGAAAGATTCAGGAATACACCTTGGAGAAAATGGAATTGTGGGATTCATTTTGAATTCTTTGCCTCCTTTGTATAAACCTTTAAAAATTGCAATTGAAGTATCTGATGCAACAATTGACTTAAAATATCTATCCAGTAGACTAAATGAGCATTTTATCAGAGAGACAAAGCAAACTTCTACAGACCAGATTGCAGCTTTTAGCTCAAAGAAAGGGGACAAGAAGAGGTGCTTTATCTGTGACAGTGAGAGACATTTACGTGCTAATTGTCCAAAGGGCAAAACAATGGGGAAGCCTAAAGCACCCATTACTGCTGAGACAGAGTGTCTGCAGAAAACTGCCAGCTCTGAAGGAAAGAATCAGAAGGCAAAAGGAAAAGTCAAAAGTTTTAATGCAATGTCAGAAGTCAATTAAAATGTTTTTTATATTGATTCTGGTGCTTCTGAAAATCTCTCCAAGGATGTAGAATTATTCTCAGAAATTGATATGGGCTACTCAGTTCCTATTTCCTTAGCAGATGGGAGAGAAATATGTTCAAAAGGGAAAGGCACTGCAAAAAATCTTTTGCAAACTCCCTGATGGAGAAACTGTAACAGTGATCATAGAAGATGCTCTCTATGTTCCTTCATTAAAGAATAACTTAATCTTTGTAAAATATGGAGTTAAGAAAGAATGCAAGTTTGAATTCATGGATGAACATTGCTATGTCACAAAAGAAGGTGATTTAATAATGTCTGGATCTCTAAGAGACAGTGGACTCTTTGAAGTGGATTGTGTAAATGAGCAAGTGAATTTAGCAAGTAGCTGCAAGTGCACCCATAGATTGTGTGATATGATTTGGCACAGACTGCTTGGGCACCGTGATATTAATGTAATTCACCAGCTTGAAAAAGGGGAATTAATTAAGGACTTTAAGGGGAAGCCATGTAAAGAGACTACAAGCAGATATGTGTGTTGTGTCACTGCAAAAGGTGTGAAGCCAACATTTCACAAGCTAGAGAAGAAAGAGTCTCGGTGCCCTCTAGCGCTGCTTCACAGTGATGTTTCAGGTCCTCTGGAAAGGAGTTTTGGAGGAAATCTCTACATAGTTTGATGTACTGATGATTTCTCAAGATTTGTCTATGTTTACACCTTGAGAGAGAGAAGCCAAGTATTTGAGAAGTTTAAAGAATATGTTGCATTGGTGAGCAACAAGTTTGGAAGAAAGCCTCAGAGACTAAGGTCAGACAATGGAGGTGAATACATCTCAAATGACATGAAAGCCTTTCTGAGAGAACAAGGAATTGAACATGAGACTACAGTCCCATATTCTCCTGAGCAGAATGGTGTTGCAGAAAGGAAAAATAGATCTCTACTGGAGATGGACAGATGCATGCTACAAGATGCAGATTTGCCAAGCAAATTCTGGGGAGAAGCAGTAACTGCCAGCTCTCTGCAGAACAGATTGCCAATCAAAGCCACAGAGAAGACTCCATTTGAACTGTGGCTTGGACACAAGCCTAGCCTAAACCACATAAGAGTATTTGGATGTGATGTGTATGCATATGTATCAAAGGCAAAGAGAAACAAATTGAATTGCAGAAGCAAGAAAGGAGTTTTGTGTGGATATGTATTAGGAGGAAAAGGATACAGAATTCTTGATGTTGAAACTGGTAATATTGAAATTTGCAATGGTGTGTACTTTGATGAAAGATAAAAGTCAACCAAAGGTGAATTACCAGACCTGGAGTCAAGGATCAAAATGAAAGTGGAACCAAGTGAGCAGAACTTCAGGCACCGAATACCAATCTGTGAACCAGAACCAGAAGCAGATTAAGAAGGGGTCACAGAAGCTGAGCCAGAACCCAGGCGCTCACAGAGGTCCAACAAAATGGAGGAAAGCAGCAAAGGAAGAGATTTAATCTTTACACAAGAACAAAACTTGGACACTTATGGAACTACCTGCTGGAAGAAAACCTGAAGGTTGCAAATGGGTCTTCAAAGTCAAACAGGATGCAGACGGGGATGTATAGTGCTACAAAGCAAGACTAGTAGACAAAGGATACTCCCAAATATATGGAGAAGACTACAATGAAACATTTGCACCAGTCATGAAGCACACTTCCATCAGAACACTACTTAGTGTAGCAGCTTCCAGAAAGATGCATGTTGACCATTTAGATGTCAAAACTGCATTCCTGAATGGAGAACTTGAAGAAGACATCTA
>QEPC01001500.1:712185-736554 GCA_003113815.1 Sphenodon punctatus
TTTCCTAACTCTTTGAGGGGGTGGGAGTTCACGTTCACTCTATCCCAACCCTAGTTACTGCAGTTAGCTGTTTAGTGTTAACTGTTAACATAACAAAGAGGTAGGTGTGGGCATGGCGGCAGGTGTGTGTGAGTGAAAAAAGAAAGTGTCCCCCAGGACTTGAGCAGACAGACAGCAAGACCGGGAGGGCAGGCACACCACACACCCCTCTCCCTATTGCCGCGCTCAGCCCACCAGCGCCTCTGCTCCCAACTTCACAAGCAATCAAACAGTGGAGACACAGCAGGTCATGCAGCAGGAGGCAGGACTCAGTGGAGAAGTGCTGCTGCTGGGCAGTGTACTGTTTTTGAGTAAAATATTAAAAGTTAGCTACTGCAGAGAAGTCTGATAAATTAAACTATAAATGAAACTTGTAGCAGAGTGAAAATAGGATGCACACAGCCTCGCCTCGGGTCTGTGTTGGCTAATGAAAGCATATTTGTTTTGATTACAAAGTATGTTACATTAACAACACAACAGCAATGATTTTAAGATTAATAGAGAATTAATAGACAATGACTGTGTAATATAAAAGTCTGAAAAAATATATAAACATAAAACGCAATACTGCAGATTAGAACCGTGTATATATATATATATATATATATATATATATGCAGAGGCATAAACATATGTATATGTATGCCTCTACATACACATATGCAGAGGCATACACATATGTACACACACACATACCAGGTCACACACACATATTTATATCGCAAATCAAGGAATCATGGAGGGGTCATGGCGGATGCATGGCCTGGCGGGGTGCAGAGGGATCAGGGTGGATGTGTGGCCTGGAGGGGTGGAGAGGGAAACTATGCATCCATAGTTGGGAATGGATGGGATTGGGAACTATGTATTTGAATAAATAAATGAGGATACCCATCAAATATGCATTATTCAACCTACCATTTGTCGATTAGCCAATGGGCACTACTCATTTAGTATCCCACGAGTACCCATTTTGGCTTTAAAATGGGGGAGTGAGTGTGTGTGTGTGTGTATGCCTACTTACTTTATAAAGCTAGAGGCTCTCTAGTTCCACTACAGAGAGGCTAGCCTCGTACCTCTGTAATTGAAAGTTGAACTCTCTTGGCCAGGGGGGAGGGGATGGGGAGTGGGGGACTTATAGTATCCTAACGCTTTGAGAGTGGGGGAGTTCACTTAACGTTCACTCCCAACCCTATTTACTACAGTTAGCTGTTTAGTGTTAACTGTTAACATAACAAAGAGGTAGGCGTGGTGGCGGGTGTGTGATGCAGATGAATGTCATTCACTCAGCTCATCCTGTGACTGTGACTCCGAGGACTTAGAGGGGGAGTCCATGCTTTCACATGGCCAATGTGAAATAAAGCCCACCTCCCTGTGTTAAATGCCTGTGGCTGTCAGCTGTCAGTCACAGGGAAGGACTGTGCTTATTGGTGTGCGTCCGTTGCTAATTAAATGACCTGTGTGGGTGGGGTGGGGCTGGTCCATCCGGCTACAGCTTTAAGCCATCTCTGTCTATATGGTGGGAGCATGGGAGGGGACGGTCTCAGACGGTGCAGCGTCCCTCAGTAAAAGCAGTAGAGGAACAGAGTGATCATTCTTGTTTTAAGTTAACAACTAAACAAGAAATAGTAATTGTAGACTAACTCAACAACATTCAAAGCACTGTATGGACTTTATCATTCATGTCTTTATCATTCAGGTCTCTGAGTGTGACCACATACACAGGTTTAATGCTATAAAAAAAACAGTCATGGAACACTAAAGAAGGCAAACTATCAATGATGCAGATGAATGTCATTCACTCATCTCATCTCTTAGCTGTGCTGTGACTCTGAGTGCCTAGAGGGGGAAGGAGGGGACACTGCTCGTTGTGTCCTGATAACACAACACAGCAATAATTTTATGATAAACATAAAATAATAGTAATGTAAAAGTAAAAAAAATATTGTAAAAGTGACATGGACCAGCGGGGATTTGAACCCACGAAAGGACAGTTTCAAATTGTACAACAAGCGGGAACCTTAACAACTATGCCACCATGCCACATTGAGTTTGCAGAAGTTGTGAACTACAGAGTTCTGACTTCTTCTTGACTGAGGAAATGCACGGAATGAGGATTGTGTAACAAACTCTTCTGCATGGGCTTCATTCCTTCAACTTTCTGTACCGGTCCGATGATGTAAAAAATGACTCAGTCAGTCAATTCACAGGTCACGTTAAACTCCCACCAGGAGTTTTGCTCAAAAACCTTTAGTTTGGAGGTTAATTTACGTTTACATAAAAGATCAAGGTACCATTAAATAAAAAGACAGTTCCTTGAACACCCACCCAGAACATGTGCATGTATGTATTTGAGAAAAATGGGCAATGATTGCGGCACAGAGGGACAACCCAATACCAGCAGTCAGAATAGCACACACATACGCAGCAGCGCACTAGCGCTGCAACTCCCTTCGCGGAACTGCGATAAACGCTCATGACTATCTCTCATATATTAAATTGGCGGAAGGTGGAAAAAGGCCGCCGATTGTACGCAACAACGGTGATGATCGGAAAAAGCAATAAAGCACATAAATGCCGCATCTGCAGATTCTTGTAGCAGCAAATGCAGAATCATGGCAGTTCCAAGCGGAATTCCGCAGGCTGCAACGTCGGATGCCGAGTTTTAGGAATGGAATTGCAGCACAGTAAAGGCTCCTGCCGCATCATCTCTAGGTACTAATATATAATTTTTCAATATTCTTTCTACAGCTAACATATTAGTGGGTTATCCCCCAAAACGTATTTAGGTTCAATTGTATTTGTATTGTGGGTTCAATTGTACTTGTATTGCATTTTTAAACATTTTAAATATAATAGAGGAAGATTGTTTATAATATATGGGATCAATCTGTATATGCACATTGTGCATTTTTTATACAACAGAAGTATCTTGTTTATTGTGTTGGGCATTCAATTAGATGCTGTAGCTTCTGCATTTTTCATGTTTTGTCAATAAATTTGGCTAGTCCCTTTCCCTCACATCCTTGGGTTTCATTATTACCCAGTGAGAGTGAGGGGTATGGGGAGGTTTGGGGTGTGAGGGTCTCCCTCACTGGACTGTCAGGGCAGCCAGGAAAAGGAGGTTTGGGGGGGGCTGGCTTGGGGGGAGCATGGCCATTGGGGTTGTGATGAGTCAGGGAAATTATGGTCCCTTTGGGGGATGTTGTCAATCTGAGATGGGACAGGGGTGGTGCCTGTTCCCCTCATTGCCCCCCAAACAAGTGATGAGGTTGTTCATGGTCAGGGGCCCCCTGGCATGAATCTGATGCTGTTGAACATGAGGTCAGTTGTTAATAAATCAACAACTGTCCAGGAATTGATTCTGGACCATATAGCCGACTTCGTGTGTAACATGGAGCCCTGGCTGGACACTGAGTCAGGGCCTGTATTGGCTGACCTTGTTCCAGCTGGGTACTCTGTGCAGCATCAGCCACGGTCAGAGGATGGGGGGCGGGGGCAGTGTGACCATTGTTTTTAGGGATTCATGGTCCACTAGGAGGTATCTGGTGCAGCTTATTTTGGGTATTGAGGATCTCCACCTTGTGATTAATTTAGTGGGAGACAGATTAAGGATGCTGCTGGTATGTCATGCACCTACCAGTACGGCAGCATCCCTGCATGGTCTAGTGGAGCTGGTGTCAGAGGTGGTGTTGCGGTCCCCTAGGACATTAGTCTTGGGGGACTTCAACATCCATGCTGACGCCAGTCTTGGTGGTGTGAAGCCTGAGTTCATGGCTGTCATGGCATCCATGGGCCTGTTTCAAGTGGTTATTGGCCCTACACATAATGGAGGACATACCCTGGACCTGATTTTTTACACTGGCCTTGAGGTGCTGGATCCATTCATGGGGGGGGAGTCTGTGGTGCCCTTGTCATGGATGGATCATTACTAGGGGTGTGCGAATGTGGTTCAGATGTTTGGAGTTTGGACCAAACTCAGTCTGTTTGGACGTCTGAACCAAACGTCCGAACCGAACTCGAAAATGGCCAAACAGTTTGGTCATGTTTGTGTGAGTTCGGATGATTTCGGGGGCGTGACTTCGGCTGGGAAAAGCATGACTGGAAGAGGGAGGCAGCTGAGGAGCAGACTTCCTTGCACCAGGGGTGGAGGCCAGGGGTTGTTGCAGAACCAAATTATACCGATACTGAAAAAATCTTTGAATTCGGTATCGGTATCGATAGCGCTGTTTTTGAATGTTCAGCCAAGTTTGGCCAAACCGAACTCTGCCGAACCAAACAACCGAACCTGAACTCGGGTTTCGAACTGAATGACGGAACGTCCGAACATCCGAACCGCATTCTGTTCGCACATCCCTAATCATTACCTCCTACGACCCTGTCTCCCGGCACCTGTTTGCCCCCAAGAGGTGCAGAATCAGTTTGGTTGGTCCTCCCTCAGAGACTAATGGAACCAGAGAGGTTCCTGAATGCTCTGGGGGAATTACCCTCTGATCTTGATGGCTGCTCACTCAATGACATCGTTGAGCTATGGAACATCTTGTTGACTGACGCTTTTGACCAGACGGCTCCTAGGTATCTTCTCCCTATTGCATCAGCACTGCAGGTCTCCTTGGTTTACTGAGGATCTGCGGCAGCTGAAGCAGGAAGGGCAGCAGTTGGAGTGATGGTGGCACTGTTCTTATACTGAAGCTGACCAATTGCAACATAAAGCTAGTTTATGTGCTTATGCCATAGCTGTGCGGGCAGCAAAGAAGGAGTTCTTTGCTGCCCTCATAGCGTCCATGAAATCTCGTCTGGCAGAGCTTTTCCGGGTGGTGAGGGGGCTGGTTGGTTGGTCTGGCCTCCCTGTGCCTGGAACTGGAATTTTCCAGTGCCTGTTGTGACATGTTTGTTGATTACTTTAGGGATAAAATCGCTCGTATTCACCATGACTTTGACGCTAATTACGAAGGGAGAACCAGAATTAATGGAAGTCCTGCCTTGTCTGGTTTTGTGGGATATGTTTCACTGGGTGTCACCCACTGATGTAGAGGCTGTTCTTGGGGCTGTTAGTGCCACCTCTTCTGAATTAGACTCCTGCCTGTCCTGGCTGGTCAAGGCCAGCCGGGAGGCACTGGGGTCATTGCTGGCGGGGGTGGTCAACGCCTCCTTGTGGGAGGGCAGAGTGCTGAGCGGCCTCAAAGAGGTGGTGGTATGGCCTCTGATCGAGAAGCCATCGCTTGACATGGACTCCCTCCCCAGTTATTGGCCTGTCTCTAACCTTCCCTTCCTAGGGAAGGTTATTGAATGGGTAGTGGCTCAGCAGCTTCAGAGGCATCTTGACTACATCAGGTTTCTGGATCCCTTGCAGTCTGACTTTCGCCCAGGTTATGGCGCTGATAATGCGCTTGTGGCTTTGGTCGACAACCTCTACCGTGAATTGGATCATTCGACCCTGTTGATTCTGTTAGATTTGTTGCCTGTGTTTGATACCGTTGACCATGAGATGTTGGTGACTCGCCTGCAGGACCATGCTGGGATGGGCAGAATTGTTCTCGAATGGTTTCGCTCCTTCCTAGCTGGAAGAACTCAGCAAGTGGTGCTCGGGGATTATTTTTCATCTCTCCAGAAACTCTTGTGAGGTGTCCCGCAAGGTTCCATCTTGTCCCCTCTCCTGTTCAATGTGTATATGGAGCCACTGGGTGAGGTCATGAGATGGTTTGATGTTTGGTGTCATCAGTATGCTGATGACCCCCAACTCTACCTCTCTTTTTCATCTGGCCCCGACCTCACAGTCTCAGTGCTAATCCAGTGTCTGGTGGCTGTGTAGAGAACTGGATGAGGGTGAGCCAACGGAGGCTGAATCCCAACAAGATGAAGGTGATAGTGGGGAAGGTGGTGGATGTGGCACCCCCCATCATTAATGGGGTCTGCCCCCTGCTGGTTTCCCAGGTTTGAAGTCTGGGAGTGGTCCTTGATTCCCAGCTCTGCCTGGATGGGTAGGAGGGAGCTATGGCAAGGATTGCCAATTACATCTGGTGCGACGGCTTTGGCTGTACATCTCAGATTCCGACCTGGCCACTATCATCCATCATTACCTCAAGACTTGACTATTGTAACACGCTCTATGTGGGGCTGCCCATGGTGACGGTTCGGAGACTACAGCTAGTGCAGAATGCGGTGGCCCACCTCCTTATGGGGATGGACTGTCAGAAGCACATTACACCAGTGCTCCATTCTCTGCACTGGTTGTCTATAGTCTTCCAGGCCCAATTCAAGGTATTGGTGCTTACCTTTAAAGCCCTACACAGTCTGGGCCCCATTTACCTGCAAGACCGCCTCACACACACCCCGGGCTCGGATTGGCCCCTGCGGTTAACCAGGACTGCCTTTCTCGAAGTCCCCCGGGTGTCCCAGTGGGCTACTATGGAGAAAGCATTCTTGGTGGCCACACCAAGGCTGTGGAACTCCCTCCCAGCAGAGATAAGATTGGCCCCGGATCTCCCCTCTTTTAAATACATTTTTATTTTTTCCCCCCTTTAACAGCTTAACAGGTTAACACATTTTTTATATTGCATTTGATCTTTTCTGATTCTTCAACATGCTTCCCCCCCATCCCCCCCTTCCCCTCAACACCAGTACTCATTGTCCTTGTTCGCCTCTGGCCCCCCTCTTATCTTTCTTTTCAGACCCTCCCGATACTCTTATGTTCATAGCATATAGTCAAACAGATATATACGCTGGTCCTCTTCCATACTGGGTTTTTGCATTAGTTCCAGGCATTGAAACCACTTAGCATTGAAGTTTTTTGTCTTGTCCCTCATGGTTGCTGTAGCTTTCTCCATGGAGAATAGATACCACAAGTTGTTCATCCAATTTTGGGTGCCTGGTGTTCTCTTTTCAATCCAGAATTGTAGTATGGTTTTGAGGGCTGCTGCTATCATTGTGGTGCATATGGGTCTTTTGCTCCCTATGAGAGGCGTTTGCGGATACAGTCCGAGCAGTGCTGTCTCTGGCTTAAATGGTATTGTAGCTTTTGTTATTTTCTGCATATTGTCCCATACCATTGACGAAAATGCTTGTATCCTGGGGCATTCCCACCACACATGTAGGTAAGTTGCCTTTTGTCCACACAGCCTTAAGCACTTATCCGTACCCTTATTCCTGATCTTAAACATTCTACTTGGGTTCAAATAGAAGAACATTATGGTTTTAATTACCGGTTCTCGTACCTCTAAAGATCCTGAGCATTCTGTCATATGTCTCAGTATCTCCTGCTTTTGTCCCTTTTCCCAGTTCTCCCCCAGTAGTTTGCCCCATTTACTTATATATTCCAGTTCTTCCTTAAACCATTCCTCTTGTAATGCTCTATACACTCTCGCCACCATCCCCTTGTTTGTCCCTTCTGAAAATAATTCTCGCTCAATAGGTTTCAGGGGTCTGGTATAGTGTGGTATCAAGCAGGTCTGATTGATCTCTCCTCTAAGCTAATAGTATTGAAAGCTATTGATCGTTTGTTGTATTAGTTCTTGAATGTCCTCCCTAGTCATAAATTGGTCCCCCCTAAACAGCTGTTGTATTTTTTTAATTCCCTTTCCTTTCAGCTGTTTCCTCAGCTGGGCCGCTATTCCTTGTTTGGTCATGTTCGCATTAACTATCAATGCTGTCGGCATAGCTGTTCTGTGTATGCCTGCCTTCTGCCTTACTGTTGCCCAGACTGTTAGTGCCCTCCCTGCAAAAGGGTGTTTTTTTCCATTCCTTTTCGTCCTTTACCCCCGTGTCTGTCACTATGTATTCGAATTTGTTCACCTTTAATATCTCTTTTTCTAGATTCACCCAGTGTGTATCCTTCTGTGGGCTGTACCAATCCTTAATCGCTCTTAGGGAAGCTGCTTTCAAATATAGTTTAATGTTAGGCAGATTTACGCCCCCCTTGTCCTTTAGGTCTTTGCAGTATCTCTTTTTTAATACGCGCTTTCCTGTTGTTCCAAATAAAGTCTAGCATGATTTTATCGTGCATTTGAGTGAATGTTTTAGGTATTTGGATGGGCAGGGCCATTATTCTATATAATACCTTGTGCAGTAATTTCATTTCGTACAGGTTGATCCTGCCCAGCCAGGAGACTGTGATATTGTTCCATGCCTCCTCCTCCCTCTTAATTTGCGTGAGGGCTTCTATATAGTTCTCTGTGTACAGGTCCTTCGGGTCCCTTGTGAGATGTAACCCTAAGTATTTGATTTTGTCCTGTGTCTCGATAAATGGTTATTTTTCTGCTATCTGTTTATATATCTCTGCATTTGGGGCATATATCATAGCAATGGATTTCTGTACATTAATTTTGTATCCTGACACCTGACTGTAGTCTGCTATCAACGTTATTATTTCTAGGATAGATTTCTTTGGCTCTGTGATGTACAGCAGCATATCATCTGCAAATAAATAAATAAATATTTATATAAATATAAATAATGCTACCTTGGCCTCTAATTTCCCCATTTGAACCCCTTTGATTTTCTCATTTTGCCTGATAGTGCACGCTAGCAGCTCCGGGGTCAGGTCGAATAATAGAGGTGACAGGGGGCATCCCTGTCTTGTACCTCTAGTCAGTTTGAATTGCCTGGTGTTTTGTCCATTTATCACCAGGTTTGCTCTGGGTTTTTGATAAATGGCTGCCAACCACGTGCAGAATTCCCCCTTGACGCCTATTTTTTCCAGGATCTGAAACGTGCTACTCATTTCAAGGTGATCAAAGACCTTCTCTGCATCAGCTGAGATTAATATTGCTGGTATTTTCTTTTCTTTTAGACAGTACATTATGTTAACCGTCTTTCATATGTTGTCAGACCCCAATCTGTTTGGAATAAATCCTACTTGGTCCTGATGTATTACATTACCTATGATTCCTGCCAATCTATTTGCTAATGTCTTGGTGAGAATCTTGAAATCAAGGTTTAATAGTGAGATGGGGCGATAGCTGCCACATAACGAGTGGTCTTTGTCTGGTTTAGGTATTAATATTATCTGGGCGTCATAAAATGAACTCGGTAGTTCCTTTCCTTTTGTAATAGCATTGTATATCTTAACCAGGTATGGGGCTATTATTTTTCTGAATTTGTGATAAAACTCCGCCGGGTATCCATCCGGTCCCGGTGTTTTGTTTCTCGCCATCCCTTTAATGGTGTTGCTTATTTCTTTCACCGTGAATGGCGAGTTAAGGTACTGTATTTGTGCCTGATTAAACTTTGGCATATTAATCGTACTGAGAAACTCCTTTATCTTTTCAGGGTCTGGATTCTCTGTTTGGTATAACCTCTCGTAAAACTTCACAAAGGTTTCCTGGATCTGTAGAGGATCTGCCTGTACTTCGCCCTGGTGGTTCTTAATACTAGTTATTATTCCTTTGTTCTTTTTAACTTGCACCAGTCTGGCCAAGGCCCTGCCCGCTTTATTACCCTGGTCAAAATAAAAGCACTTTGCTCTCTTCAATTGTCTAATTGTTTTTTGTTGTTCTATAGCATTAATTTCCCCCCTGGTTTTAATAATTTCTTCCCTCATTTTGGGGCATTTTCTTGTCTTTGCTTTTGTCTCTAATTCCATGAGTTCTTGGTATATCTCCCTTTCCCTCGCCTTCCTTTGTTTGTTAATATTTGCTTTAATGGCAATTATCTTCCCTCTTATCACTGCCTTTGCAGCCTCCCATAGTGTAAATATAGATTCTACCGATCCCTCATTCAGCTCAAAGTAAGTTTTAATCTCCTTTTGAATTTGAGTTACAATTTCTGGGTTGACTAGCAAGGCTGCGTCCATTCTCCACCTTTGACTCTGCCCTGACTGCTCCCTACTCCATTCCCACTTAGTTGCTATTGCATAGTGGTCGGATACTACTAATGGTAGTATGGAGCATTGTTTTATCTCCTGGAGTTCACTTTTCCCCACCCAGCAATGGTCTATATGCGAAAAGGTCCCATGTACTGCTGAGAAAAAGGTGTACTCCCTAGCTTGCTTGTTCAATATTCTCCACCTATCTACTAACCCCATTTGATCCAATTCCACTGCTATCTCTTTCTGCCATTTCGCTATCTTTATCTTTCTAGAAGTGTCCAGTTCAGTGAAATACGTATTAAAGTTCCCTTGGACTATCAGGTTCCCCTTCGCCTCCCCCCCTATACGTTTTATCACCTCTTTCAAGAACTGGTTTTTATTCTCGTTGGGGAGTATATATTTACCAGCGCAAATTTTTAACCCTGTATTTCCGCATTTACTATTATGTATTGGCCCTGTTCATCCCTTACCACTTTCTTTATTTTTGGCTCTAACTCCTCTCTCATTCCTATGAGGACTCCTGCCTTTTTCCTTGGTCCACATGCTGCTGCTACGATGCCCGCGTTTTTTGTTGCGAACCTGCCTAGGTCTTTTGTTATTAAATGGGTCTCCTGCAAGAAATATATGTCAGCTTTCTGTTCTCTTAAGATATTTTTATTCTCTTTCTTTTAACTGGATGGTTTAGCCCTCTCACATTTAGTGTAATTGTTTTAAATCTCAGTGTCATATCAGTATTTCCTTTTCTTCTACTTTCCTTCACTTATTTCCACTTTGTTTCTGGTGTTGATGCCTTCTTTATTCCCTCCCTTCCCCTTTTTCCCCTCTCCCCTTTCTTATTCCCTTTTCTTCCCTTTGCTTTAAATCCCTTGCCTCCACACGCCTGGAGCTCTGTTTCCTCTACTCCTACTCTCCTTATTTGTCGGATGTTACCTTTGACTGGCTTCCTCTTCCCCTTGCTCCTTAACAAGTGTTGGTCTTTTTTCCTTTTCTTCCCCCACCCCCATGTTTCTTTTCCCCCCCTTTTCTGACCTTATTATTTCTTTAACCCCCTTTTTGTACATAGCTTTTTAACTTTTCCCTTCTAGTTCAACAATATATATAACACAAAAAACATCTCTTGCATTCATTTTACCTTATTTCCTTACTGCTATGTTTGCCTTCCCCTCCCTCCTTTTTTTTCCTTTTTTAAGACCTCCCTTTGTGTCTCTGTAAGTAAGCATCCAGCTCCTCTGTATCTTCAAAAAACTTTCTCTTGTTGTCCACCCATATTGTCATCTTGGCTGGAAATCTCACTTGTGGTTTCAGGCCCATTTGCTGTAGCTTCAAATAGTATCCTGCCCATGCATAGTCAGGATAGATCCTGATGTTGTGGCTCTTAAATTTTAGTTGTTGTTTTCCGCTAGCTAATTTTAGGATTCTTTCCTTGTCCTTATATCTCAGGAATTTTATTATGATTGTACGTGGCTGCTCTGTGTCGTTGGGCTTAGGGTGCAGTGCCCGGTGGGCTCTTTCTATCTCTGGGGGTGGTGTGGGTTTTTCCTCTGGGAAATTCTCTTTTAAGATTTTTTCTAGCAGGCTTTCCATCCCCTCTGTCTCTTCCCCTTCCGGGACCCCCACTATCCTGAGGTTGGAGTGTCGGGATCTATTCTCATTGTCTTCCATCTTTTCTTTTAGTGACTGGACTATTTTTTTGCGTTTGTGCCAGTTCATTTTCCTGGCTAGCTGCTTTAGTCTCTGCTCTGGTCATCCTGTCCTCTAAGTTTTGAACATTTTTTGCTAGGGTTTCCAATTTTACGTTAGTTTCCTCCGTTACTTGCTGAACTTTGCTGATCTTAATAAACAGCTTATCCCTATGCACACTGGCCTTCTGAAGTTCTGATTTTATATCTGCTTTCATGTCCTCAATCAGACTTTGAAGTGTTTGTAGGCCCCCTCCTCCCTCGTGGCTAGTCTCATCCAGGCCTCACGGCTCCGCTCTGGCCACCATTTTGTGCATCTGCTCCTGCAGCATGTGATCTCTTTCTAGGCTGTTTTTAGGCTTACAAAATCTGCAGAGCGTGCCTTTGTCGGTTGATTTTGCAGGGAGGGGGTTCCCCTGTTTGGTCATGACTGTTTTGGGGCTTCTCTTATTGTTCTTACCAGGTTTTCCTGGGGCGGGTGTATCACACTTTGTGGAGCTGTCTGCGGGGACGTCTGCTCACTCCTTGTGCATGCGGAGTCTCCTCTCCCCTCTTTTAGATGATCTTGTAAGACCTGGCTGTTCTGTCAGACTTTCAATGAGTGAGACGGGTTTGGTGGGATGGTTTTGAGGGCTAGGGTGGGTGGATTCTTGTTTTATGTTTATATTTTTATGGCTTCCCCCTTAAATTGGTTTTATATTTGTATTTTATATGTTTTATATTTTTATCTTAAATTGTAAGCCACCCTGAGCTGCTTTGCAGAAGGGGTGGGGTATAAAATTGTACAATAAATAAATATAAATATATGGGATCAGACACCCTCCCCCCACCATAGGAAATTAAAAGCTCTGTGCCCATGAGTTGTCTTGTTTTTGTCATTGACTCTCACCTACATAGATTTTTACAGCACCTTGTACAATATTGAACATCTCACATATCTAAACAGAGCAAATTCAAATCAATTTACCAACAGTGCTATCTACTGGAAAGCTTCTGTTCTTGACAGACAACATGCCTCAATTAATATATGTGTAGTATTTAATTTCTCAATATTTCTCAACTTAAGTTACCCAAAGTCAACAGAATTATCCCAGAAACATGTGTGACCCTGTCTTAATCCTCTTGAGATGTCTTAGGCACAATCTCATAATTTGTTCAGTGGGAGTATAAATTGTGTGGGAGTCCTGGAGCACCCCAAGCCTCGCAGTGAGTCTGAACATTTGACCGAACCGAACTCAACCAAACTGAACCGAACGAACCCGAACTCGGTTTTCAGACCAAATGGCCGACCATCTGAACCCCGTTCTGTTTGCACATCCCTAATGGCCAGGGCGGGGCACTGGGAGAAGGGTAAGGTGGGTTCAGCCATTTACTGAGTTCCCCCCACCCTACCTGGGGCATAGGGGTGGTAGGACATCTCTCTGGCCACCCAGGGGTTGCAGGCACATTGGTTCTGTGCCACCTGCTGACCTGGAGAGCCGCCTCACCACCAGTACGTCTGGGTTTTTTTACTCATAGACAAAGTGTGTTCTGTGTTTTGATCAGATGCCATGACTTCAGGGAAAGGTGTGTTATTTCACCCTGTGAAAAAAGCATTATGGGTTTCATCATTGTGTTTTACTGAATTCCATATCAATTTTTCCCCATTTATACACAAAAAGATTCATCACCCCTCCTGCCCAGATGGCTTCCTCCCATCTCATACACCACTATTAATAATAGAGGTTGGGCTGGCCAGGTTTATACATCAACCTCATCTGCACATTCATAGTATCAACAACACCTGAGAAAACTCTCTGAAAAGTCAATGGGAGCTGCAGAGGGGCAACTGAAGGCAGGACCTAAAAGGAGTCAGGATGCACAGTTGTCACTGACAGCATAATTTGTTTTGGAGAATCTCTCTTATAGGTGTGGATGGGAGAACTGAAAAGAACCCAGGATAATTTCGTAAGACTGGATGTCAGAAAAATTTACTGCATTTATGATCATGGTATTCATAGTCATGTCTCTAATTAATGATTGTTCTGTGCCACGTATATTGATAGTTCTCTATAAATATTATTAATTGGATGAGTGAGAAACAATTAATAG
Source organism: Sphenodon punctatus (assembly GCA_003113815.1). Lineage (NCBI taxonomy): Eukaryota > Metazoa > Chordata > Lepidosauria > Sphenodontia > Sphenodontidae > Sphenodon > Sphenodon punctatus. Next base: position 725,797 of record QEPC01001500.1, read on the forward strand.
GGAACCTGACAATACTAGCTTTAAAGAGACATTTGTCAAAGGAAAGTAGCATTGATTAAGGGCCCATTCTCTTAACTTTCTTTTAGAGGGAGGAGTGGCACAAGCCCACATTTTGATGTCATGTAAAATCCGTACCATTTTCTATGCTCCTTGATGATCCTGTGTGCATTTCCACCTGATGCAAAGTGTATGCTTGTAAAGATCGGAATATCAAGTAGCAATGTTGTTGTATGAACATATTGTCTAGGACTAAGGCCACTTTTACATGTGACAAAAAGGGTTCTTATAAGACAGTGCTTGAGATAATACCAGGTGTTATCAATGATGGAGTTTTGTCATGTGTGAACACTCTATTCCCCTTTTATGCAGGGAAATCTCGCAGCCTTGTAAAAGTCACATCTGATGGGTCTTCAACCACATTCACATCTTCAGTGACAGCCGGCCCTGTGCAGATTTTGGCTCTGGGAGAAACTGCAAGAGCCAAAATCTGTGCGGGGTTCGGCCAGTGTGGAAGCCCCCCTGTGCAGCTTTGCCAGAGATCACCCGGAAGAGTACAAAGCTGGATTTCCCTGCTCTGTACTCTTCTGGGTGATCTCTGGCAAAGCTGAACGAAGGGGGGGGGGGGCTTTCACACCGGTCGAACTCCACGCAGATTTTGGCTTGCGGGAGCCAAAATCTGTGCACCACTGTTTGTGTGAATGTAGTCTTAGTTCCGATATATCATTTGCTGTTTGGCACTTCCATCCTGTAAGTGACCATAAAGATGTGGCCAGAGAATCCTGCAGCAGGGATTCCCTCTTCCACTCCATGCTCCTTCTGGTGCATTGCATGCAGGAATACCACAATGATGTATCTGCCTTCCCTTTGCATTGTGGGAAACACCACAGGGAAGCAGGGAGTGGGAGGACCCCATAAAATGTGGGGAAGCAGCAATTGTGCAGGGGTGTAGCAGTGCATAGAGACAGGCAGGGCAGCTGTATCAGGGTCCAAGAGTAAGTCACAGTGCTGCTGCATTGCTTGTCATTGCCCTCTATCATTCCAGAGATCTACAGGACTGTAGTGTGCTTGCGAGTCCCACAGTCAGGTGGATGTGCCCTGCAGCTTTTTGCTTTTGGAGGTGAGGGTGGCTGCAGAGCCACAGGTCTGCAGCCACCACCAAGTTCATAGCACACAGCCAGTTCCATTGAGGTCAGTAGCCTGACAAAACCCCAGTGCCAGGTGCTCCAGGGCTTCTGAAACTGACTCCTTCCCAGTTTGCCCAGGCTTCCACTGAGCTGGGCAGCCAATGGAGTCAGGTCTTTGTCCCTACTTGGCAAGACTGCTGGCCCTGTTGTTGCTGGAGCCACACACACTTCCTGGGTTTGTGAGTGCATGGGGCTGTGAGAGAGTGTGCACACATGCCTTGCCCCCTGCCCCTCCATCTTGGCCTCTGCATTACTATCCTTTCCTCTCACCCTGACAACTCCTGCACCTCATGCCTAGGGTTACTTTCCACCTTTTGCAGTTTGACCCCGAGACTCCCATTTTGGCCTATGGGAGTCTCAGGCCACTTTTAGATGTGCGCGGCACACACGCAGCATGATTTCACGCTGCGTGTAAAAATCCCGCAGGTGGGGTTTGTGTGTTGTAGCCAGTTGCACATTCTAACCACAAACTAAATACTTCGATATTGAGGTATTTAGTTTGCGGTTTTAAAAGAAGGCGCAACTGACTATAATGCACGAGATGGTGTGTCTAAACCCCACCTGCAGGATTTTTACATGCAGTGTGATTTCATGATGTGTGTGCACTGCACATGTCCAAAAGTGGCCGCAGGGTCAAACTGCAAAAGGTGGCAACCTTACTTGTGCCTTGTTTCCCCCACTATGCTGCTTCAGCTTCCCCAGCCCCACAGGCTCCTCACTACCCCAACAATCTCCACCTTGACTTTCCCACTCTCCTGCACCACCCCTGTCCCAGCAACCTCTTCCCACTGCACCAGCAATCTCTACTGCTCCCTGGCCTCCACACTCCCCTGCACCCCCTTCCTTCCCAAACACCTCCCCCAATCTTCCTTAGCCTCCCTGTTCCCCTTCTGCACCAGTGACCCCAGCCTCAAGTGGGCTATTCCATCTTCTGCACTTGGGCCCATCCCAACCCAGCTATGCATTGCTACTGGACAAGACAAACACAAATCAAGGAACACATGGGTGGGTTTGCTAGGAGAAAGGTTCTCTGAATGAGTCCTACAACTCTCTCTTTCATGTAGTAATAGAATAATCCACATCACTGATGAGCACTGTGATCCTCCATGGGGACAGTGCCTTCCCTAGCACTTATTGCACACGTGAGTCTCATTTACTTCAATTGGGACTTGTTCCCATGCTAGCTGCTGACATGGGCATTATTCTGATGAAGGATCATGGCCTAAAGCAAATTAAGGGCTGCCTTGGTGTTGTAGCAGGACTAGTTCAGAGCTATTTTGGGTCATATTTTGGGTTTAAAGAAAATGAACCCACTTGCAAAATGAAGTATTTTGACAATAGTATACACAGTCTCTACAAAACAGATCTGAGTGAATACTGTGAAAAACAGGACAGGAAGATGTTAATATAGTGATTGATCCCTTTATTAAAATGGCAACATAGACAGTAACACTGGTGTTCACTACTATGTAATTAATACACATAATTGATACATAATTAACATGATTGACAAAAGCCATTAAGCCACAAATGCAAATGAAATATACTCCTCTTGCCTCACTGAGTAAGTGAGTGACCTTGTTTGATCTTTAGACAAATAGCTCTGCTATCTATTGTGACTAACAGTTATGTACAGGGTGAAGACTGAGTCACTAGTTACAAAATATCATGTAAATGTCCATGAGTGGGTGGGAGCGCATGCACGACCCACCCGCTGACACCCGCTAACACCCACGGAGCAGCTGCGAGGGAGCCGGCACCCTCCGTGGGTGGAGGTGGGTGGAGATGGTTGTTCAACACCCGAGCGTTCGTGTAAAAGTGAAAACACCCACACGCATGCGGACCGGACCAGCGTAGCCTCACTACGCCGGTGCCACGGGGCATGCACGCACCGCCATGCAGACACACCCACAGGGGGGGTACCAGATGTCCGGCCATGAACCCTGTCGAGGAATATTTAATACTCACAAACTGTTGTTGGTGAAATCTGTCAGAGATATCTTTATTGATCTCAAAGCACAGAGAGAGAGCAGAACTGACCCCATGCAAGGAGACAGCCTGGTCTGCTGGATTGCAGATTACATAGGTATTTTATAGGTTACAATTCAAGCAAAGAAATACAGGCATGTCACTCAAAGCAACGTCATACAAAGGTAAAAGGTTACAGCAATTGTTTACATACTCAGCAACATATTCTCAAAACAATATAAGCTAAACTGTTTATAAAGTGAGGTGTCTAAACAAAGCCAATTAACTAACACATCTGCAAGGCCGTTGTTTGCTATCTGCTGTAGGAAAAAACAGCACGGCCTTCCTCTGTCCAATTGTTTATCATATATGGAGCTGTTTCCCAGACCTTGCTATGTGAGATAAAACACAAACTTACCTAATAATTATATCTATCTAGCAGGCCAAAGCTCATTTAAACAAAGAATGATTTTTACCCAGCATTCATCTGTCGTCCATTTTACTCTGGCTGTTTGTAGCTTAATTCCATAGGGTCCCTTATAAAAATTCCCCCACAACCCGTAAAGGAGGGCGGCAGCAGGGTACATGTGCACAGGCTCCCATGATAGTGACCAGGAAGGCCCATGAGAAGGCCACAGGAGCCGATGATGCCCTACACATGGGAAGGGGCTGGGTGAGCATGGGGACCCAGGGGCGCCCGTGGGGGGAACCCTGGCAAGGCGGTGCAGGGGGGGAAGCGCCCCAGGCAGAAGGCACAAGGGGGGGGTTAAGGTCCACCGGTATGGAGGGGCAGGCTGGGAAGCACATGGGGTGGCAGTGGGGGGGAATGAGTGGGGGGAATGAGTGGGGAAAAGCACCAGGAACTAACACGGCGCACATGTCCTGGCACAAGGCAGAAGGGCCGCACTGACAGGGCCCCCGGTTGATGACCCCCAGCCCAGCATGTCCCAAGGGCATGGCCCAAGGAGCAGAAGCAAGAGTGAGGTGAGCACGAGGGAGCGCACCCCCCCAGGAGGGGAGGGCCACATCCCAGGCCCTGACCCCTGGGCCAGGGAACACAGGGCAGGGGGCAGCAGCATAACCTGGTCCCCCATCCCCGGAGGACAGCTCCCAGACAACTGAGCACCACACCACTGGGACGACGGCTGAGGAGGGCCTCCCAGACAGCCAGGTGAGCAAAGGGAACCCTAGGGAGGAGGGGGGAGGCCCCACGGGTGGGCAGAGGGGGTGAGCAGGAACCGTAGTAACCCCTAATGCACTACCCCCAACAGGACACGACCACCACCATGGCTACCACATCCACAGGGCGGGCCCCATACCACCAAGCTGGTCGGCCCCCCACACGTGGGTCCAAAAAGGGGGAGCCCTGGACAAGGCAGGAGGTCTGGAACTTTATACGCCTGTGGGGGTCCAAAAGGGTCCAGCATGACCTGGTGCGAACTACAAGACCAGACAGGTCTATGAAGCCATCGCCCAGGAGATGCAGCGGCAGGGGTACAATAGGGATGTCAACCAGTGCATGCAGCAGGCAAAGGACTTGAGGTCCGGATATAAACATATCAAGGACAACAATCTGAAGTCCGGCTGGACCATGCGCACAGCCACATTCCAAGAGGAGCTGGACAAGTTCCTCTGCATGGATGGGGACATCGTGGCCTCCCACATACACGGTAGCACCTTTGCCAGGGGCAGGCACAGGGCCAACATGCTACCCCCCATGATAGACCCCACAGACCAAGGGGGGGCAGGTGCCCCAGGTGGGGCTGGCCATGAAGTGGGAGGGGACAGCCCATCCTACAGGGGGAGGAGGTGCCCTGGGGATCCGAGCGCTGGACTACCACAATCCGCACACGCCCACAAGACCCACGGACCACAGGGACAGGGGGCATGCACAGAGCAAGAGGAGACCTGGGACAGCCCCCAGGAAGCAGAGGAACAGGATCCAGGTATGAGCGCCCCAGCGGGGCCATGGGTGGGGGTTAGAACGACCCAGACAGAGCTGCAGTGACTGGGGGATGGCAAACACTAATGGTACCCCATCCCATTGAAGCTCAAGGCAGCCTGGAGGTGCATGAGGTGGAGGTCACAGAGGAGGAGGAGGAGGAGGAGGAGGGGGGCCTGGCAGTGCCCGCACCACCAGGTGGGTCACCCTCCATGGCAGGGCACACCAGCCAGGGGGTTAGGGGGGCCCCAGGTGCATAGGGGGGTGGAGGTATCGGGTGGCCACCCGGGGGTGACCAACCACAAACAGCAGGGCCCAACAGGGGCAGGGTGGTGGGTGCAGACAGGAGGGGTGGATGGACCCACAGTGGCTCCCTTGGCACACCANCACGGAGCAGCTGCGAGGGAGCCGGCACCCTCCGTGGGTGGAGGTGGGTGGAGATGGTTGTTCAACACCCGAGCGTTCGTGTAAAAGTGAAAACACCCACACGCATGCGGACCGGACCAGCGTAGCCTCACTACGCCGGTGCCACGGGGCATGCACGCACCGCCATGCAGACACACCCACAGGGGGGGTACCAGATGTCCGGCCATGAACCCTGTCGAGGAATATTTAATACTCACAAACTGTTGTTGGTGAAATCTGTCAGAGATATCTTTATTGATCTCAAAGCACAGAGAGAGAGCAGAACTGACCCCATGCAAGGAGACAGCCTGGTCTGCTGGATTGCAGATTACATAGGTATTTTATAGGTTACAATTCAAGCAAAGAAATACAGGCATGTCACTCAAAGCAACGTCATACAAAGGTAAAAGGTTACAGCAATTGTTTACATACTCAGCAACATATTCTCAAAACAATATAAGCTAAACTGTTTATAAAGTGAGGTGTCTAAACAAAGCCAATTAACTAACACATCTGCAAGGCCGTTGTTTGCTATCTGCTGTAGGAAAAAACAGCACGGCCTTCCTCTGTCCAATTGTTTATCATATATGGAGCTGTTTCCCAGACCTTGCTATGTGAGATAAAACACAAACTTACCTAATAATTATATCTATCTAGCAGGCCAAAGCTCATTTAAACAAAGAATGATTTTTACCCAGCATTCATCTGTCGTCCATTTTACTCTGGCTGTTTGTAGCTTAATTCCATAGGGTCCCTTATAAAAATTCCCCCACAACCCGTAAAGGAGGGCGGCAGCAGGGTACATGTGCACAGGCTCCCATGATAGTGACCAGGAAGGCCCATGAGAAGGCCACAGGAGCCGATGATGCCCTACACATGGGAAGGGGCTGGGTGAGCATGGGGACCCAGGGGCGCCCGTGGGGGGAACCCTGGCAAGGCGGTGCAGGGGGGGAAGCGCCCCAGGCAGAAGGCACAAGGGGGGGGTTAAGGTCCACCGGTATGGAGGGGCAGGCTGGGAAGCACATGGGGTGGCAGTGGGGGGGAATGAGTGGGGGGAATGAGTGGGGAAAAGCACCAGGAACTAACACGGCGCACATGTCCTGGCACAAGGCAGAAGGGCCGCACTGACAGGGCCCCCGGTTGATGACCCCCAGCCCAGCATGTCCCAAGGGCATGGCCCAAGGAGCAGAAGCAAGAGTGAGGTGAGCACGAGGGAGCGCACCCCCCCAGGAGGGGAGGGCCACATCCCAGGCCCTGACCCCTGGGCCAGGGAACACAGGGCAGGGGGCAGCAGCATAACCTGGTCCCCCATCCCCGGAGGACAGCTCCCAGACAACTGAGCACCACACCACTGGGACGACGGCTGAGGAGGGCCTCCCAGACAGCCAGGTGAGCAAAGGGAACCCTAGGGAGGAGGGGGGAGGCCCCACGGGTGGGCAGAGGGGGTGAGCAGGAACCGTAGTAACCCCTAATGCACTACCCCCAACAGGACACGACCACCACCATGGCTACCACATCCACAGGGCGGGCCCCATACCACCAAGCTGGTCGGCCCCCCACACGTGGGTCCAAAAAGGGGGAGCCCTGGACAAGGCAGGAGGTCTGGAACTTTATACGCCTGTGGGGGTCCAAAAGGGTCCAGCATGACCTGGTGCGAACTACAAGACCAGACAGGTCTATGAAGCCATCGCCCAGGAGATGCAGCGGCAGGGGTACAATAGGGATGTCAACCAGTGCATGCAGCAGGCAAAGGACTTGAGGTCCGGATATAAACATATCAAGGACAACAATCTGAAGTCCGGCTGGACCATGCGCACAGCCACATTCCAAGAGGAGCTGGACAAGTTCCTCTGCATGGATGGGGACATCGTGGCCTCCCACATACACGGTAGCACCTTTGCCAGGGGCAGGCACAGGGCCAACATGCTACCCCCCATGATAGACCCCACAGACCAAGGGGGGGCAGGTGCCCCAGGTGGGGCTGGCCATGAAGTGGGAGGGGACAGCCCATCCTACAGGGGGAGGAGGTGCCCTGGGGATCCGAGCGCTGGACTACCACAATCCGCACACGCCCACAAGACCCACGGACCACAGGGACAGGGGGCATGCACAGAGCAAGAGGAGACCTGGGACAGCCCCCAGGAAGCAGAGGAACAGGATCCAGGTATGAGCGCCCCAGCGGGGCCATGGGTGGGGGTTAGAACGACCCAGACAGAGCTGCAGTGACTGGGGGATGGCAAACACTAATGGTACCCCATCCCATTGAAGCTCAAGGCAGCCTGGAGGTGCATGAGGTGGAGGTCACAGAGGAGGAGGAGGAGGAGGAGGAGGGGGGCCTGGCAGTGCCCGCACCACCAGGTGGGTCACCCTCCATGGCAGGGCACACCAGCCAGGGGGTTAGGGGGGCCCCAGGTGCATAGGGGGGTGGAGGTATCGGGTGGCCACCCGGGGGTGACCAACCACAAACAGCAGGGCCCAACAGGGGCAGGGTGGTGGGTGCAGACAGGAGGGGTGGATGGACCCACAGTGGCTCCCTTGGCACACCACACAGTCAGGGGCCCCTCCCTGGCTAACAGCTGCTGGGGGGGGCACCCCATGACAGGGCATGGCTGGGGGACCCCACAGGGGAGGGCTGAGGGGACGGCTGAGGGGAGCCATCACACTATGGGGGCCACCCCACCAGGAACCCCAGGCAGGAGGTAGTGGCCAGCAGGGCACACAGGGAGGATGTACTAACATTCAGTCCAACCTCCCATTCACAGACCAGGTGCCCACTCACATGAGGGGAGCAGCTACCGGCAGTGTTGAGTGGAACCAGGAGATGCGGGCCAGGAACCGGCACCGGAGGGAGGACCTCAGCAGGGAGCTGCTGGAGGAATCGCAACGGTTAGCCGAGGTGCACTCCCGGGAGCTCTCACTCACCAGGGAGCTCATCAGAGGGGAGGGGGAAAGGACCGGGAGATCCTGGCCGCCATGATGGCCCAGTCCCGCACTGAGCACCTCTGGGACAGGTGCCAGGCTGCCATCCTCCAACGCGAGCAGCGGCACGCCTGTAACGGGCTGCATGGCTCATGGACCTCTTGGGGGAGGCCATGGAGGTCCTGTGGCATGACCCCCAGCACGACAGGCCATGCCATGCCGTGGAAGGAGGGTTGGCACTGCCAACACCATGGCGGCTTCCCACTGGTGCCAGTGCCCCCCCACCCAAACCTCAGCCACCCGTGGATCCCCCATAAGCAACTCTATCTGGGCCTGGTCCACGGGGTCCCCCTCCAACACATAGGGCAACAGGACCCACATGTGGGGCCACCTGTGCAACCCACACACCCCATGGTCCCACCCCCACCCCCGCTGCCACCCCAACCCCTCCACCAGGAGGAAACGCCCCCACCCCAGGACCGTGCACCCTGGGATGACCGCCCACCCATGATGGTCACCCAACCACCTCCGGTAAGGTCTCTTCACCCAACCCTGGGGGTAGGGGGTGCTTGGAGGGGGCCACTGGGAATGGGGGGACCTGTGGGAGGCTAGTCCCTGGTTGGGAACACATTGTAGAAACCACTCAGAGGCCATGCAGTACATGAGCTGGGGAGCAACGGCCATTGCCAGAGTCATGTGTACCTGCTAAATGATGCTGTTCTGGATGGGGCACATGTCATACTACCAAGGGTGGGCTGGCCAGGGTCTCGCACCAACAGGGATTGCCCTACGGCACATGTGCTGCTTGTGTGGGGGATGGGGGCCTCCCCAGATGATCATAGGGCACCCATTGGCCCGACCCCGACATTGGACCAACATGAGTGTACATGGGGATCCCTTACCCCTCTCTCTTTTCTCCCCGCAGGGTCCGCCTGCGAAGGCCATTGCGGAGTGGCCAGTGGATGACAGGGAGGCTGGGCCAGCCAGCCAGCGAGTGCTGCACTCAGCTGCAGCCAAGGCACGTCAGCCCACAAGCCCTGGTGGTTTGGCCAAGAGGGGGAGAGGGTGCCCCAGATGTTAACCACCACCCCCTTCCAATGTATAGTTCCCCCACCAATAAATGTGTTGTACCTCTATTGTGTGGTCGCTTCATCTGTCCCGGGGTAGGTGGCAGGAAGGGGGCGTTGGCGTGCAGGGTGGCAACAGCATGTTGGGAACTCAGTACACTCCCTGCCCAGTTGACGGGTCCGGGGGCCAGTACAGCGAGGCCACATGCAGGGGAGGTGGCAGGAGCAGCCATACAAAGAGCCAGCAAAGGCGAGTGGGTGAATGGTGGTTGGTAGGTCTTGATGGGAGCCATGCACCCCGCACCCAACAGCGAGGGGAGGTCGCTCGCACCCAGGCAACCCACAGTACCCATTACCAGGACCCTCCAGCCCACCCATGGAAGAGACGCACTGCTGCAGGTAAAGAGTAGGACCCAGCTTTATTGAAGGGGTTCATACTCCTTCGGACGTGGGTGAGGGTCGGGCGCTGCCTGTCATTTGGCTGCCTGGGCAACGATGCAGCGGCAGATTGTGTCCCTGTTCTCCTCAGAGATGCAGCGGAATGCCCCTCCCTTGGCATGTTGGTACGGGGCACGGGGCCGGCCCTGTGAAGTGGTGGTGGGTGGTCCAGGGCAGCACCCCGTCTCGCAGACATTGTGCAGGATGCTTGCTGCCAGGACGAGGATGGAGGTGTGGTCCAGGTAGAACTGGCTCCTGTTCATCAGGAGGCACCAGCGTGTCTTCAGGAACCCGAATGCCTGCTCCACCATGCTGCGGGCGGATGACAGGCATTCATTGAACAGGCGGTGGTCCAGGTTGCGTACCACTGGATAGGCCCGCATGAGTCAAGGGCTGAGTAGGTAGGTGGGGTCCCCTATCACAACAGGGGCCATGGGAACTCCCTCTATCAGGGCCCCGATTCTTCTGCAATTTTCCCCCCAAAATTCTGCGACCCAAAATTGAAAATTCTGTGACCCAAAATTCTGCGACCCAATAAAGTTAAAAAACAAGTCTAGTAAAATTAAAACTGTCAGATGGTGATCCATTTCCTTGTACCAATGAATAAAAAATCTGCTTATATTTTTTTCTGTGTACAGGTATTTTAAATATCAGGCAACCCCCCCCCTCAACACATGGCAAAGCAGAGGGCACAGCTCCTAACCCACCCCCCAAAACACATGGCAAAGCAGAGGGCACAGCTCCTAAACACCCCCCCCAAAACACATGACAAATCAGAGGGCACAGCTCCTAACCCCCCCAAAACACATGGCAAAGCAGAGGGCACAGCTCCTAA